>JAMPIV010000740.1:0-118891 GCA_024509875.1 Oreohelix idahoensis | reverse complement strand
TGACCCCCCCCCCCCCCACACATTGAATACTTTTGTTGCTTTGAAAATAGATGGTCTGTTATGATAGACTGACGAAATCCTTGTTAATATAAAGTTCATCCTTTGACAATTCTTCACTTTATTACTAAGGTAAATTCGTTTTTGAAGCACAAACAAGATGTGTTTGTGGAAAAATTATCTTAGTCTGGTCTGAGGAGGAAGGAAGTTTGTCACATTTACCTTACAATACTTACTATATACTGAAAGGGCATGTGGTCCCGAAACCTTCAAATGCGATCCACACGCCAACTTCAGCATTAGTACTATCAAGAATAATAGAAGTCATTGACATCGCCGTCAGCTTTGATGGATACTTGGCTAACTAGAGTTCATATAGTCACTGACAGGTGTTGGCAGTGTTATCAACATCTTAAGAGGCATGGTCATGGATACGCACGTTATGTCTTCCTTCTGCCACACCTGCGAGACTACTAGACAGTGGCAACTGAAAAACCAGCCTCACAGATTCGAACAATGGAAAGCAAAGCATCTGAAAAACTGCTGCTGTAATTACGAAGGGTCAGCTGGAATGATGGAGGTAAAAGGATGTGAGGTTCTCTGGCTTCGTTCAGTGGCAAATCACAAGCTATGCTACACTGTTTTGCTATCAGATGGCGATTCCAAGGCCTACAACCGACTCTGCGACATCAAACCGTATGGTCCAGAAGTTGACATAACCAAAGAAGAGTGCGTCAACCATGTTGCAAAGCGGTCAGGCACTGCGCTGAGGACACGTATTACTGACTGCAGGAAACAAAAAGTCACCCTTGGGGGAAATGGCCATGGTCGTCTGACCCAAAATGCCATGCAAAAACTGGATATTTACTACACCAAGGCCATCCGCCAGCATAGTACAGCCCCAGAGATGAAACAAGCCATCATGGCTGCTCTCTACCATGGGTATTCAACAAATGACAAACCCCGACATAATTTTTGCCCGCCAGGCAAAAACTCCTGGTGTTTCCATCAGGCTTCCATAGCCAAAGGAGAAGTTCCTGGACCCCACGAGACCCTAGTTCACACTCCGCTAGACTACAACCTGCTCCATAAGCATTTATCCCCTATTTATGAGTGTCTTACTGATCAACATCTGCTCAAGCGGTGTGAGCTAGGTGCAACTCAAAATCCAAATGAAAGCCTCCACAATGTTATATGGAGTCGTTCCATTAAGCTGAAATTTGTGTCATTAAAAATGATCAAATTCAGTGTCCTTGTGGCCATTGGAGAGTTCAACTTTGGTCCATCAGCCAGTGCAGAAATAAAAAAGCTGTATGGCCAAGCATCTGGAACAAACTCTAAACGCCTTGGACAGGTGTGACTAAGGAAACGACTGGCCAACAGCCAGAAATATGAGGCTGACAAACTTGTAAAAAAAAGAAGAAAAATTACGCAAGAGGCAAGACAAAGGTGAGAGGAGGAGCTACAGGAAGCTGAAGGAGGTGCAGCACATAGTGCTGGACAATTTTAGAGACATTTGGCCCCCCAGATTGGAGTATATTCTACGAGACAAAGTACTCTGTGAGTAAAATGCATTTTTATCAAAAGTTAGTTTTAATTCACACAAAAATACATATCTCAAAAGGTATCTGACAGATCATTATCAAATTTGGCATGCATGCAGTACACATATATATCTTTATTTTGTCAGAAGATAATTGTGATATTTTGGTAATTTTTTTTTAAATATTTTTTTCATTCAAATATAGTCAACTCGATTTGTTTTTTAAATTATTAAAAATAGAATTTTAAACTTATCAAAATAAACTTCATAAAATTTTTTTACTTGTCAGTCACTACATGTGTGTGCAAAATAACTAAATTCATCAGCGGAAAACGAGGTGCAAACAATATTACATTAGTAAGAGATAAGCAAGGAAATCTCATCACGACAGCAGAGGGACAGGAAACAAGATGGGCAGAGCACTTCAGAGAAACTCTGAACAGGGAACCACCAGAGACACAATTGAATGTTCCTGAAGCTGAAAACGATCTAGATGTAAATACAGACATTCCACGAAAAGAAGAAATCATCACAGCAATCAAAGGGTTAAAGAACGGAAAAGCTCCTGGCCATGATAACTTAAATGCAGAGCTATTTAAGACAGACCCTGAGCTAGCAGCAGAACTATTAGAACCACTATTTGCACAAGTGTGGAAAACGGGGACAACACCATCAGAGTGGAACAAAGGAATAATTGTCAAATTGCCAAGAAGGGAGATCTTGCAGACTGCAATAATTGGAGAGGAATCACTCTTCTCTCAGTTCCCAGCAAAATACTAGGCAGGATAATTATACAGAGAATTTCAAAAGCAGTAGACCACAAACTGAGGAAAGAACAAGCAGGATTTAGAAAGAACAGAAGATGTGTAGATCATATAGTCACTCTCAGGAACATTATAGAGCAGTGCTCAGAATGGCAAAGACAGCTGTACATTAACTTCGTTGATTTTGAAAAGGCTTTTGACAGCATACATAGGGACAGTTTATGGAAAATACTGAGGGCTTATGGAATTCCAAGCTGCATAGTGTCAATCATAAAAAGCCTCTATGCCAACTTTACGTGTAGTGTTGGGCAGAGCAACCTAACTTTTGAGATGAAGACAGGAGTATGACAGGGATGCCCCTTATCAACCACTCTATTTTTAAGTCATAGACTGGGTGATGCGCCAGACAACAGAGGGCAGTCCAAGAGGAATAAGATGGACTACATTTTCTACATTGGAAGATCTGGAATATGCAGATGACATTGCACTACTAGCGCATTCACATCAACACATCCAGGAAAAAACGGATAGACTTAATAAGTTTAGCCAGCAGGTGGGCTTGAACATCAATTTAAAGAAGTCAGAGGTCATGACGCTCAATGTGAGCAGCCCTGAGCCCATATCAGTAAGGAATCAGCAACTGGAACAGACAGATGCCTTCACATACCTAGGATGCATAGTAACACCAGACGGCGGGGCAGGCAAAGACATCAACAACAGAATGAACAAAGCAAGGACAGCCTTTTTTAGTCTAAACAACATCTGGAAGTCCTCTCAGTACAGCATGAGCACAAAATTAGGATTATATCAGAGCTGTGTGCTTTCTGTGCTTCTCTATGGCGCGGAGAGCTGGAGAGTTACAGAGAAGGAAATGTCGAAATTGTCCTCTTTTCACACAACATGCCTAAGAAAAATTCTCCAAATCTTTTGGCCGAATATCATCACCAACCAAGATCTGCTTACTCGGAGCAAGCAAGAGGACATGCACACCATCATAGCTGGCAGACGCTGGAGCTGGGTTGGCCATGTCCTCAGAAGAGACCCCGATGCCATCACAAGAACAGCTATGCTTTGGACCCCTGAAGGAAAACGAAAGATGAGGGACGACCAAAAACAACCTGGCGGAGGACTGTGGAGGCTGAGATGCAAAGAATGAACCAGAGTTGGGGCACTGTACGAAGGAGTGTGTGACATGTCACATACAAAACTCAAAACAAAACAAAATGTCAATTTTACAACTCTTAATTATTATCACAACCCGAGTTCACTGAAATGTTATACTGGAACCTCAACAAAGAAAGTGAAATTTTGTGCGTGTGGAGATAACAGACAAAGAAAGACATAGTGAAGCTAGTTATCACACACATCACAAATTGTAAGAGAAAAACCTAATCTTCTCTTGGTCTTAACTTACCCTCACTTGGTCAACAATTTTTCTAATCTGTGGTTCAAATCCCATGTCCAGCATACGGTCTGCTTCATCCAACACCAGATACGTACAGCGACGCAGGTTAGTCTTGTTGGACTCTAGTAAGTCAATGAGACGACCAGGGGTAGCTATACAGATCTCAGCTCCTGTCAATACATTATCAGCCTCAACACATGATACAAACAATAACAGCTCAGAGCTGCCATCTGGACTAGAGAAAGCTTTATTTCATTTGTTAGCCCACAATGTCCCCAATCCAGCAATAATCAGTTAGTTCAGTTACTCAGACATCATTAACTAAACCATTCAAGGGGGTAAGTGACTTATTAATGTAGCTTGAAATCAGTTGTCCATATAAAAAAGTTTAACCAAATTTCTAGTGATTTTGGACTTTCACAAACATGTGAGTTTATTTAGGATGTGTGAATGACAATGTTGTAAGTTTACAATGTGTGCAATGCTGGGTTCTCAACACGTTTCACCACGGGGGAATTCCTGAAAGTCTGGATGATTTCAAAAGTCAATGAGGGTGTAATTAGACCCACAGACAGTTCACTTCCACATATGTATATTGTAGCATTGTGCATAGCTGGTGGTCATATAAGACCGACTGCAGGTATGCCTCCATGCTTAACCTTTAGCACGCTGCATTAAAATGATGGAAATTTACCCTGCAGCTGCATTCTTTTTCACAACGCCCCGTTTTTATAGTGGGTGACTTGTAACGTCTATAGTTTCTGTGTTTCTTGGTCAATTGCTAAAATTTTTTGAATTTATATAAATAAATGAATGATGAATCTGATGATATAAGTTTTGTTTGTGTACATGTTAGATGTGATAGGAAGAGAGGAATGGAAAGATGAAAGAAAAAAGAAAAAAAAATTTTTTTTTTAATTTAAAAATAAAATTTTTTTTTAATTTAAAACAAACCAACAAACGAAGAGTCCTGAACCCTGGCATCTCAATGAAACAGTCATTTGACCAATACAAATCAAATGACGATCTTTTCGTTACACCCATCATCAGCAGCAAAGCAACAAACGCCCTCATCTCGTCAGCAGTGACATTCGGCCCTAACCCTAAGGCCTGGTGCAGACGAGCGTTTTCTTGCTGCGCGTATCTCACACGGTTTTTTGACCTAATCGCAGGGTAGTGCAGATGAGCGTATTTTTGCCGTGACCTCGCGCCTAAAAATAGATTTCCAGACTGGTACTACCACAGTTCAGATATGAATTTCGTGGAATTAGCATGTCTGTCGTTGCTTGTAGTATGAGCACGCAGGAAAAAACGACAAAAAAGATGATTCCGGGTGCATCCACTGATATATATATATACAATATATAAATAATAAATCTTGAGCGTTGTTTTAGGTAAAATACATTTACTTAACAAGTCATAGCAACAAAAACGAAACATAAGAAAGAGAAGACGAAGAAGATAATGGAGAAGAGGAACAAGAAAAAGAGGAAACAGAGGAAGATGAAGAAGGAGAAAGAGAAAACGAAGAAGAAAGAGGAGGAGGGGAAAAAAAGGAGAAAAAAAAAAGAAAAGGAGATGCAGGAGAAGAAGGAAGAGCAGAAGAAGAATATGACGAAGTCGAAGAAAAAAGAATGAGAAGAAAAAGAGGAAGAAGAAAGGAAAAAGAAGGTGGAATAGAAGAAGAAGCAGAAGGAGGAGAAGAAAAAGAAGTGAAAAAGAAGGAGTGAGAGGAGGGGAGGAAAAGGAAAAGAAAAAGAGGATGAAAAGAAGGAAGAGGATAAAGAGAAGAAGGTTAGGGAGAAAAAAGAAAACTGAATAAGAAGGAGAAGAAATATCAGAGAGATGAAGAAAAAAATAGAAGAAGGATGAGGAGAAGCAGAAGAAGTAGGAGATGAAAATGAAAAAGAACAAAAAAGAGGAATAGGAGAATACGTTGGAATAAGGAGAGAGAGAAGTATAAAAGAAGTAGAAGGACAAATACGAGAAAGAGGAGAAAAAGAAGATGAAGGACAAGAAGATGATGAAGAAGAAGAAGTAGATAAAGAAGGAGGAAAAGAAGAAGAAGAAGAAGAAGAAGAAGAAAAAGAAGAAGAAGGAGAAGAAGAAGGAGAAGATGAAGAAGAAGGAGGAGAAGATGATGATGCACAAGAAGAAGAAGACCAATGAAGAAGAGGTGAGGAGCAGAAGAAGAAGAAAAAGGAGAAGACGAATGGAACCAAACGGAACCCCATCACACAATTAAATGTTAAAAACTCGAGCACCACTAATGTTACTGCGTAATCACAATCCGCCTAAAGTAAGTAACGGATTCGAAATAACTCATTTTCACGCAAATGTTCTTGATAAATCCAAATTCAGAATAGAAATGCCACGACAGTGTACAACGCAAGTTCGTCGCTAACATACTTGGTCACGTGATAAAGTTCAAAGTTAGCCAAAAACGCGAAGAAAATGGAACCAGTTGCATTTTTTTCTACGCTGCGGGAAAAAAATCTCGCTCGTCTGTCTGCTTTCTCTAAATCCCTACTGTTTCATTTTCCACACGCGAGATACGCGCAGCAAGAAAACGCTAGACATACTAGCAATGACATTCTACTGTCGTCCCCATCTCTGCCATCATCCATATTCTGAGAACCGATATCAGCACTAATAAAGCCAAAAAAAACTCCTCATCATTGCATCGGAGTCAGAATACATTAAAATTTCAGCGAAAATGGCAGCTTGTTCCATGCAGATTGATTTCGATTTGAAAATTGCACTGAAAAATTTCGCTAATACACCCGTTACAACTGAAGGTCAGAAAAGGAAGCGAACTCTCTTTCACATAAGATTCAATTTTAACATCCGGGGGGGGGGGGGGGGGGGGGGGGATAGGCGGGGAACACATCTTATATAGCAGGAAATGAATGATATACGAAAGTAGACTTAAGTCGCCTGCAGCTGGGAGAACATAGGGTGCCTCCGGCGACAATTATTGCCCGCAGCGTGCTAAAGGATAAAAGAACTGGTATGTATGACATTTATTAGCTAAATCAACATGACTTTATGATTATCTTGAATAAACTACTCCAGATGTTTCTACAACAAAGGTTGCTCACATATTATCATCAATGCTGTCCGTCTCCTGACTATATCTTGAAGACACTACTTCATGTTCACATTCCCACTTGCATCCGTCTGCCTGACTGTCTTCATCTGCTGTTGTTATTGATCCAGCGGCGTTTGGGCTCTCGCCCTTGGCCCAGTGCCATGTAGTGGTCTCTGCATGTATTCGCAATTTGTTCTTTTGCTCCATATAAGGTATTCTACTTCCAAATAAGGTGTTCTACTTCCATATAAGGTGTTCTACTTCCATATAAGGTGTTCTACTTCCATATAAGGTGTTCTACTTCCATATAAGGTGTTCTGCTTCCATATAAGGTGTTCTACTTATCTGGCCTTAGAGGAAGGAGCAGTTTGCTAACATGGAGTGCTGGGCACTTGAAGAGATGGTAGTCAACAGTTTCACAGGGGTAGGTACATAGCTGGCACTCTAGAGTCTGTTGTGGTAGGATTCTGTCACGGGTGTAAGTACATAGCTGGCACTCTAGAGTCTGTTGTGGTAGGATTCTGTCACAGGGGTAGGTACATAGCTGGCACTCTAGAGTCTGTTGTGGTAGGATTCTGTCACAGGGGTAGGTACATAGCTGGCACTCTAGAGTCTGTTGTGGTAGGATTCTGTTCAAGTGATTGTTAAGTGGTATAAGTTGCATTTCTGAGCCAAAAAATGGTGTTCTGATCCTCCTTGTAAGATGGCTGATGTCATTAGGATCAGGACCGGCCATATGTCTGTAAACCTCTCTCCAGGCATTTCCCATGGCCTATCTGTTCAGCCAAGTTTCTTTGTTGTTCGTATGAGTTTTTTGACTGCTTGAAGAGTTGTTATTGTGAGTGGTTGTTCTTGTCTTGTTCCCTCCTTTGCTAATTTGTCTGCTCTGTCATTACCAGGTTTATCTGAGTGTCCAGGGATCCACTGCATAACTATTCCGATGCCATAGGAAGTGATAAGCTGATCAGCATCTAGGATTAGGGTTATTTTAGCATTCTAAAAATAGAATTTAAAAAATATACCATCCTCTAAATCTTTAATCTGTGGTCGTTTAGGAGCACCTCCATAGACACAGACATTACGAAGCTGAGAAGAGTGACCAAACTCTTGAGCCACCTGTTGCACCCGCTGGGCCAACTCTCTTGTAGGAAAACTAATATAAGGCACTGCAGAAAACAAAAACACGTTTGATTTACAAAGGTATTCTTTCACACTAATAACTCATTATTATTTCTGCTCAATTCTCAGCTCCTTAAAAGAGCAAATTAAAAATAAAAAAGTGATGTATACATACAATCTGTTAATAAAAGGTAATAAAATACGTCAGACAGGTCATGGGCACTGATTACAACATTCAATGCTCAGAAGAGAGATGCTTGTCAGAGTTCAGAATATGTCTCATGTCTGAGCTCAGATGTGGTGTAAATAACAATGCCTCATGTTATATATTCACAGAAGAAGTAGTTGTGGACAAAGTCAGAAATTTTCAAGTGTGTCATTATAATAATAATTTTTTTTTTTTTTTTTTCGTTCGCTCGCTAATACTCGAGGCGAAATCTCAGGTTATTTTTAACCTTTAGCACTCTGCAATCGACATATGTCGACGAAGGTAAACCTATGCTCTCCCAGCTGTTGTTGACATTATGTTGACGAATCACGGATATCTTCGTTTTTCTAGCGTTAGGATGTGTGTCACGTGATATCACAGCCGGATGTTAAGTTTTAAACTTCTTTGGAAGAGAGTTAGCTTTCGTTTCCGATTTTTTTAGTAATGGACCTATTAGCGTTTATTTTCTGTGAATTTTTTCAATCGAAATGAATCGGCATCGAACACGTGGCCATTTTCACTCTAATTTTATTGCATTCTGACGCCATGAGGTAAGGATGAAATTTTTGTCTTTATTAGCGCTGATATCGGTTCTCAGAATATGTTTGATGGCCGAGATGGAAACAAAAGTAGAATGGCTTTCTGGTATGTATCATTTTAGGGGTTTAGGATTAGGTGTATCGGAAAGGTTTAGGGTTACGGTCGAATATCACTGCTGACGAGAGCGTTTATTCCTTTGCTACTGATGATGGGTGTAAACGAAAATAGATCGTCATTTGATTTTAGCAATTGACTAAAAAACAAAAAAAACTATAGAATTTACTAGTCACCCACTATAAAAATGGGGCGTTGTGAAAAAGAATGCAACTCCAGGGCAAATTTTCAGAATTTTTATGCAGCGTGCTAAAGGTTAATTTTTAGTCGATTGGGTTTTCCCGAAAACATATTATCAGATCGTGGAACTGTTTGTTTCTGACGTTATGACTCAAGTTATGAGAGAGTTTGAGATAGATAGATCTCTTAGTAGTGTATGTCACCCTATCTCGAGTGGGAAAATTGAGAGGCTCAATCGCTGTCTTAAACAAATGCTAGGCAAAGTAACTGCAAAATACCCACAGGATTGGGATAGAGTACTCCCAGCGGTATTGTTCGCTTATCGGGAGATACCGAATGAACATACTGAATTTGCGCCGTTTGAATTAGTCTTCGTGCCAAGCCAAGAGGACCTATGTCCATACTAAAACAGTTATTGGTTGCAGCTGACATGCCTGAGGATGTTCAAACACTCCTACCAATACGTGGTTAACTTGAGAAAGAAAATTATCGACGCATGCCAAATAGCTGTAGAAGCATCAGAAAAAGCTAAACTTAAGGCAAGATTGTTTGTTAATCAAAACAGAAAACTGCGCCAATTATGGCCGGTTGATGAGGCCTATGTATTGTTACCCAATAAGGACAATAAATTACTTGTATCTTGGAGAGGACCATATACTGTACTTGAAAGATTGTCAGATGTTGACTATATTATATCTATTAAAGGAAAGGAAAAATCTTTCACATCAACATGCTGCAACAATTTCACTCTCGTCCTCCACATCTTAAACCAGTTTTTGGGGCTATCGACGAGCCTATTGATCGTCGCTCTTCCTTAGCTGTCATACAGGAGGAGTTGTCTGAATTACTTAATATTTCTGAGCCTCTTTTGTCTCTACCTACTTTACCTCTTTCATCTACTGAGACTTGGAGAGATATTTCTATTTCACCAACTCTTGCTCCATATCAGAAAGATCAGATTTCTTTGTTACTACAATCTTTTCCTGACGTGCTCACGGATATTCCTGGGCGTACAAATATCATTGAACATGATATTCTCCTTACTGATTTCAGACCAATCAAGCTTAAACCTTATCCTATCCCTGTACATTTTCAATCACAAGTACAAAAAGAAATAGAGGATATGATAAAATTAAACATAATTTCTCCTTCTCAATCTCCATACAGTTTTCCTATGGTTTTGATTAGAAAGAAAGACAAATCCATTCGGATTTGCATTGATTTCAGGCATTTGAATGCTTTGACTATCTCCGATGCTGAGCCTCTGCCTTTGTTAGATTCTTTATTGGATAGACTATCTACAGCTACCTTTTTCAGTAAATTTGATTTATCTAAAGGTTATTGGCAAGCCCCCTTGTCGGACAGAGCAAAACCTTATACTGCTTTCGCTACACCTTTGGGATTGTTCCAATATAACTTTGTCTTTTGGTCTAGTCAACGCTCCTGAGACCTTTGTTCGTATGATGCGAAAAATTTTCTCTAGTCATGATGACATTATCACATATATTAATGATATCTGCCTGTTTCATCAATCTTGGGAAGAACATGTTCTTGGAATTCAGTCTTTGTTGACTACTCTTCGTCTACATCATCTTACTGCTAGACCTTCGAAAACTAAAATAGGATTCACTGAAATTTCCTTCTTGGTTTCAAAGTGGGAGGCGGTTTTCTTAAGCCTGAGGATTCCACTATCTCCAGGATCCTGAATCTAGAAATTCCAAAGACAAAAAAACAGGTTCGCAGTCTTTTAGGTCTTGTAGGATTTTACAGAAAATTCTTACCTAATGTTTCAGAAATTACTTCAGTTCTGTCTTTGTTATTGAGAAAGAACTCTCCAAATAAGATTGTTTAGACGCATTCTTGTAATGAGTCATTAAATTTATTGAAATGTTATTTTTCAAAATCACCAATTTTAAGATTGCCTGATACTCGATTTCCTTTTATCCTTAGAGTCGGATGTTGAGGATTGTTGCATGGTCAGCGAGCATTTTGGTTTGAACTTGATTCAGATGGTCGCATCATGCAACACCTCACTAGACCGAAATGAAATATTTCGCGTGTGGCGATGCATGACGCGTTAGACTTAGTTACGTAGAGTCGTTGTGTGGCCTTCGAGCCTTATGGCAGTGTTTTGGAATATGTGGCATGGCCACTAACTTATGATAGTGTATAACCGTACATGTAATGCTGGTAAAGCAATAAAGTTATAATGTGTAAGGACCGTTGAGTCCGGAGTTATATAAGTCGGTATTCTTAACCGCAATAATTATTAAACGCGAAAATCGTGAAGTACGATCGGGTAGAATATGTAAGGCTGATAGAGCCTGGCGAGCAATGCCAAATATAATATGGACATAGTTGTTATATACATATATATTAGGCAGAAACCCTAATAGAACGGTAAGCGGACAGTTTAATACTGTGTGAATAATAATAATTATGCCAAGCAGTTTGGTTGAAATATAATTGAACGTTAATTAAAACGGCAAAGTAATGGACATGCAATGTCTAAGAAATAGTAGACTCTACGCTATGATGTATCTAGTGCTCTATGTACACATGACTTTAATCTTTTAGCGTATGATGTTGCATTCATTCACTTTACTAATATGATTGTCTGCCTAAATTCATCTGTTTACGCTGTTAAAAATCGGTATATTCTATAATGCTTTGCATTAGTGCTGTTGATCAATTTGTTGACTATTTGACAACTGACACTGGACTTGACAGATAGGTGTTATTGGACGGTGTGAGGTATGTGAGTGCATGTATTGCTCCCATCATTTTTTAATATGTTGGAACTCTTAGTATGGCGACCTCACATTGCTGTTAAAAGGAATTTGTCCGCAAGTAGACATTGGCTATGGTCTTAACAACCATGGTCCACACTTTTAGTGTTAAATTGCCTACCCTATGGCAGAAACCTGGGTACCATGCTGATTCTTACTTACAGTGAAATTTGATAATACCATATTTCACTCTGGTGATGTTATACTCACACCACGGAAATAATGAAAACTTTGTTTTCATTATTTTTGCAGGGGGGAGGAGTGATGTTATGATTAAAATTCATAACGATTATGTCGGTATGATAGGTAGCTGATAATTTTATACGGACTTACTTATTAATAAAGGAAGTGACGCCATGCGAATATGGTGTAAGGCAGACGCGAACTTTGAAGAGAAGTGAGGTGATCGTCTGCAAGAAGAGGTGGCTTGTGTTTGAATGTGAGCGGACGTATATGTATTGAGCTCCTGCAGTACACTGTGTTTTTCCTGCATCATTCCATCACCAGGACATCAATATACTTAGTATATCCCTGGTTTATGGGATGCAAGAAATGTATGCCTATTCATAAAGATGTCCAGTGGACTATGAATAATAAAGTTTGTATGATTGCCATTGACCAGCGTTTGACTACTAACTACTGCATTTGCCTTTTGGCGAGAACTGATTTCATGGAGCTTTTTGTGTAAAGTATAATAAACTGCATATTTGTGAAATTGTGAAGGAGGTGTTTGTCAGCTCACTGCAGTTATGCTGATCCATGTTGTGTGACTACCCCTAGAGTCTACTTTGGCCACAGAGACCCTCTCCGGAATACAGGGTGTCCATAAAAGATTGTACCCTTTTCAAAAAATTTATTCTCAGCCCCATGACGTGGTACGAGGATGATTTCTATCACAAAAGTAAGATAATCTCTGCAAGTTTTTAAGCATACCTTACAAAGACTCAAAAAAGTGTGCATGCGCGCAGCGGGTATTTCAAGTGAAACTTTCGCAGTTGAGTTGCAACCAGTAATTGTTACATGCCTCTCCACACACTGGTCAAGTAGGTGAAAAAAAAGAAATAGGTACATTCTTTTTGAGTCTTTGTAAGGTATGCTTAAAAACTTGCAGAGATTATCTTACTTTTGTGATAGAAAGCATCCTCGTACCACATCATGGGGCCGAGAATACATTTTTTGAAAAGGGTACAATCTTTTATGGACACCCTGTATTTATAATAAAACGACACGCATCAAGCCCACAAACTGAAGATGCACAGGGTTCAGCCCCAAACAATTTAATGTACAATTTTATCCATTAGACAAAACGGACCATAAGTCCAGCCAAAACGAAAACTACACCCACAATGCCCTAACAGCCGGCAGCCTCCTCTTTCTTACCGCACTGACCAATCCACAACCAGATCACTGGTCAAGTGCACCCGTGAACTACTTTCTTTGATCCTTAGCCGCCGACCGTCAAAGCAGTCAGTGGCCATTACGCCTGGTGGCGTCTTGTAGGGCAACAACAAATTGATTCCACTTTGCTCGGTCGGCGGCCATCCTTCGTACAGTGCCCCAACTCTGGTTCATTCTTTGCATCTCAGCCTCCACAGTCCTCTGCCAAGTTGTTTTTGGTCGGCCTCTCTTTCGTTTTCCTTCAGGGGTCCATAGCATAGCTGTTCTTGTGATGGCATCGGGGTCTCTTCTGAGGACATAGCCAACCCAGCTCCAGCGTCTGCCAGCTATGATGGTGTGAATGTCCTCTTGCGTGCTCCGAGTAAGCAGATCTTGGTTGGTGATGATATTCGGCCAAAAGATTCGGAGAATTTTTCTTAGGCATGTTGTGTGAAAAGAGGACAATTTCGACATTTCCTTCTCTGTAACTCTCCAGCTCTCCGTGCCATAGAGAAGCACAGAAAGCACACAGCTCTGATATAATCCTAATTTTGTGCTTGTGCTGTACTGAGAGGACTTCCAGATGTTGTTGAGACTAAAAAAGGCTGTTCTTGCTTTGTTCATTCTGTTGTTGATGTCTTTGCTTGCTCCGCCGTCTGGTGTTACTATGCATCCTAGGTATGTGAAGGCATCTGTCTGTTCCAGTTGCTGATTCCTTACTGATATGGGCTCAGGGTTGCTCACATTGAGCGCCATGACCTCTGTCTTCTTTAGGTTGATGTTCAAGCCCACCTGCTGGCTATACTTATTAAGTCTATCCGTTTTTTCCTGGATGTGTTGATGTGAATGTGCTAGCAGTGCAATGTCATCTGCATATTCCAGATCTTCCAATGTAGAAAATGTAGTCCATCTTATTCCTCTTGGATTGCCCTCTGTTGTCTGGCGCATCACCCAGTCTATGACTGTTAAAAATAGAGTGGTTGATAAGGGGCATCCCTGTCGTACTCCTGTCTTCACTTCAAAGGTTAGGTTGCTCTGCCCAATGCTGCACGTAAAGTTGGCATAAAGGCTTTTTATGATTGACACTATGCAGCTTGGAATTCCATAAGCCCTCAGTATTTTCCATAAACTGTCCCTATGTATACTGTCAAAAGCCTTTTCAAAATCAACGAAATTAATGTACAACTGTCTTTGCCATTCTGAGCACTGCTCTATAATGTTCCTGAGGGTAAATATATGATCTACACATCTTCTATTCTTTCTAAATCCTGCTTGTTCTTTCCTCAGTTTGTGGTCTACTGCTTTTGAGATTCTCTGTATAATTATCCTGCCTAGTATTTTGCTGGGAACTGAGAGAAGAGCTATTCTCTCCAATTATTGCAGTCTGCAAGATCTCCCTTCTTGGGCAATTTGACAATTATTCATTTTCTCCACTCTGTTGGTGTTGTCCCTGTTTTCCAGACTTGTGCAAATAGTGGTTCTAATAGTTCTGCTGCTAGCTCTGGGTCTGTCTTAAATAGCTCTGCATTTAAGTTATCATGACCAGGAGCTTTTCCATTCTTTAACCCTTTGATTGCTGTGATGATTTCTTCTTTTCGTGGGATGTCTGTATTAACATCTAGATCATTTTCAGCCTCAGGAACATTCAATTGTGTCTCTGGTGGTTCCTTATTCAGAGTTTCTCTGAAATGCTCTGCCCATCTTGTTTCCTGTCCCTCTACTGTTGTGAAGAGATTTCCTTGCTTATCTCTTACTAATGTAATATTGTTTGCACCTCGTTTTCCACTGATGATTTTAGTTATTTTGTATACTGTGCTTTGTTCATTTCTCAGTGCTGCCTCTTCTGCCTGTCTTGCAAGGTCATCCAGAAATGTCCTTTTGTTAGCACGGGTTTGACGTTTAACTTCCTTGTCCAGCTGACTGTACTGTTCACTATATATGACTTGCTGCTTTCCTTGTATATTGTTGAGATGGTGTTGAATCTCTGGTCAACATCATCGGTCTCTGTTCTTTCCTGGCTTTTGATAATCTCATATCTTCTCTTTACGTCGACCACGAAAGCTTTTCTGGTGAGGGGATCCTTCAGTTTCGTGATGTTGTATCGTTTCTGTTTGACTGCAACTGGTCCAGCAGCTCTGAGTTTCACTTTGTCTTGCTACTACTAGGTGATGATCACTTCCCACATCTGCGCCTCTTCTTACTTTCACGTCTTGTAGTGCATGTCTCCATCTGCCATTGATCATTATGTGATCTATCTGGTTTCTGTCTCGTCCGTTTGGTGATTCCCATGTTAACTTGTGCACTTCCTTGTGTGGAAAAAGTGTTCCTCCAATGACCAGGTTGTTAATACTGCAGAAGCTTATTAATTTGTCCCCATTCTCATTTGCTGTTCCACTGCCGCATTTCCCCATTACTCTTTCGTTATAATTATTGTGTGCTCCCACTTTCGCATTTAGGTCTCCCATTACTATAATGAGATCGTACCTGGGTGTAGTTTCCATTTCTTTTTGTACCTGTTGATAGAACTCGTCCTTGATCTCTTCATCGCTGTCGTTTGTTGGTGCATAGCATTGTATAATTGTGGTGTTGGTGAACCTCCCTCTTGGTCTTGCTCTTATCAGTCTGTTGTTGATGGGTTTCCATTCCAGTAAAGACCTTTCCATTCCTTTCTTCAGGATAATGGCTACACCTTCGTTGTGCTGACCATCCTCTCTGCCAGAATAAAGTACTGTTTCCCCTGTAGCTGTTTTTATTCTCCCCCTACCTGTCCATCTGCTCTCGCTTATTCCCAGGATATGTATCTTGTAGTTCCTCATCTCTGCTGTGATTAGTCTCAGCTTTCCTGCCTCATTCATAGTTCTGACATTCCAAAAACCAATTCTGGTTTCGTGTTTTGCGGTCGGGGCATCCGTTTTCATGCCAGTGGCTTCCTTTCGGCTTTCACCACTGTCAGTCATACGAGCCTGAGACTCCGGATGTCCGTCCCGCAGCAAAGTTTTTCCATTTATTGTTGTTTCCGTAACGTGCGATTTTTTTTTTTACATAGACAGGGGTGTCGGCCCTGTGCTAAAACCCCCAACCTGGAGGACCAGAGTACCAGCTTTTGTCTGACCCCTACCCACGCAGACCAGTCCAGCTTGGTTGAACCTACCAGGAACCCGTGAACTACAGTTCACGGAAAACACTGCATATGCTTGTCTGCTCTGATCCTGCCCAGAGTTCTCCCTGCAAAGCAGAGTAGCTCATGGTTGTTATGAGACATTTTGGTGGGTATTGATCATTAGTTTCCACAAGCAACAGTAGGTAGTTAGAGTAGCAAAAGTGCAATTTAGTCCTTTTTGTAGTTGTAGAGGGAATTTGCTTTCTGTCCACATCACTAGGTCATCTGCAAACAAGGCATTGCGGATTTTAGATATTCTGCCAGGTCGTTGATGTAAATCAGGAAAAGAGTGCAGCTTAATGCTGATTCCTGTGGTAGGCCTTCTTAGTTTGTCCGTTTCTTACTTAACTCTCATAAAAATAGAATTGACCCAAAAAAAAAAGTCCACGCTGTAGACACTGTCAACACCCATATCAAACGGTGGAGCATCACTTGTTGCTTCGCCCAGCAGTGCAAGAGATGAGACATTTCCTACCAAAGAACCCAACTATTGAAAACACCCTAAACAGCAGACCTAAACAACTAATCAGAACCCTGCAGTTTCACATTATGGCATCAAAATCAAAAGGCTCAGTGATGGTGGGTTAAAGACAAGACAAGATAAGTAACAGCCTAACCTTGAAAGTCAAGGCACTGGTTTTTGTTTTTTTTGGGTCTAAATGCTGCTCTGCACTTACTTTAAACAACAGCCAAACCTTCCAGTCAAGACACTGATGTTTTTGCTTTTTTTTAATAAATATTTATTTTTATTCAAAATGCTGCTCTATACTTACTAAGAAACAGCAAGACACTAAAAAATGCAATATCTGATACTTACTATAGGTCCATCACCTCTCTCCAAATATGGCTGGTTGTTTATGTGCACAATTGCTGGCAACATAAACTGAAACAGAAAGTATCTGTGTTCATGTTTTGCACAAAGTCACGTGCAATCTAAACAAACAGCTTTCTCTATCTCTGACAAACACAATAATTGTGTCTTGTCATGCTCCAGGTTACAATTAGCACCAGATATCAATCTCTGCCAGTCAACGTGATTCTTTTTAAACAAGAAAATCTCACAAATTGTTGTCCCCCCCTTTCCCCCTTTTTTTCTACAATAAACAGCAGTCATTGTGACAACAGTGCATCATTATCACCCTTCAACTTCCCAAGGAGAATAGGCCTTCAACAAACTCATGCCAAGAAGATGTTTATCTGTATTTTTTGTTGTTGATGTTTTGACTGTTCCTGTTATTATTCTGGATCCCTCTGCTTCCCCTTCTATGAGTGATTTCTATGCTTCCTTAGCATGACAGCTATCCTTACAATATGGTGGGCATTTTTCTTCCTCATGTCCTGAGGACAACACCATTTATCCTATTTATAAGTTTCTTCCTCTCCATGCCTTTCCTCTTGTCTCAGGATATCTCAGTCTTGTTATTTTCTCCTTTCTGCTGCCACCTGTGTAGCTTTCCCCTGGTTGTTAAATGTTTCAAGATTCTAGATGTCATTTCTGGAGTTTTATCCTAGAAGAAAAAAAAGCGAGTCAGCAATCCAGACTCCTTTCGACTTTCTCTGGTTTGTATCATGAAGTCTCCTTACCAGAGGATTTTCTTCAGTCATGGCTGGCTGAACTCAACTATTTTCTTTAGTTGGCCCATATTTTTTTGTTGAAGTTTACTGTGGCATAAAATTTCTATAGAAAACGCCCAACCCTCCTCATTTGTTTTTTTACAACATGCATGGCAGGATACAGTGTTACTATTTTTTGCACCCCCTGCGGGCCCTGGTAACATATGAGTGTTGTTGGATACAGATATGTATTGTTTATCTTTTAAGTTTCATCTTTATTTTGGCTAACAGAAGATGGTGATCTGATGCCACATCTGTTGCTCTACATACTTTTACATCATGTCATGATGATCTAAACTTCTTGATTATGAAAATATGATTTTCTGTCCTGTGGCCTGGTGATATCCATGTTGCCGTGTGTATTATTTTATGTTAAAATTTCCTTCCTCCTATTTCCAGTCTATTTGAAGCATAAAAGTTTGTGAATAGTTCATTTCTGCTCATTGTCCAAAGTCCACTTGTCCCACTATTTCTTCAAAGCTACTTTTGTCTATTCTTATCTTTCAATTTAGGTCACCCATTAAGAAAATTGTGATATATTTTCTTATCTTTCTACCCATGATATTTTGTAGTATTGTGTAAAACTTCTTTTACAGATTAATTTTGTGTTACTTGTTGGTACATAACATTGGATGATGCATATCTTAATTTTTTAAAATATGTTTTGAAAGTATGCTTGGTTCCATTCATGCTCTCGCTATAAGCATTTTCTGTGCTTCCTAAGACAGCATTACAGCCACCCCTTCATTATGGTGTGAGTTTTACTCTCCATGTCCTGAGGACAGCACCATTTCTCCTGTGATCAGTTTCTTCCTTTCTACTTCCTTCCACTTTGTTTGGCACAGTTCCAGGACATCTTGCAGTCTGACATTTCTGCAGCCACCTGCTCATTCAATGTCCTTGCAGGAACAAATAATTGAGTACCTGCATAACTATCACAGCACAATAGTCTTATATTCAGTATGGGATGGTCAAAGTTTTAATTAATGCATGGCAACATTAAGTCACTGCCAAAAATGCAGGAATGTGGCCAGCTTCACAACTTAACATTACAGTCAATGTCACACAGCTAAAACTGACAGCATGTTTCATATAACTTAAAATTTTGCTAAATCACACACAGCTAAAAATGACAGATGGTTTCATATAACTGAAATTATTGCTAACTTCTTATTGTTTTTGCTGAACAGAATCAACAGCATTGCACTGCGGGCAAACCCATAGGTGTTCAGTCCCCCTCAGCATACATCGAAAAATATGAATGCCAACTGTTCCTGTTGCACGATGGTTGTATACACGACGTATGCATCCTCTCGTATGTCCATCCCTGCTAACCTTACATATGAGGCCAAATTCCAGCAATCTTAGCCGTGTTGATTCATCTATTGCAGTGTCGTTCTCTAAGAGGCGATCATTAACTGTCCTCAGTATCTCTCCCTTATTCATATCCAGTGTTCCCACTGTAGGTGCTCTCGAGGCTAGTCTGTCAACTCTCACATTATAGCTTACCCCTGCATGACCAGGACAGTAGATTCACACCAGTTTCTGAAGATTAGAAGCTTCTATGGATGTTTTTCATACATGCCGTAGCCATCCATTTTGAACCTTTGCTAACTTCATAAACTGGGAACTGACTGATGGTTTCATACAAAATTAATGACATGTAAGTTCAAAAACTATTAATTTACAGCCAGTTTTCAAACGTGACATGACAGCCAATTTCGTAAAGTTGAGCTGAAACCAGTTTTTTTTTAAAATGACAGCAAATTTCACTGTACAAGCAGTTTTGTATGCTTCAAGTGACAGTCAATTTCACATAACTTAACTATCAACCACTTCAAAGAATAGTCTGTGCCAACAACAAAAAATCAACTACTGTCACCACAGTAAGTAAAGTACTCTACTTACAGCAAGAGTCTTTCCTGAGCCGGTCTGCGCAATGCCAACCATGTTTAATCCTGAGAGAGCTATAGGCCATCCCTGGGACTGAATGGCAGTAGGTGACTGCCAACAGTTTTTCCTTATTTGAGCCATGACATAATCTGAAATTAATATTACAATCTTTAAAACATATAATGAATGCAAATGATCTCTGAAGAAAAATAAAACCA
Source organism: Oreohelix idahoensis (assembly GCA_024509875.1). Classification (NCBI taxonomy): domain Eukaryota; kingdom Metazoa; phylum Mollusca; class Gastropoda; order Stylommatophora; family Oreohelicidae; genus Oreohelix; species Oreohelix idahoensis. Next base: position 98,879 of record JAMPIV010000740.1, on the reverse strand, counting down.
GGTTAAAAAAAAATATGCGCTCTCTCTCTCACTATATCAGAATTGTGCCACTGGTGTCAAAAGTAACATCTTTCAGAAGACCCTTGCAGAGGTTAAATAAAAAATTGTGAAAATTAAAAAAAAAACTCAGTGAAAGGTTTTGCATGTTTGAAAGTGTTTATCTGAAATGTCAAGTGGAAAAAATCTGGTTAACTGTTCAAAATTATACTCCAGTCTTACAAGTTATTGCTTTCTATTTTAAAAGATATTTTAATATCATTTTTTTACACATGTAACCCATACAATTTGGTAGCAGAGAAGCTAGAGTTTAATAAACTATACTGATATTTTTAACATATTTATTTTTTTAAATTTTGGGTGCTGTTCTCTAAATATGATAAGTCAACATGTTCTGATTTAGTGAGGATGTGTTATATATATGAGCACCTTTACGGTTACAAATAAATAAATAAAGTAGTGCCTATTTGGCAGGGAATATAGTGCAATTCGCTTCCATAGATATGCAGTGATGCAATTCAGAAGGTCCTTGGTTCGATTCTCTGGTAAGCCTCTCACTTCTGTTGTTTTTCTGTTGTCTGGTTTTCTACTTCTTTATTTCTCACAAGTGTCTGAAACATACCTTTATGTGTGTATTATTTATTTTCTGGTTACAAACACACCAAGGACTGTGAGGGGCAACTAACTATTTATGTAAAAAAGTAACACTAAAGTAAGCAAAAATGCAGAAGCAAGTAAAAGCTATTTTCTTATATTTTGCCCAGTACTCAAGAAATGAGTTATTTGTTTGCAGTAATCTAGTATATCAAACTATCTATCCTCCATGTATACAAAATACCAATGCCCAAAAGTACCTACCAGGAAAGCATCCCTCTTCAAATGTAAAGATGGGCTTGGGTACATATTTCCCACTTACTGTTATCTGACTGGCTTGGTAAAACTCTTGAATTTCAGCCTGTTGATAAAATTTTAAAAAATTATAGTGTCGTGAAATGACGTCTGGTTCACATCACGAATTCAAATAACTCTGGTCTTAACGGCGCGCCATACACTGTAAAAAGATAGGATACCCCGACCAATGAAAACGCTTGTTTTGGCAGGGAGCATCAAGATGGCCAGACCCTATTTTGTGTAACATGATTTACTTAGGAATTTTGGTACAACAGTATAAAAGAAGTATCACTTGGCAGAGGTTATCAACACGATATTAGGAATGTTACTCTACCCGTAAGTAGTAATACTTTTACTAATAATATTACAGGAAGGGAGAAATCTTAGGTTAAATGCATTAGAAGCTTCAGGTTGGCCTAAAGTTAGCTGTTTAAACTATGCATAACAGAAAATGCTAGTAGTAGGTACCACAAACTGATTTTTTATTTTGTTTTTACAGTGTCTTTGTTTATAGATCTTAATGGATCTCTTTAAGCCATGAAATTTCCTTTTTAAATTTTAAAAATCAGACATCAAACAACCGAGTTACAGCATTTCAAAATTGTGGGGAATTACAAAATTTTTCAAACATCTTCGCACCGAACAAATTACCTGACTTTGCACAATCATAACTACAGTCAACAAACACTTACCAAGTCAATAATGCTTTTTGTACAAAGTCATACAAGTCCTTATTGCAGAAAAGAAACATGGGAAGTACAACAAATCAATTAAATGAATTATGGTCCATCAAAATTGACAAAAGATACAATTTCAAGTCTCATTTTTGTGCTCGCAAAGTGCAAATATGCATTTTCATGAACTCATAAATCAAAAACTACACACAGGAAAGCTATAAGATTTATTGAGCTTAAAGAGAGCATTATATACTTGATGCTTAATTGTTTTGAGCCACATGAAATACTGAATACTATAAAACTGCATTATGTGAAAATGGATCAAAGGCTAAATTTGCAGTTCTGAAGAAAAATCTCACGAAATTCCAAATGTTGTCATAAAATCATAAATATTGCAGCTATAGAGCTGAAAACTTCCATATTTATGTAATTTGAGTTGTACAATTCAAATTGATGGTTATTTTTTTTATTGAAACAACCTTTACTGCTTAAAATTTGATTTTTAGAAACAAAGAAACATTACATATTAGTCCGTGTCCAATTCACTGTCACTTGAGGTCAGCATGAGGTCAGCTCAGCTTAAGTCCTCAAGTGAATCTCCTCTCAGGGCAGTGGCTTGTTGTACTGACATCCGGCACTTGTACTGTAGCTGTCCTTTACTCACATTCTGTTCGGGTAGCACAGTCAGAAACCAAGAGGTCACCTGAGAGAAATTGCATGATTGTGTTATTTTATTTTTAACCTTTAGCACGCTGCATTCTTTTCCCAAAACTATGCTCCTGCCGCTGCATTCTTTTTCACAACTCCCATTTTTATAGTGGGTGACTTGTAAATTCTATAGTTTTTGTGTTTCTTGGTCAATTGCTATCATTTTTGGAATTTATATAAATAAATGAATGATGAATTTGATGATATAAAATTTGTTTGTGTTCATGTTAGATGTGATAGGAAGAGAGGAAAGGAAAGATGAAAAAAACGAGAAAAACATTTAAAATTTAAAAAAAAAAAAATAAATAACCAACACACGAAGAGTCCATATCCCTTGCATCTCAATGAAAGTCATTTGACCAATAGACCAAAACAAATCAAATGACGATCTTTTCGTTACACCCATCATCAGTAGCAAAGGAATAAACGCTCTCGTCAGCAGTGATATTCGACCGTAACCCTAAACCTTTCCGATACACCTAATCCTAAACCCCTAAAATGATACATACCAGGAAAGCCATTCTACTTTCGTTTCCATCTCAGCCATCAAACATATTCTGAGAACCGATATCAGCGCTAATAAAGACAAAAATTTCATCCTTACCTCATGGCGTCAGAATGCAATAAAATTAGAGCGAAAATGGCCGCGTGTTCGATGCCGATTCATTTCGATTGAAAAAATTCACAGAAAATAAACGCTAATAGGTCCATTACTAAAAAAAAATCGGAAACGAAAGCTAACTCTCTTCCAAAGAAGTTTAAAACTTAACATCCGGCTGTGATATCACGTGTACACACATGCTAATGCTAGAAAACGAAGATATCCGCTTGTCAACATATGTCGACAACAGCTGGGAGAGCATAGGTTACCTTCGTCGACATATGTCGATTGCAGCGTGCTAAAAGTTAATACAAAAAATGTCGGCCAAATTATTTTTTCTTTCCCTTTGATAATCATTAAGCATTTATTGCGGCATTAATTTTTACTGCATTTACCATTTAAATCATTATATTACTTATACAGTAGATTGTAAGTCACTCTTTTACATGGATTATGTCATTTGTCTTTTATGTTTGTAATTGTAAAATAAACTCAAAACCTGTAGAGGCTTCTAGGAAAGCTTCAACTACATAGTAGCCTAATGATTTTTAACATCAGAGAATGAGAGGAAATAATATGATATATATTATATAATATAAACTTTACACAACAAGACGTACTAGCTCCCATGTTGCATTTTCCCGAGTCCTTCAGAAGACAGAACTGTGCCAATAGTCTGTTTGTCACAGTAGAAATCCGTGGCAGAGCCGGACGTCTGCCTCTTCCCGTCATTGAAAAATATGCTCGCAATGCATCATAACGATCGTCCCCTGAAATAATTGAGAAAAAAAAAGGTTAAGCGAGAGAGGCAATTTGTTTTTTTAATTAACGTTCACAAATGTGTAGCAAGCTAAATTCTAAACATGACCTTTGACATCCATAACTTTATCGAAAGGAGGTCAGCGTCAGCGACTTTACAAACTGTTAGACCTTAATTCTGATACCGAATGTTTAAAAAATGGTGATGGTCCGATAAAACAACCAAAAAGCTACATTAACAACAAGACCCCACCTCCAAAATTGCTTAAAAAACGAAAAACTTTCTGTCTAAATGTATGAATCGAGTAGTCACATTTGGCTGTTCTTTTACTAATACATCCACCCTCCGTCACTTGCCGTTGCTATATTGCAAATAAACAAAATAGGTCTGAAATGAATAGAAATAAAACAAAGTTCAAAACTTACTTAGAACACATATTGCCTCGACTTCCATTGGTGAAACTTTCAGTTCAGCGCCTGAGTCATTTCGTGCTGTGTTTCGTACAGCCGGCCCATCGTGTCCGGGATTGTCAGATGGAACATCCGCCATTGTGTTTCCACGCCGAAATGTGTTGGAGGTGCTCTGTTTTAACGTTCGTTTGCTCTTTCCTCAAATAACTATGATGTTTAAAACTTTGATACGATTTTTGCAGAATGGTTGCTCGTTTGTTTGATGTAACACGAGTGTAGGTAGGCCTCCCAGATGTGTATTAAAATCCAAATTTTTTCATTCACTTCGAATTTACGATATCTTCCTATAAAAAATCTGTGCCTCGTGTTACATGTGCGTAAACCTCAGTTTCCGCTCTTCTCATTGGTGAAAACCGTTTTAGTGTAGCACCGACGCTTTGAATGAGGTGGGGTCCTTTCAGGGAATTTTGCTCTCTTGAGCGCCAGTCAGCCAGCGCACGGCAAGAGCGGTTTTAATGGTGTTTTATTTTTTTGTCTCACTCAATTTTAATGACACGCAGAAAGTTACAATTGACATATTATGAAAGAAGAAAGATCAAGGAACCAGAAGATATAATTTTTATTTAGAAAAGGCAAATTAATTACTAGGCAGAGCGAGGTTGAAAAGAGCCCAAACTGGGCCTCGCTTGCGCGTCACATAATTTTTCGACCGCGGCGAAGCGGCAGTTTGTGGTACCTACTAGTAGTAACCAAAGAGATTATTATATATATATGTAAAGCCTAATTCTATGTATAAGGGAAACTTTACTTGACTAAAATTGCATAAGAAATAACGGAGATAATTTAAAAAGCATTTTTCCTACATTGAACGATAGGCAGAACAGTCCCACATTTTCTGATTTTTATTACATCTTTTGGGATTTCCGTCTCATATGGACGAGGCTAGACTATAAATAGAATCGCCTAACAAATTTCGGTCAGTCCCGATTTGAAAAAACACAGAAAGCGGGGGAAGCAGTGCATATATTAATGCCAGCGTTTGCCTTTCTGCAACTGTAGCAGACCTTATTCAACCACTGAGGGCCAGTATGTGTGTGTGTACCTGAGGGTAAGACCGAATGTGTGTACCTGAGGGTAAGACCGAATTTATTCATATATATATATATATATATAAATGTATATAATTGCGTGTAATTATAATAATTAATCCACTGTGCAATACGATGTGTATAAGATGTGTAGGAATGGACTGTTTATTCTGATGAAACTTACAGGCTCAAGTGTACTTCTAGAGGCAAAGCCCGCCTTCGGAAATATTTAAATATATTGAGAGAGATGGCTAATTGTGTCTGTAAGTTGGGAAATGTATTTAAAGAAGTATTTCTTGAATGGAATGAGACACTTGACAGGAACATAAAGAAGGATGAAAGGGATTGATTCACAGTATCGTTTGACATATTGTTAAATAGTTTTACTCACAACCAAATTATTGTATGGAGGCAAATCATGGGACGATACTTATAAATTTAAAAGGTAGAATTAAATTGTGATCATTGTGTATTAAATTGATTGTTGTTGACTACACTATATCTTGTGCGTCTGCTGGCACGCTTATCTGAAACTGTCTATCGTCCCCATCTGTGTCATAAGAGGGGTATGAATAGAAAATACAGGGATTGCGTTTGAATTCATTGCAAGTTTAATCCTTTAAACACAAGCTTCAAAAAGCAGAAGAGCCTACTCTTACTAAAGTTTCATCGTATGCAGTGCCAGTTGGTGATAACAGGCTCGTCATCACGTGAATACTTACTGGAACAAGTTCAGCTGAAATTGTGTTTCCAGCATATAAAGGAGCCAGCTGCTGTTATGCAGATAAGTTGCGTACTGCAACTGTCAAGCTTATCCAGCTCAAATACATAAACATATTTTCCAGTTCAGGATGACTAAAATAATATAGTGTTTTACAACTTTAAATAATAATAATAAACAATTCTACCAGTGAATACTCCAGCCAGAGAAGTTGTCTACAAGATGATAGACATTGTGAACCAAGAACATTTATTTAACTATTATTATTTATTTCATACTGTAAAATATTTGAGTTCAACATTTTTAAACAGAGAAAAATATCTGTTAATTAAATTGTAAATATTCACCAGAAAACTTTTCTTAAGTTCTTTAAGTTGAATTTTAGTTCTTGTTGGTGAATATAAATATATAAATTACCCCTAGCAGAGTCATAAACATATTAACTACCATAACCACAGAGGCGGATCAGGAGAGGTAGCAGTTAGGGACTCAGAGTACTACAACATCATCTTCTCTGGGAACTTACATAGCTTGACCCTACCTTTGTGTCTATACACCCTTACTCTCTTCAGAGAAGGGGGTATTACTGATAAGACCAGACTCTTATCTGGCACTATCCTGGTATCATCTGATACACCTTTATGTCCAGGATATCTTATTCTTAATAACATCTCAAACCTCTTGCGACATAAAGCAAATTGATATACTTCTTCTTCTTCAAGTACCGTGCCTAGTGGCGTAGGAGATCATGTCTCTCCACAACTTCCTGTCTCCAGTACAATTTATCAATTCTGCTGTTGACTTCTTTTCATGCCAAGGTGTCAATCTGTTCAGTATCTGATCTCTTTGTCTTCCCCTATCTCTTTTTCCTTCAATCTTACCTGTTGTTACGATATATTCCAGCTTTCCTCTTCTCATAACATGCCCAAATAAAGTGGATTGCTTCTTTCTAACTTGTGAAATAAGTTTCCTTTGTGCATTGGCCTCTTTCAGGACATCCTCATTACTCTTTTTGGCTGTCCGTGGTATTTTTAACATTCTTCTGTAAAACCACATCTCTGTTGCCTCTAGTGTCTTCCCTATTTGTTTACTAATTGTCCATGACTCACTCCCATATGTCAGGATTGGTTGTATATAACAATGAAGAACTCTCTTTCTTATTTCCAATGACAAAGAATTGTTGCATAAAATACACTTCATTTTATAGAATGCTACTTTTGCCTGAGCTATTCTGCTCTTCACTTCTGAGATGCATCTTCCATCCACTGTTATTAATGTTCCCAGGTATTTGAATTTATTGACTTGTTTTAAAATGGTTCCATTTACTTTGATTGTGCATTCTGGGGAAGCCATTTTGTTTGAGGCGACCATTACTTGTCTTTTTGCTGTTTAGTATAAGGCCTTTATTTTTACTTTCTATCAGTATTGTATCAACCATTTCCTGCAGCTACTTTTCACTTTTTGCTATTAAGCGTATCTCAAGTTGTTTATATTATGTCCGCTGAATAATATTCCTGGCATGTCCTCTAGAGATCTCATTATATTTTCACTGTACAGATTGAACAGATCTGGTGACAGCACACATCCCTGCCTGACACCCTTTTTTACTTGCTGAAACATTCCTATTTGGCTGCTAATTATTACAGCTGCTGTTTGTTGCCAGAACATGTTCTTTATTATCCTCAAGTCCTTTCCATCACTGTTGACGCTTTCTAACATTTTGAAAATCTCCTCATGTTTCACTTTGTCAAATGCCTTAGTGTAATCTATGAAGCATATGTACAGATCTGTCTTCACCTCTATGGCTCTTTCTATAACTGTTCTTATAATATATATAGCATTGTTTGTGCCTACCTTCTACAAATCCACCAAACCTACCCACTATCCTGTTCTCACTGTTCTAGTCTACTATCATTTACTGGACACAGTATTAAGGTCCTTGTCTTGTTGGATTCGGCCTATACTGCTTGATAGAAATACAACAGAAGTGATTGCGTCATTAATAGGCTGAACTGTCCATGGTGGACTTCTGGTGTTATGTATTGTGGTTCGCACTGTTGACCTGCCATTGAAACATCATTTTTTGATGATGCGTAGATGGCAGGGCGGATAGTGTGATTCGCTTGCATGGCTAGGCGGGGTTGTCGCACGGAAGGTCCAGTGTTCAAATCCTGGGTAAGCCACTCATGTCTGTTGTTTTTCTGTTGTCTGGTGTTCTACTTCTTTATTTCCTGCGAGTGCCTGATAACATACCTTTATATTTGTTTCATATTAATTTACAAATCCACACTGTTCATCACTGATTTCTGGTTTAATTTTATTTCTCACTCTTCTCATGATAATTCGTAATAATATTTTGGTCACATGACTCATAAGATTAATGGTGCGGTGTTATTCACATTCCATGGCTCCAGGTTTCTTTGGCAAAGCTATGAATATGGATTTTAGCAGATCATAGGGTATTTGACCAGTGTTGTAGATGACATTTAAGAGTTTTGTTATCACTTCTCCAAATTTTCCCAAAGCTTCCATGTCCTCTACTGTTACATCATCTGGTCCAGGCACTTTGTCTTTCTTCATGTGGCACATGGCATCCTCTACTTCTGCCACAAGTATTGGAGGTTCTTTACAACTGTCCTGGTTGATCAAATTTGGTATTTCATCACCATACAGCTCCTTGATGTATTCTGTCCACCTTTCTATCATGTTCTCATGACCCATTAACAATGTTCCTTCTTTTGATTTCAAACAGCCAGTGACTGTTTGTGTCCTTCTGTCTGTTAACTCATTTATTTGCTTGTATATAGATTTTGTCTTTTCGGTTCTGCACTTCAAGCTCTCTGCATTTCTGGTTTAGCCATGCTTCTTTTGCTGTTTTACATTTGTTGACTATTTCCTTATTTAGTCTGTCATATTCTTCATTGTCTTGCTTCTTCTTCCTTCTTGCATCCATCAGTTTAAAAATTTCATCTGTCATCCACTTCTTCTTTGCAGTCCTCTTTACTTCTGGTACGATTTCTTTTGATGTTTGATATATTGATTCCTTAAGCATTTCCCACTGTTCAACTATACTCTCTATACGCCGGCACTAAGCATTCACATGCTGTTGTAGTGGTGGTCACCTTGTTTGACATGATGGCCCCAAACATAACCTCATATTAGTCACCTTGTGTGACATGATGGTCCCAAACATAACCTCATATTAGTCACCTTGTGTGACATGATGGTCCCAAACATAACCTCATATTAGTCAATAAATAAACAAACAACACACAAAGGTATGATCAGGCACTCAGTGGGAAAATGAAGTAGAAGACCAGACAATAGAAAAACAACAGAAGCGATAGGCTTACCGGGATCGAACCAGGACCTTCCGAACGGCACCCACCGCCTAGCCACAGGAGCGAATCGTCACTATCCACTCTGCCAGCTAAGCATTACAAAAATAATGCTTCACCGACAGAGGTCTAGCACGAACTCCCACGCGACCCGGATATGTACCACAGGACGACCCAGACTAATTATAGACGCAATCACTGCTGCAGTTCCACTATTAAACAGTACAGGCCAGATTACACAAGACAAAGACCTTAATACTGTGTCTAGTAAATAATAGAAGAATGAGAATAAGTAAAAGACAGAATGTAGGTTTCTGGTATTTTATAAACGCATAAACATATAAGGAGGGGAAACCTGAGGCCTGTAAACAGTAAATAAATAAACAAACAACACACAAAGGTATGATCAGGCACTCAGTCACCTTGTTTGACATGATGGCCCCAAACATAACCTCATATTAATCACCTTGTGTGACATGATGGTCCCAAACATAACCTCATATTAGTCACCTTGCGTGACAAGATGGCCCCAAACATAACCTCAGAAGCTAAGTCTCCCAGATTAAAGGCAATATATAGTGAACAGTACAATAAGCTGCACAAGGAAGTTAAACGTCAAACCCGTGCTAACAAAAGGACATTTCTGGATGACCTTGCAAGACAGGCAGAAGAGGCAGCACTGAGAAATGAACAAAGCACAGTATACAAAATAACTAAAATCATCAGCGGAAAATGAGGTGCAAACAATATTACATTAGTAAGAGATAAGCAAGGAAATCTCATCACAACAGTAGAGGGACAGGAAACAAGATGGGCAGAGCATTTCAGAGAAACTCTGAATAAGGAACCACCAGAGACACAATTAAATGTTCCTGAGGCTGAAAATGATCTCGATGTTAATACAGACATCCCACGAAAAGAAGAAATCATCACAGCAATCAAAGGGTTAAAGAATGGAAAAGCTCCTGGTCATGATAACTTAAATGCAGAGCTATTTAAGACAGACCCAGAGCTAGCAGCAGAACTATTAGAACCACTATTTGCACAAGTCTGGAAAACAGGGACAACACCAACAGAGTGGAGAAAAGGAATAATTGTCAAATTGCCCAAGAAGGGAGATCTTGCAGACTGCAATAATTGGAGAGGAATAACTCTTCTCTCAGTTCCCAGCAAAATACTAGGCAGGATAATTATACAGAGAATCTCAAAAGCAGTAGACCACTAACTGAGGAAAGAACAAGCAGGATTTAGAAAGAACAGAAGATGTGTAGATCATATATTTACCCTCAGGAACATTATAGAGCAGTGCTCAGAATGGCAAAGACTGTTGTACATTAATTTCGTTGATTTTGAAAAGGCTTTTGACAGTATACATAGGGACAGTTTATGGGAAATACTGAGGGCTTATGGAATTCCAAGCTGCATAGTGTCAATCATAAAAAGCCTTTATGCCAACTTTACGTGCAGCATTGGGCAGAGCAACCTAACCTTTGAAGTGAAGACAGGAGTACGACAGAGATGCCCCTTATCAACCACTCTATTTTTAACAGTCATAGACTGGGTGATGCGCCAGACAACAGAGGGCAATCCAAGAGGAATAAGATGGACTACATTTTCTACATTGGAAGATCTGGAATATGCAGATGACATTGCACTGCTAGCACATCCAGGAAAAAACAGATAGACTTAATAAGTATAGCCAGCAGGTGGGCTTGAACATCTACCTAAAGAAGACAGAGGTCATGACGCTCAATGTGAGCAACCCTGAGCCCATATCAGTAAGGAATCAGCAACTGGAACAGACAGATGCCTTCACATACCTAGGATGCATAGTAACACCAGACGGCGGAGCAAGCAAAGACATCAACAACAGAATGAACAAAGCAAGAACAGCCTTTTTTAGTCTAAACAACATCTGGAAGTCCTCTCAGTACAGCACAAGCACAAAATTAGGATTATATCAGAGCTGTGTTCTTTCTGTGCTTCTCTATGGTGCTGAGAGCTGGAGAGTTACAGAGAAGGAAATGTCGAAATTGTCCTCTTTTCACACAACATGCCTAAGAAAAATTCTCCGAATCTTTTGGCCGAATACCATCACCAACCAGGATCTGCTTACTCGGAGCAAGCAAGAGGACATGCACACCATCATAGCTGGCAGACGCTGGAGCTGGGTTGGTCATGTCCTCAGAAGAGACCGCGATGCCATCACAAGAACAGCTATGCTATGGACCCCTGAAGAAAAATGAAAGAGAGGCCGACCAAAAACAACTTGGCGGAGGACTGTGGAGGCTGAGATGCAAAGAATGAACCAGAGTTGGGGCACTGTACAAAGGATGGCCGCCGACTGAGCAAAGTGGAATCAATTTGTTGTTGCCCTACAAGACGCCACCAGGCGTAATGGCCACTGACTGCTTTGACGGTCGGCGGTCGAAGGATCAAAGAAGAATAAGAGAAGTGTCCGTGCATTGAGAAATCCTGTGTTTTTCCTATTCATAATTCAAGATAAAATCGTTAACACAACCGATAGGAAGACAACATATGGATATAAAGGTCAACTCACTAAGAATGGAAATCTATAACTCTAAAGGCTTGAACTGGGAAAGGTGCAATGCACGAGACCAAGGTTTGAAACCCATCTAGCACAAACCCCTCGGAGTTATAAATATTTTGGGAAGTTTGCTGGAGTTGCGATCCTTGTTTCTCATACGTCTGGAAGCTCCATATATAAGGGCGGTCGAAAATGATTTCAAATTCACTTGTACAGCGAAGACAGAAGGACAACGGCTGGAGAGAGAGAGACGTGTAAAGGCCAATATCTTGTTATTTGCAGCCAAGCAGTTCTATTACTCCACAAAAGCCAGTCTTTACTGATCTTAATTAGATCCTGCACGGGTATGTAAAGTTACTATGTAAATTAATACAGTAATTACAACTTTTATTTCAGGATTTGTTTAATCTATATGTTATGAAAATATCATGCAAATTAATTGGTTACTTGGTATGATTGTTGAAGGTTGGAACCTGATATGTAACCAACACGACTGAGTCCGTATCAGGGCTAGCACAGTCCTTTTCAGGACTACCAACAGTCATTATCAGGGCTTATCCAATCTGTCTTCAAGTTACGGCACTTTACAGAGCAGACTTGTCAGGCAGGGGGATACTATAACCTCATACCATATATGTGTGTACATATTATTTTATTATTTGATTTTATAAAATGTTTCACATTAGACACCTGTCTTGTCACCGATCCATAATCATGCATTTCCACGCATACATTTGAAAACAAATTCATCTCACCTACAATAGGAATGTGGTAATTATTATCCCAAATAGCCACATATCCTACAATTATCTGCAGGTTCATACTTGTCAACCCAAAGTTAGAGGTCCATGATCAAGAATTGCTCGATGATCAATGCTAATCGCCCCAGCAGTGTCTGGATTGGTAGAAGCACGACCTACTGAAGCTGTACATCTCATATGAACACTGATTATCATAGAAGTTGAGTGATATTTGTGACAATCGTGCACCCAAGAAGTGATAACTGTCAAGCGGAGTTTTATGATGACAATTTGCATGATAAACTAGTGAAAGCTATAAAGTGAATAAGACAGTGAAGACGTCTATTACCCAACAAATTGGAAGATTCTAAAGAAATGACATTTTAGTTTTAAACTTGTGAAAACTGTAATTGATTTCATCACTTTGGTTTTTATGTAAATATATATTATTTTATCAACAGTCACACACAATCACCACAATTAGATAGATGTAAATAAACAGGATATATAAATTGTATTCACCAGCTTTATTCATTCAATATAGTTGATATTGAGTTTGGTTGAATTGTTACTAACATCACAGGTGGTCACATAGCGGAGGTGGTGCAGTAAGGTCTGACTGTTGTCTGAATATTTTCAGTCCAGATACTTTCACAGCCATGACTATCGACTGATACCAGTGTACTTCTCTGTCACTGGGACGTCACACATTCTGGAGAGAATACTATTTCTACTCTAGCACTATCATCTCACACATATAAAACCTTCTGCTAGACATAATGGTCCCAAAAAATAACCTCATATTAGTCACCTTGTGCGACATGACAGTCCCAAACATAACCTCATATTAGTCACCTTGTGTGACATGATGGTCCCAAACATAACCTCATATTAGTCACCTTGTGTGACATGATGGTCCCAAACATAACCTCATATTAGTCACCTTGTGTGACATGATGGCCCCAAGCATAACCTCATATTAGTCACCTTGTGTGACATGAGTCCCATACATAACCTCATATTAGTCACCTTGTGCGACATGACAGTCCCAAACATAACCTCATATTAGTCACCTTCTGTGACATGATGGCCCCAAGCATAACCTCATATTAGTCACCTTGTGTGACATGACAGTCCCAAACATAACCTCATATTAGTCACCTTGTGTGACATGACAGTCCCAAACATAACCTCATATTAGTCACCTTGTGCGACATGACAGTCCCAAACATAACCTCATATTAGTCACCTTGTGTGACATGATGGCCCCAAACATAACCTCAGATTAGTCACCTTGTGTGACATGATGTTCCCAAACATAACCTCATATTAGTCACCTTGTGCGACATGACAGTCCCAAACATAACCTCATAGTCACCTTGTGCGACATGACAGTCCCAAACATAACCTCATATTAGTCACCTTGTGTGACATGATGTTCCCAAACATAACCTCATATTAGTCACCTTGTGCGACATGATGGTCCCAAACATAACCTCATATTAGTCACCTTGTGTGACATGATGGCCAGAAACATAACCTCATATTAGTCACCTTGTGTGACATGATGTCCATAAACATAACCTCATATTAGTCACCTTGTGTGACATGATGTTCCCAAACATAACCTTGTGTCACATTGTGTGACATGATCCCAAACATAACCTCATATTAGTCACCTATTAGTCACCCTTGTGCGACATGACATCCCAAAACATAACCTCATATTAGTCACCTTGTGCGATGTCCCACATGACATGATGTTCCCAAAACATAACCACCTTGTGTGACATATTAGTCCCAAAACATAACCTCATATTAGTCACCTTGTGTGACATGATGGCCCAAAATAATCCAAACATAACCTCATATTAGTCACCTTGTGTGACGACATGACAGTGTGACCCAAACATAACCTCATATTAGTCACCTTGTGTGACATGATGTCCATAAACATAACCTCATATTAGTCACCTTGTGTGACATGATGTTCCCAAACATAACCTCATATTAGTCACCTTGTGTGACATGATGGCCCCAAACATAACCTCATATTAGTCACCTTGTGTGACATGATGGCCCCAACAAAATAACCATATTACATGTGTGTGTCACCTTGTGTGACATGATGTTCCCAAACATAACCTCATATTAGTCACCTTGTGTGACATGATGGCCCCAAACATAACCTCATATTAGTCACCTTGTGTGACATGATGGCCCCCCACATAATTTCATATTAGTCACCTTGTGTGACATGATGGCCCCAAACATAACCTCATATTAGTCACCTTGTGTGACATGATGGCCCCAAATGGTCCCCCCAAACATAACCTCATATTAGTCACCTTGTGTGACATGATGGCCCCAAACATAACCTCATATTAGTCACCTTGTGTGACATGATGGTCCCAAACATAACCTCATATTAGTCACCTTGTGTGACATGATGGCCCCAAACATAACCTCATATTAGTCACCTTGTGTGACATGATGGCCCAAACATAACCTCATATTAGTCACCTTGTGTGACATGATGTCCCCAAACATAACCTCATATTAGTCACCTTGTGTGACATGATGTCCCCAAACATAACCTCATATTAGTCACCTTGTGTGACATGATGGCCCCAAACATAACCTCATATTAGTCACCTTGTGTGACATGATGGCCCCAAACATAACCTCATATTAGTCACCTTGTGTGACATGATGGCCCCAAACATAACCTCATATTAGTCACCTTGTGTGACATGATGGCCCCAAACATAACCTCATATTAGTCACCTTGTGTGACATGATGGCCCAAACATAACCTCATATTAGTCACCTTGTGTGACATGATGGTCCCAAACATAACCTCATATTAGTCACCTTGTGTGACATGATGGTCCCAAACATAACCTCATATTAGTCACCTTGTGTGACATGATGGTCCCAAACATAACCTCATATTAGTCACCTTGTGTGACATGACAGTCCCAAACATAACCTCATATTAGTCACCTTGTGTGACATGACGGTCCCAAACATAACCTCATATTAGTCACCTTGTGTGACATGATGGTCCCAAACAACCTCATATTAGTCAATTTGTGTGACATGATGGCCCCAAACATAACCTCATATTAGTCACCTTGTGTGACATGATGGCCCCAAACATAACCTCATATTAGTCACCTTGTGTGACATGATGGCCCCAAACATAACCTCATATTAGTCACCTTGTGTGACATGACGGTCCCAAACATAACCTCATATTAGTCACCTTGTGTGACATGACAGTCCCAAACATAACCTCATATTAGTCACCTTGTGTGACATGACGGTCCCAAACATAACCTCATATTAGTCACCTTGTGTGACATGATGGTCCCAAACATAACCTCATATTAGTCACCTTGTGTGAGAGTACAGTAGTCCTGTTCTTTCTTTGTCTCTGAGACAGAGACCCCTACAAACTAAACGGGGAGTTGTTACATTATGTGTCATGTATATTTTTTGTTGTATCCCTCATGTTGTATCCAGGTGCGTCAACCGGGTGGTGGATAGTTGAATGGCCTCTAGATATAGAGGTTTGCTGTGAATACTGAATAATCAGCCCTGAACCAAAACAGGTGGTTGTCACTGAGGGCGAGGTGGGATAGTTGCAAGGGACAGCTGTCTGTATCAAATCACCTCTGAAGCTTTATGATGTGACAACCAGCAAGATGGAGGCGCTTTAACCTCTTCCCTCCCCACTGCCTTGTGTGTTTGACTTTTTAGTCAAAGGCTAGTGGAGACAACCATACATAAACCAACGGCAAGCAACGGGAAACTACTGTCATAATTATCCCTTGTACAATCATGAATCAAAACAACTTTCTAGAAAAAGACGACGTTAAGAGGGATTCCAGAGGAATCACTTCATCAGGTAGGGAGCATCATGTGCTACAGGTAATAC
This sequence comes from Oreohelix idahoensis, assembly GCA_024509875.1. Taxonomy (NCBI): domain Eukaryota; kingdom Metazoa; phylum Mollusca; class Gastropoda; order Stylommatophora; family Oreohelicidae; genus Oreohelix; species Oreohelix idahoensis. Next base: position 82,457 of record JAMPIV010000740.1, on the reverse strand, counting down.
CCGATCGTCGTCAAGCTGCTGTTAGCAAAATTAGAATTAAAAATAACTTAAACATAGGAACTTGGAATGTCAGGACACTAATGTAGACTGGAAAATTAGATAACATCAAGATGGAAATGTATTAGGGCAATGTGAAATGCGATACACCGGAACAGGTGATATGTATTCTGACAATTACAAAATGAAGATATATTTAATGAATATTAACAAAAAGTTTTAAAAAAGATATGTCACAGTGTGTTTTATGACAACCATAACAGGTGTGTGCTTCACTGGGAGAAAGCCGACGTGTGGTTATTGACAGCTCAGAGCTTTAGTCATGAGCTGTTCAGTTCTAGTGAACCTGAGACCACGTGAAGTGGTCAGGGATCATGGTTCTCATTAACACATTAACTACCGCAAGCCACTGCCATCGGCGCACGAAAGAAACACATTTGGACGGCAGACCGCCCACAGTACCTTTCTAAGTTTAGTAAGATAACGAATGAAATATATGACGAGAAACATTCCGATCTGGTTCGAGATTTTAATTTACCACGGAAGACAACATTCAAAAGCGTGGGTAAATTTGTGCCTCTGAAAATTGATATTATATTCATATTTTTCATACGTTTCAGGTTACTTACCAAATCGCAGAACTGTTTACTATGGCAACGAATGATAGCGCCACAAAAAACGCACGTACACCTCATCTAACTGCTGAACAGGCTAGAAACTTATTTCAGCAATTGATTGATAGATCTAGCGACGAGGAGGATAGTGAAAACAATGTGGACATTGATTCAAGCAGTGATTTTTCTGGCAGTGGTAACAGTAGTAGTGACAATTCAAGCAGTGAAGATAGCGAAGATATCAGAAGTCCTGGGCCATCGGTGGGTCGTAAAAGAGCAAAAACCTCAGAGTTACCAATAGTGCAGGAAATACTATAGACCTAACTAAAGAAAGAGAACAATGGGAGCAAGTGACTGAGGGTGAAACAACAAATTGTTTTTATTTTGTTCCAACTCATGAACCAGGTTTGCAAGCAAATCTTGATGCAACTTCCTCTGTGCTTGATTGCTGGCTTACATTACTGACACCAGATGTTTTACATTCTTTGGTCAAAGTAATGATGAATATGCTGACATAAAGAATTCAAAACCCCCATCTTCAAAAAGATCTTTGTCTGCTGTTTGGAAACCTGTCACTGACTATGAGCTTTTGAAATTTTTCGCAGTAACAACTGCGATGGGTTTAGATAAAAAGCCATCGGTAAAAGATTATTGGGCACCGACACCTCATAATTATACACCCTGTTATGGCAATATGTTTTCAAGATCTAGGTTTTAAATAATTTACCATACAATGATGCATGTTGGAGATGCTGATTCAGAAGGGAAGGACAAAATAGAGCCTTTTTTAAATTTGCTCGTTGCGAAGTTCCAGGATGCATTTTATCCATTTCAGAATTTAGCCATTGATGAAATGGTTATTGGGTATAATGGACGCTGGAAACACAAGCAGTACAATGCAACAAAGCCAAGAAAGTATCACATTAAGACCTTTGGATTAAATAAGTAAATAAATTGTCTCATGTGAACTGTAATTTGTAAAACTGATTCAATACCGTTTTATTAGTTTATAAACTTATAGACCTTTGGATTGTGTGATTCTGCCACAGGATATGTCTATTCTGTATTGACATACTTTGGGAAGAATACATCATATATTCTTGCTAATGACTCTACAACAAGTCAGGCAGTGAAGGTATTTGATTTCTTGCTGCAAGGAATTGGGAAGGGCCACCATGTATTTGCTGACAGATACTACACTGTGGATTCACTGATAACCTATCTGTTGAGTAGGGGCATTCATTATACTGGCACAGTCAACATCAACAGAAAAAACTTTCCCTTTCAACTAAAGACCCTCTCCCTCCATTACCGAGAAGCCAGGTAGTACAAAAATGGTGATGGATCTCAGATATGTGTTGCTTGGCGAGACAAAAAGGCAAAGAAACCATGTATTGTTGTGTCCACTGAAACATCAGTTGAGATGGTGCAAGTCACAACTTAGTCGAAAAACCTAAACCAGTACACCAGTACAATTTGTGCATGAATGGATGTGACCACAATGATCAAATGGTAGCTTACTATGGCAATTTCCAAAGAAAAACTAGAAAATGGTGGAAGAAAATTTTCTACTGGATTATAGAGGTGTCCCAGGTAAATGCCCATATATTATACACCCTCAGTCATGCTGATGAGAAGTCAGTGTCATTGAAAATTTTCAAAGACAAACTGATTGATCAGTTGACTGAGAAGGCTGCCTCCATAACTCCACCTGATCTAGTAGCCACCGGTAGCAACAAGAAAGGTAGGAAATTTTTAGGAAACAAAGTTAAAAGATTTGAGGGTGCAAAGCACACTGTGGATTACACCGACAAAGATAGGAACTGTATAGTGTGCTCAACACCTGCGAAACGAGCCCGAACAAATTTTTATTGCATCGGTTGCCCCGAAAAGCCCCATCTCCATCCAAAGAGCTGTTTTAGGCTGTACCATACGCATGATCCTTCAGCTGTAACTTACTAAAGACACTGACATACCGTAAATAAGTTATAGATGTTGTGTTTTCTCAAAGGTGCTATTTATTCAAAATTTCTGAGATTTTTTGGAAGTGGTGTAGGTGTGATAATGTAAGTCATTAATAGTGTATTTATTAGCTATTGTGTGTGTTCTTGGGCTTGTTTTTCTTGTCATTGGATACACTACATGACAATCACCAAGAAAAAAAACATTAGCTGCCTCAGGAACAAGCAAGTTGCAGGTAAGTTGATAATTTTAATAAAATGTTGCATGCTTTTTCTTTCTTTCAATCATTTTATATTATTGATAATATCTACCATTCTAAATAAACATATATTTTTCAGCTTTAGGCAATAGTACATTCATTTATCATCAAAATGACATATAATTAATAAAAATCTGTTTAAAATTAATAAATCTGCAGCTTAAGTTCTCCAAACACTTCCAGGGAGAAAATGAGGAAAAAATTTCAGACATTTTTTGGGAAGTGGCATAGGTGTGATTATGTAAGTTACCAATAGTGTAAATATTAGTCAGTGTGTGTGTTCTTGGGCTTGTTTTTCTTGTTACTGGATATTCTTCTTCTTCTTCCATCCTTAGCCATCAACCGGCAAAGCAGTATGTGGCCAGTACGCCTAGTGGCGTCTTAGGGCAACAACAAATTGATCAATCTATCGCTGTTTCCACCACGCCTAGTGGCGTCTTTGTGGAACAAAAACAGACTAAACAATCTATCATTGTTTCCGTAATCAGATTGGTTGGCAAGCAGGTGATCAGCCCACTGTGCGAAGTTTTTACGGGATGGGGTAAACAGCCCCATGCCCATACCCTCCTTAGTCGCTTTTTACGACATGCGTGGTAGGGTGCAGTGTTACTATTCTTTGCTCCCCTTTCGGGCCCCGGATATACTACATGATAATCACCAAGAGAAAGGTATTACCTACCACAGAAACAAGAAATCTGAACATAAGTTGATAATTTGGAAACAAATTTAAATTGATTTTTGTCTGTCAATCATTTTACATTACTAATAATATCTACCATATTAAGTAAACTTTCCTTTTATCAGCTTTAGGCAATAGTACATTCATTTATCATGAAAATGACATAATTCATAAAAATCTGTTTAGAATTAAGAAAACTACAGATTAAATCCTTCATACACCTACACAATGAAAATGGGAACAAAATTTAATTCGGCCACAGTGTGTTTTTCAATTCGGTATGTTGAGAGGTTATTTTTTTCGTGCTTATTCCTGTCTTTTGCTTTTGCACGACTGTTTATTAGTATCCAATATGGATAGGAATGTAATGTCCAGGGTTCTCTCTTTACGTGCCTGGCAAATGAGTATTAACTTACTTTGTGCACACATCTCTTTCTCCAACGAAAGTAATAACAGCTGAGTGACGGTTTGTAACTTTAATACATATGATGAAACTTCACAATAGACCCATTGATGTGGTCAGGCAATTAGAACACAATCAAGATTAATAATAATACTAGTAGTCACTCATTGGCATGAACAATTCTTTCAATCGTTAAATATGACATACAGTTGTATACTTCCATGTAAAGGATATTATACACAGGAATACAAGTATATATTAGGGCTAAACACACATAGCCACATACACATCTCGACAGCCCGCCGGCTGGTCACTCAGTGCCCCTCGCTGCTAACTAACTCTCGTTTTCACCCGCTTCGTTCGCAATACTTTCCCAGCCGGTCTCATCACGTGACATAGAGTGGCTATTGGGTGAAGTAGCGAAGTGCCAAACTGGGCGTTAAAACTAATGCATTTTCTACTCCAAACAGTAGTTAATGTGTTAAAGAAGTCAGTTTCGAAAGCTTGTTTGTGGAGAACTGTGAGACAGTTGGGGAGAAGACCTGTAAGCCATTTTGTATTTGGAAGTTTTTCTATCAGCAGATCTTTGCTAGAGGCTTCCCTGCTGTAGGCTAGATGGTTTCCTGCTATTTGGTCAGGTTGGTTATTCTTAACTCATTGACTCCGTAATTATTTTCTACAGTGTGCCGGAATTTTTTTTAAAAGAATTCTAAACAGTGAAGTGTATCATCTTCTTTAGAATCGTATGTAAATCTTTTCTGTGAACATTCACATATTATATATCAAACTGTAGGGAAATAGTTAGAGAGTTATAATTTACAGTGTCTTTCTTAATATTAACACAAGTACATTTGGCATTCATAAAAAACATGCTGCACGTAAACTGAAGAAAAAAAGTTATAATTTACTGTTGCAGACAATAATATTTTCTTTTTAATCTTAAAACATCAATGTATTCCATTTACGAAGTAATAACACATTGAATATGGCCACATTTAGTGGTATTCACACCATTTTTACTATGGTCCCTTATAAAAATTACAAAATATTCTGAATAGTGCACTACATAATTTAAAAAAACAAAAAAACAACTAGACTAATATCACATAAAAACTTTTTACACTTCTTTCAGGTTTTAACAACATCCTTAGCTTCATGTTCTACCTATGACTAGTCATTACATGTACCTGTAGGTCTAGTTCTGTTTTTTTGATGGGCCAGGCTAGGATCACACCCACATTTCAGCTAAATCTAATATGTCTAACATTTCTGCACCGATCCAGTCATATGACAACATACTGTGACTATTGAACAATCAACAATGTTTCTAAGTATGATTGACAGTTATTTGCTTCAGAGGCTTAGAATTTGCATATATAAATCCTGACATATATCTATAGCAATAACAAAGAAAACCGCAAACATGTAAATTGATACACAAATTGTAATAATAACATCAATACACATACACACATGGCTTAACTACATTCAAATTGGTTGTTTAAATAGTAATGGAAGTTAACCTATGCATTCAAAACACAGACAGACTGAATGAAATGGGTGAATTTTGGGGTTTATTTTTTAAAACAATGGTCTGACCATTGTTTTGGAATGGGTGTCAAAACTAATGGCCAGACCGTTGCTCCGGAGTCTTCTTCTTCTTCTTCTTGCGATCGCATCTTTGATGATTATACCGTCAGACGAGTTCTCATGATGAATTCGACTGTTGTTTGAAGTTCCTCTTCAACTCCATATAGTTTTGAGTTTAGTGTTGAGTCATTGGGCCAGTATATCTTTCTTAACTGGTCATACAGAGGACAGTCCTGTAGAACATGCTCAGCCCTTTGTTCGTTTAATCCACATGTGCACAGTGGTGAAGCAGACAATCGTAGCTTGTGCATGTGTTTATTCAGTTTGTTATGCCCTGTCTGAGTCGAAAAATAGTTATCTGTCCCTGCCGGTCGAGAGTGTGATAGTCGTCTTTGGGTTGGTTCTGTTCTCTTCTGATAGTCTGGATAGCTCTCTTTTTCTCAAAGTATGTGACTTCATTATCTTCTTGTTCACATTCTCCTCCCTTTTTTGCAAGTTTATCTGCCTTTTCATTTCCGGGTACACCACAATGAGATGGTACCCACTGAAGTATGGTTCTCTTTTTGGCAGCTACCTTGTTTAGTTCATTTCTCAGATGCGGGAGTTTAGCTCCGGAGTCAAAAAGTTAAGGTGAATCTAGCTTGTGTTAACACACAGTTATGAAGTTTGTTTAGATATATACTGAAGCACATTAAAAACGCACCACCTGTATAATCCAGGAACAGAGTGTGAAATGTAAATATAAGTGTTTACAAGTTTACATATTTGGAATCTTTATTCATTTTCCTATGAATCCATGCTGGTCATTAATTTGTACATTTGATTATGAAATTCATTGCATTCTGTACAGGCAAGGAAGAAAACCAAAGATGCAACCAATAAAAAAATTCATTCACACTATCCTCAGTATCTGGTATGTCCACCGTGTGCTTGCAAACAAGCTTGGCAGCGGCTCCGCATGGAACGCACAAGTCTCTGAAGGAAATTCTGGGGAATCAAGTCCCATTCACGTGGAAGAGCAGTTTCGAGCCGTTGCAGATTAGCTGGAGAACCTTGCCTGTAGACTCTGCGTCCAAGCTCGTCCCACAGATGTTCTATAGGGGACATGTCTGGTGATAGGACAGGCCAATCAATTGTCACAATGTTTTACTGCTGTAGATATTGCTGCGTAATGCATGCGGTGTGCACACGTGCGTTATCCTGCTGGAGAAGCTGCAAGTCTGGATAATTTGTGAACACAGGAGCAACCAATGCATCCAGAACCTCATCTCGATATGTCACAGCATTAACATTTCCACAGAAGACGTGGAGAGGCAAGCGACGGTGATATCTGTGAATGTAAATACTGCCACCTCCAAATCGGGTGTGCTGACGAACACAGCAATCTGCAAAGTGCTCTCCACACCGTCGCCAAATCCGCATACGTCTATCAGCAAAGGATATGTTGAATCTGCTCTCGTCTGTGAATAGGACAGCATTCCACTGCAGTCTAGTCCATCTGACATGTTGCTCTGCCCACTGCAGGCGCTGCTGATGATGTCTGTGAGTCAAGTTTGGCCCAACATAAGGTCGTCTTGCAGTAAGGCCTGTATCTGAGTCGTCGTATGACTGTCATTCGAGAGACTTGCCCACGTCTACCCACTATTGCTCTTGCTGTTTGACTTGCCAGGAGAGAACGATTCCTTAGGTGACTCAGCACAATAAGACGATCTTGCGCAGGGGTAGTAACTCGTGGTTGGCCACTCCGAAGTCTATCCCGGGCACTGCCAGTGGTTCTGTAACGTTCATTGAGACGTACAATAGTGCTGTGGTGGCAATTCATCCTTCTGGCAATGGCCCGCGAGCTCATTCCGGTCTCCAACATACCAATGGCTCGTTGGCGGTCATTTTCAGATAGTCGTGGCATTTCAAGTACATGTACTGGGTGTTTTGTCTCAACGGCCTTTTTATACCGAGTATACTGCCACAACGCGTACACATTTTCAGGGTCATAGTTGTTGGGAATCGTGTTGCACGTATAACTTTCATTGTTTTCATGTAGTCTGTACACAAACCCGTGGATTGAATCATGCACTTTCCATTCCAGCAGCCATTCGCTCTCTACCTCATGACAAACACGGGGAAAATCCATTCCCACACTTTTTTTTCCAGCTTCTCGGCATCAGTATATATAATAGTGGTGCGTTTTTAATGTGCTTCAGTATATAAGTTATTGCTGTCAAGTTTGACCTTGCCTCTACGGCATGATTACTGCAGCCTGTTGGAAAGGCATTGTAGTGCTGTTAGCAAGTTTTTGATAATGTCCACTCAAGCCGTGTCTTGGCATATGTTGTGTTTAATAAAGAAGGGACTGGAATAAATGGTGTTCTTCCCTCTTTCTGTGTTACTTCAGTTTGTGTGTGCCCCTAGTTTGTTACGAATCAATATTTAATACATCTGTCTTCCCACATCTACACACACTAGAGTGTCACAATAGATAATACATTTATATTACTTAGATCAAATCAAAGATATTAACAGATGAAGATTTGCTTAACTTTTTAAGAACGACCGGCCAGTTTTCTTGGTCGATAAATCTAGGCTCTGAAGACGGGAGGCCAGTTTTCTTGGGTTGAGCTCTTTGAACTAAGTTTTTGTTTCGTTTCATCCCAGTTAGAAGTTTTAGACGACATGAAAGCGGAAGTACAGCCAATTCTTATTATTATTAAAAATGCGGGAAAGTTATAGCGTTACTCTTTCAAGTACTTTCAACCCGTTTACACCAGCCACCTCGTGTAAGTTTTACAAAATTTGTTACCTACTTTCGATGGCGTCTAGTTCATCTTCTCGCAAGCGACCAACTCGTCTTAGTGCTCAGCAGGCTCTCAGTTTGATAGAAAATTTCAGCGAAGATGAAGACGGGTACAGCAGTAGTGACTTCAGTGTTAATAATTCTAGGTCTAGTTCATCTTCCAGCGATGTGGATTCAGAGAATGAAGATGATATATCAGGAAGAGTGGGTGTGGTTCCATCATCTAATATTGATTCTTCAACATCAGACCCAGTAAGACCTAATTTAGTTTTACAAGGGGAAAGGCGAAATCAGGAGCGTGTCAGAAATATAGAATGGCAGGAGGCAAATGTGGGTGCACTAACAAAGAATAGCTTCAGATTCCAACCCAAAGATGGAAGAGTCAGCAAATTTAAATGAATCATCTACCCCAATCCAGTGTTTTGAAAGCCTTGTATCATCAGCTGTAAGGGAGGAAATTTTAAACAGCATAAACTGCTTTACAGAAATTGAAGAGCAGAAGCATACACCTTCATTGAAATGATCAAGATATAATAGGTGGAACCCAGTAAGTGATTATGAGCTGCTAAAACTTTTTGCTCTGCTTCAAGCATGGGTATCGACAAAAGGCCAAGCATAAAAGATTTCTCCTCACAAGAGCCTATGTTTCACACTCCATTTTATTCCCAAATGATGGAGAGACAGATTTTTGTCTATATTGCAAACTATGTTGCATATTTGTGAGCCTCTCGCAGAAGGGAAAAACAAGATAGAGCCGTTCGTTCAAATGTTATGCTCTAAATTTGTTGCGGCATACACTCTGAACCAAGACGTAGCTATTGATGAGATGATCATAGGATGGAAAGATCGGTGGAAATATAAGCAATATAACGCATAAAAGCCACACAAATACCACATAAGTTTTGGTCTTGTTGACAGTGAAACAGGTTATGTGCTAAACTTGCTTACATATTTTGATATTTCAGTCAAAAGGGACTCTGCTGGTGCCAATTCCGTAAAAATGTTTGGAACACTGTTGTCTTGTCTGGGAACTGGCTATCACATTTATGGTGACAGGTGGTATACTACAAAACTGTTAGTAAATGAAATGCTTAAATGGAAACAATATTACACTGGAACACTTCAAGCGAACAGAGTCGGATTCCCACAGCAGCTGAGGTCTTTGAACCTAAAGCATATGGAGACTAAGTATTATATCAATTCGGAACAAAGGATGCTAGTTGCTGCTTGGAAGGACAAAAAAGCTAAAAACAGGGTTCATAGCAAATTTCTTCAAGCATTTTCCAGGCTTTTTCCAGGTCCAGCACGTGATTTTCAAGGATGGGAAACTCTAATATTTTCCTCATCTAATTTTCTCAGATATAATTATCACTTTGCTGACCAGCAATCCGGAGCATTACCGTCTCCCATTACCAAGGGTGTTTGCAGATTTCTTTAAAAAGAACATTTTTTTTTTTAAAATTCATAAAAGATTGAAACACAGACATCTTTTCCCAGTTTTTAGCGAATTTGTTCAACGTCAGCGCAATAAAATGTTAGTGACATGGATGTCAATGAATAAAATAAGCTTGATTGACATATTGATTTAATGATTAACGTATATCAACATAAAAGGCTAATAAAATTGTGAATAAAATGCAAAAAAAAACTATTTTTCGTGTTTGTCTTTTTTGAATGTATTCTGCGTCTGTGGCATGACAATGAGCATTTGTAAATGTTTGAGTAGCTACGTACCTCTAGTTGGAGTCTGAGCTGCTTCCTTTATTAACTGGGATTGAAGTTGTAGCTGTAGGCCTCTGCAAGAGTCTTTGTCTGGATCGTTGATAATCCTTGACTGTGTGGTATAACTTGAAGCAGAATATCAGGCATAGAGGTACATTGCAATCTGGGCAGTACATGCAAGTCTGGCTTCTGTTCCCTGCAGCCTTACACATTTTACAGTCTGGTTTGTACCTTGTCCTTTCATATTTATCAATGAAGTGGTGCTCAGTAAGTCGTGTTGTTGTGACCTGTGGTTTTGAAGGTGTCACATTACGTCGAAGAATAGCAGGTTCAATAAGAGTCATACTGACATCCTGATCTTTGCTTTGATCTTTTTTTGTAGAGTTGGCAGTGTTGTAGGTTATGTGCCCATTGACCAGGGCAGTTTCAACTAAGAAATGATATAAAAATAGGATATGTGTGGGTAGGGGTAGCTTGCACCTAGTTGGCTGAAGTAGTCGACACCTCCCATACTTTTGCTGTATTTTTCTGCAAGCAAAGGCTTCTGAATTGTTCTGCCCTAAAGAATTTGTCTTTCTGTCTTGTTTATATTATCATTGGAGTGAACAGTAGATATAAGGTTAAATCTTTTCATATCATGCCAGGTGACTGTCGGCATGCCTTATCTTCTGTCGCACAAAACACAGGATGATTTGTCTTTTTCAATTTGAGTTGTTTTTTCTTCAATGCTACAGGAAAATGCTTCCTATTTTCAGCTACTGTTCCAAATGCACCAATCTGAATTTCAGGTCTTGAAATAAAGCTGAAGGCTGAATAAAAACTACCACAGAAGAGAATATGTCCCTTGTTGCGTATGAAATTTGAATTAAAACTATGGTGACTTTTCACTGAAAAAAAAGAGTCCAAATAATCTCAGCTCTGAGAGTTTCTTCCTTGGTCACAAATGATGTCACATCTGTAGGTCTCCTAATAGTGTTAGATGTTTTTGACGTGTCCGAGGGAATAGTGTTAGATAGTTTTGATGTTTCTGAGGGAAAAACTGCTCCTTAGGGTTGTGTTCTTTTTTGTTTAAAAAACAAAAAAAAATGGAACACACAAATAACTTATAAGTAGGCCTAAGCTATGTATATTTACCAAGTCAAAGTTCTAAATGCATGAATAATATAGTCAAACAATATTTAACTAGAACAAAAGTTAATATATAGTAATTGGGAGGGTGAAGGTATGATGATATCCTTATAACACTTATGATAAGTGAAAATCTATTAAATATCTAACTGGAAACATCAGGCCTTTACACACACACACCCCCTCCCCATCTTTACTATTTTTGTTTGTTTTTTTTTGTTGGGGTTTGTTTTGTTTTATCGTTTCTGTTTGTTTCGATTAAAATAATTTTTTTTAAATTATTTTAAAAATTTTAAATAACATAGGTCTATGCACAAAATTGGTAATTTTCATTTATTCTAATTAGGCCTACAGTGATTTGACAGATGTGACGCCACTTTCATGTATCGGCGGTTATTCATGTTATCTGGAATTGAAAACATGTAGGCCTAGGCATATCCTAATTATAACCCTGCAGAGCAGAACGGGATATGTCTCTTCATCATAAATATAATGAAAAAGCATTCAAAATATATTTATTTCCCAAAAATGTGGTGAAATGAACAGTGGGACACGTCTGATAACAGAGTAGGCTATAGGATATGGAATCGCCATCAATTTCTATTCTTGACCATCTCAAACTGTGTCAAACATATTCTCGTAAGCAGTTGTAAACCAAGAAATTTCATTCAAACACTAATTTTGGCCATGGTTAAAAATAACTGTAAATAGGCCTTCATTGTAAATTACGGCCGCAAGTACAGTAGGCCTATCTATAAACCGCACTTAGCCTATGTAAATATGTTTTATAAATGAATTTATTACTTACCTCAGTTGAAATGAACGATTTAATACAACATGAATGCGTAGAGACAAGTTCTTGGTGTTCTTGTTGTTTTGTTTTTTTTAAGTTTTGGCGAGGCGTATTCCGTTCAACCTAGTCGGTTATATTAGGGCGCATATCCAAATATAAAAGGCCCTTAGGTCTGAGGTTAGGGTTAACCCATGCAACAGTGAAGGAGATACAGCAATAGACATAAGTATTATAACACCAAACCTAGCCTCTGCTAAATGGGAAGTACTGAATGACTCCAGCTCAGACCACTTACCCATAGAAATAAACCTAAACGACAAATATAGAACTAGTCCAAAAAGCTCGAAACCTACATTCAACCTAAAAAAGGCAAATTGGGAGTCCTTCCAATTGGAGCTAAGTAAACTAAGCATAGAACAAATTGAATCTAACAGTATAGATATATTTGCAGAAAAACTAACAAATGAGATTTTAAAAATAGCTATAAAATATATACCAAACAGGAATATGCCTGAGCACTTAAAACCAACACAAAAAGGTAAAAATAGGAAAAGAAACAAAGATAAAAATCCAGTACCATGGTGGACAGACAGATGTTCAGAACAACTGAAATTGAGGAGAGGGCCCTTACAAAGTATATATAATAATAATAATAATAAATTCTTTAAGCGCCAAACACGGCGCATAAGGCAGAAACCAGTGCTCTCAGGTTGTTCGTTGTGACGCCACTCCTCTTAGCTCTTGCACATTATTTAGGCCCAACGTTCTTCCTTCTCTTATTATTGTTCTTATGAGTGTTTCTTTTGGTCTTCCTTTTTTCCGCTTACCCTCAGGAACCCAAGTGAGCGCCTGTAGTGGTATTCTGTTGTATTGCATTCGTAGGACATGAACGATATATGACCATCGTCTTTTCCTTATATAGTCGGAGACATATTTCTGCCTAGAGTCTTCTCTTATTTGTCGATTAGTCTTGAATTCTTTCCAACTGATGTTCATGAGTTTTCTAAGACATTTGTTCTCGAATGTATTCAGCTTGTTTTCCAATGATTTTTTTATTTTCCAACTCTCACAGCCGTATGTTAACACTGAGATAACATTTGAATTAATCAGACGTCGCTTGGTATGTATTTTCAATGTTCGTAATTTCCAAATGTTAGATATTCTATTGAAGGCGCTAGCTGCCAAAGCAATTCTAGTATGGATTTCTCTTGTTGTGTCACCATCCTGAGTCATTTTACTGCCTAAATAATTGAAACTTTCAACTTTCTGTAGTTTTTCCCCGTTCAAGATGATATCAAAGGTCTCGTTAGAAAAGTTCATAGCTTTAGTTTTAGAGGCATTTATTTGGAGACCAATTTTAACCGAGAGATGACACAAATTATTTATTGCTTCTTGGGATTGTCTTGGTGTTGAACTTAAGTATAGAAAAGCCAAAACTGAAGAGAATTACACAAACTATAAAAAAGTAAGAAATGAAACAAATAAAATAATATTCAGAGCTAAAGAAAAGAGTTGGAGAACATTTTGTCAAACACTAAACCATAGGTCACAAGTAACTACAGTTTGGAGAAAACTAAAAGCAATTAAAGGAGGAAACCACAAGAAATTTAAAATCCCAACAATTAAAATACCAGAGAGAGCTGAAACAGATAGAGAAAAAGCCAACATACTAGCTAAATACTTCTACCAGGTTAGTTCAATAGACAGTCTAGATAAGGCAGAAATAAATAGGTGGAAGACACTGCTAGAAAAAATTAAAAGGAGAAAATATGGACACCACACAGGATGCTAATTATTTAAATGCAGATATTACAGTAGATGAAATAGAAAGAGCTTTAGCAGGAAAAACCAATACTACCTCTGGGGAAGACATTCTGAGCTATGAAATCCTCAAAAAGGTACCAAATACAACTCTAAGAGTGATTGCATCCCTCTACAACAAAATCTGGCACACGGGAAAAATACCGTGTTCATGGAAGACAGCAGTAGTCATCCCCATACTAAAGCCAGATAAGGAAACACATGATGTCAGCTCATACAGGCCAATATCGTTAACATCGCATCTAGGAAAAATTCTAGAAACAATAGTCAACAGCAGACTAAAATTTCATCTAGAAAAGCATAATTTGTACAGTCCAACCCAAGCAGGCTTTAGAAGCCAACATAGTACAATAGAGCAACTGTTGAGGCTGGAACATGATGTTAAAACAGGCTTCAAAAGGAATGAAAAGACAGTAGCAATATTCCTTGATGTAGCAAGAGCATATGAAGAGTGTTGGAGGGAGGGTGCACTACACAAAATCAGGAAATTAGGTATAGTAGGCAGAACCTACAATTATCTAGAAAACTTCCTGCAGGATAGATACTTCATGGTACAAATAAACAATGATAGATCTGAGGTGTATGAGCAACAGAATGGAATTCCCCAGGGATCAGTAATATCACCATCTATCTTTACGATTATGGTCAATGACCTAGGCGACGAGTTTAAAGACTTAAAAAACAACTTATCCCAGTTTGCAGATGATGCTGCGATATGGAGAACGGGAAGAAATCTCCCATTCCTCTATAAAACAGTACAAAGGCAAATGGATAAAGTATCTGACTGGATGAACAAGTGGGGATTTAATCTAAACGTTAAAAAAAAACCATAGGAATGATCTTCAGTAGAGGGCGTGTAATTAAAAACAATATAATTGACATAAGCATTAATGAGCAAAAAGTATGCACAGCAAAATCAACTAGATTTCTTGGTATGGTATTAGACCAGCAACTAAACTGGAACAAACATATAGACCTATTAGTGCAAAGCAGTAGGGGACTTATTAACATGCTAAGATATATGAAAGGAAGTGGTTGGGGCGCCTGCAATAAGACCATGTTAACCTTCTATAAATCATTTATTAGGGGCAAACTTGACTATGCCAGTGTTGTCTATGCATCAGCCGCCCCAAGCAATAAGAAAAAACTAGACACAGTCCAAAACCTGGCACTGTCAATAATAGCAGGTGCCTCAAAGGGAACATCAGCAGAGGCACTAGAAGTAGCGCTAGGCATTATACCCCTGGAGCTAAGGAGAAAAGAACTGAGATTCAGCTACTGGGCAAGAGTGGCAAAAGATCCAACTCACCCAGCACATAAAACCTTTGATAGGGGTAACCAGTACATAGGCCACATTCCATTAAACCATAATAGATACCCGTCAGGGTGGAAAACAATGGATGAAGTGGATCAATACCCAGACCATTTAATGCGATAAACAGTAGTGCTCTGTATAAAGCAAAGATCCCACCATGGGAATTAAAAGTGCCAGAAACTGACTCCCACTTAACAAAGATCATAAATAAATCTAACGACATAATCTCAGCAAAAAGTAAAACACTAGAGTACATAGAACGGTATATAAATAATAGCCTAACTATATATACAGATGGGTCAAAAGATGAAGGACAATTAGGAGCAGGAATAGCAATACCAAAATTAAAAATTTATAAAAGATACAAAGTAACAGGTAATACATCCATCTTTACAGCAGAATTAGTGGCAATCCTAAAAGCTTTAGAAATAGCTGCAGAAAATCCACCAAAAAAAAGTAACCATTCTCACAGATTCCCTATCATCAGTATTAGCTATCAGAAACAGAAATGAATGTAGCAGGCCAGATATTATAGAGGAAATACTACAGGTTAATACATATCTACAAACTATAGGATGCAGTGCAACAATAACATGGATACCATCACATGTGGGGATAGAAGGAAATGAGCTTGCAGACAAAGAAGCCAAAGGGGGGAGAGCTAGCCATAACAAAATTGAAGTAGGCTTAGGGAAGTTTGAAATTAAGAGCTTAATTGCTCAAGCAATAACTAAAGAGTGGATAACAGCATGGGACCAAAGTAAAAAAGCAAGACACTCATATAAAATCTTTAAAAAACCAAGCAAAAAATGTCAAATAAAAGATGAACTAAAAATACCAATTAATAAAAAATTGCTGAGGCTCAAGCTTGGAACTGGATATTTCATGACTGAGGAACCCACATGTGAAGAGTGTCAAGAACCAAACACAATTAGACACTTTCTGGTGGACTGCAAGAAATATGACCAACAGAGGCAAAACATTAAGACATACTGTAGTAACCACAATGTAGAAATGAGGGTAGAAAATCTCATAGGCACAAAGACCCCTTCAGAAATGCAAAAGTTAATAAAACACTATATTACAAAAACTAAAGCTAACATATAAAAAACAAATAAGGATTTGAGTCAGTAGTCCAAACTCGTGAAAGACTCGCCCCAGATACATACAAATTAACCAAAGAAACCATCCAGTGAAAATTAAAAACATACTAACTTAGAAAATAGCATATTTTGGAATTTCTTTTAAAAACCATGTTGAACTATAACTACAAAAGGAAAAATACCGACTAGAGATAATATAGTATAAAATAAATACAAACAAAAACATATTACAATAAAGGAAACACGTCCTGATATAACCAACAACTCCATGTACATGGTAGATGGTTGAAAGGGGCGTGCTACAAAGAAAAGTAGCAAACACATTAATTAAAAAAAAAAAAAAAAAGGTTATAAATACATTTTTTCCCAGTCGTGGGTTTTTGCTCCGCAGTGAATATGTGTAGTTATGTGTCTTTTCGTAGCAGTTAGGGTTAAAATTAGGGTTTGGATTTGGGTTAGCGTTAACCCTAATCCTAACCTTAATACTAAATCTAACCCTAACTGTTACGATACAAGACATAACTACACATATTCACTGCGGAGCAAAAACCCACGAGTAATAGGAAATTACCGCTTTCGAGTAACAACAGACACGCACGCTAAAAATAAATCTGCTTCACATCGTTAACGCAATTTGCCGAAAACGCAAATCGCCGAAAACACGAACCGCCGAAAACGTCTGGAAATGGATTTTGTGCCCAAAGGGAAGTAAAAATTCTGCGGTAACTGAAGTTTAACAAAAAATACCATCAATAACCGAAAAATGGAAAACTTCCGATTTTTAATATTTTTTCAAGGTCCAATGCGGGAAATTCAAGGCTGTTAGCCATTTTTCCAGGCTTTTCAAGGCCTGGAATTTTTTTTTTCGTTTTCCAGGTTTTTCAAGGTTTTTCAAGGTCGCTACGAACCCTGTAAAAAACCTGTCACAATTATTACCACAAATGGGTCTGCTGTGCCTGTCATGGTGAATGGAAAGGAGAAACCTCTTATCATTCATGAATATAACAATAAAATGAATGGTTGCAACAAGGCAGATGAGATGATAGGGTATTACGGCTTCTTCAACAGAAAATTTTTGATATGGTGAAAGAAGATTTTTTTTTGGATATTAGAAATAGCCACCTGTAACGCTTACATTTTGTACAAATTGACAAGACCAGCTGGAGTTGGAAAATCGCAGCTTACGATAAAGTTGTTCAAACAAACACTGATCAGAGAATTATGTGCTTCGGCGGCATCCTCAATGCCTGAAATCAACCGAATGCTAAATCCTCCAAGGCCAAGTAAATTATCAGATAACCTATTGGAAAGACTGGAGGGTGCAAAATGTATAATGCAAAGAAGCACTAATTTCAATAGGTGTAAAGTTTGCAGTACACCTGACGACAGGAAAAGGACAAACTATTATTATTATAATACATTTATATTACTTAGATCAAATCAAAGATATTAACAGATGAAGACTTGCTTAACTTTTTAAGGACGACCGGCCAGTTTTCTTGGTCGATAAATCTAGGCTCTGAAGACGGGAGGCCAGTTTTCTTGGGTTGAGCTCTTTGAACTAAGTTTTTGTTTCGTTTCATCCCAGTTAGAAGTTTTAGACGACATGAAAGTGGAAGTACAGCCAATTTTTATTATTATTAAAAATGCGGGAAAGTTATAGCGTTACTCTTTCAAGTACTTTCAACCCGTTTACACCACCCCCATCTGCACAAAGATGAATGTTTCATGAAATGGCACACTAAAGTTAAGTTGTAAATATCTCTAATTTTGTATGTAAGTAGTGTTCTTTGTGACAGCAGTTCAGCCTGTATATCACATTTTGTGTTCTTTTTCAATTATTTTCTGGATGACACATGGAGAGTAGTTGGTGTATAAACTTGATGTGATTTATTTCCAAAATGGATGTAGTTTACAATGATTTCTATCTTGGATAACACAACTGATGGATTAGCTGTCTTCAATTGGTAAGTCTGATTAGTGTTTGTTTTGTTTTTGTTTAGTAGAATTTTTTCTGCCTCATCTCTAACTACTTTATATTCATAAAAAATTGTAATTTATAAAATTAAAATATTCAGAATCCTCATTCAATTTCCTTTTCAAATATATACTGTTCAAAAAAAGAAACGCATAGCTATCCGAGGGCGCGTTTTTATGAGTTTGTAAGTAAAATTTGATGCTAGGGTATATAAAAACCAGCCTCAAATGTTCTTTACAGTGTCACATGCACGTGTTGACCTGAATTGCGTTCCTTTTTGTAATCGTTACAACGCAGTGGTCAATAGTGTATATGACGCAATTTTTGACCACAGCTCATGTTGCGCGCACGTGAAAGCAACAACATTTGGGGTGAACACTATTCACTGACTACGCAACTGAAACCCTATAAAAGGATAACGCTACACACAAAAAATTCAGTTAATTTTAAAGCAGACATTTATGCCGTCTCTATCGATAAATTTAAGGAACACTGCTATTGGCCGTTTGCACGCAGGCGAAAGTCAAAGTCAGGTTGCCAGGCATCTAAACGTGCATCAGAGTACCATCAGTCGACTTTGGCACCGGTTTTATGCATCCATGCCCAGAAGATGCCAGTCGCTGATCGATGCAAGAGGAGGCCACACACCATACTAACGGGAAAGCCCATACGCCAAAAACTCTCGTGACCCAGATGCAAAACAACTGTCAATTGATTGGTTGAACCCTAAGGTATTCTTTTGTGCATTTTGAACAATTGACTCATTAAATTTAAAAAGTTATTGAATGTCAAAATTATGGCTAAGTGTGTGCCTTCAGTAGCTATGCGTTTCTCTTTTTTGGACAGTATAGAAAGATTAACTGAAGTTTAAAACAAATGTTGGGAAAGGTTACGACTAAGTTCCACAAGATTGGGATAGAATATTACCCGCTATTCTCTTCGCCTATAGAGAAATTCCCAACAAAAATACGGAGTTTGCGCCATTTGAATTATACTGTTCAAAAAAAGAAACGCATAGCTACTGAAGGCACACACATAGCCACAATTTTGACATTCAATAACTTTTTTAATTTAATGAGTTAATTGTTCAAAATGCACAAAAGAATACCTTAGGGTTCAACCAATCAATTGACAGTTGTTTTGCATCTGGGTCACGAGAGTTTTTGGCGTACGGGCTTTCCCGTTAGTATGATGTGTGGCCTCCACTTGCATCGATCAGCGACTGACATCTTCTGGGCATGGATGCGTGGAACTGGTGCCAAAGTCGACTGATGGTACTCTGATGCACGTTTAGATGTCTGGCAACCCGACTTTGACTTTCGCCTGCGTGCAAACGGCCAATAGCAATGTTCCTTAAATGTATCGATAGAGACGACATAAATGTCTGCTTGAAAATTAACTGAATTTTTTGTGTGCAGCGTTATCCTTTTATAGGGTTTCAGTTGCGTAGTCAGTGAATAGTGTTCACACCAAATGTTGTTGCTTTCACGTGCGCGCAACATGAGCTGTGGTCAAAAATTGCGTCATATACACTATTGACCACTGCGTTGTAACGATTACAAAAACGAACGCAATTCAGGTCAACACGTGCATGTGACACTGTAAAGAACATTTGAGGCTGGTTTTTATATACCCTAGCACCAAATTTTACTTACAAACTCATAAAAACGCGCCCTCGGATAGCTATGCGTTTCTTTTTTTGAACAGTATATATAACATGTCTATATTTGTTAAAAACTTTGAAATAACTGACACTTACATGGTAACACTATATGAAAAACCTGTGTCGCAGAAAACTTGTGACAATAGTGTATTTCCTTTTCTTGATGCCAAATGAAAAGTAGTTAGAGTATAAACTTGAACCATATGTGTTTTATTTCCAAAATGGATGTAATTTACAAAAGATTGTATCTTGGATAACACAACAGATGGATTAGATGTCTTGAGTGGGTAATTCTGGTATGTTTTTGTTTTGATTTTTTTTTTTGTCAAATTTTTTTCTTCCCAGTCTCCAACTACTTTATACTCATTAAAAAATTTGTAAATTTGTAAACTGAACATATTCAGAAGCCTCATTCAATTTCCTTTTCAAATATATATAACATGACTATATTTGTTAACAACTTTGAAATAACTGACACTTGCAGAGTAACACTATATGAAAAACCTGAGTCGCAAAAAATTCCTTCCGTAAAACCCCTACGTCCTCAAAGAGTTAATTAACAGTAACAGTCTGTTAAAAAAAAATCAAGACAATATTATCAGCGTGCAGTAAAATAAAAAAAAATAAAAACTAATATCAATAATGGCAGAAGAATAAAAAGCAGACAAGGAAATACATCACCTACGTAGATTTATATAATTTTAAGTATTTCAAAATCTGTAAGGAACGAACTCAACAACCAATGCACAAATTTATTCACTGGGTAATTCTGAAAGGTGGGTTAACCGGCTAACCTTTTATAATTTTTTTTAAATGCATGTCACTTAAATAAATATACTTTATAAGAAATATATTTCATTTACATGAACATCTAAAGCTAAAACTAACCTGAGTCCGTCTAGCAACATTTGGGTGCTCCTTGTAAAAATTTTTCTCAAATTTTTGTAGTTTGGACAAGTCCCATCTAGGCTTTTTCAGGTTTTGTCCTGGCTGAGATCCTTTCAGAGGTGGTCTACCACCTCTGTCTGATTTACCCCCTCGGTCATATCCTCCACGACTACCACCACCACCTCGGTCCCGGTCAAACCTTCCTCGTGATCCACTGTCAGATCTGCCCCCAAACCTAAAGGACCAGAACAAGATAGCTGACTAGCTGCATTATATGATAAAACAATCTATTCTGGTAGTTTATTAGCTGTTCTTTCATACAATTCCTCATTTTCTTGTCCTCTTCCCCCTCCCATCCTTTGTCCCCCCAATTCTGACTTGTGGTCTTCAGGACCTTATTATTTGTACTGCATTCTTGGTTTTTTTTTCAATAAAGCTTATAAACATCCAATAACATACTTGTTTTTAAGGATGATTATACACCTTTTAAAAAATACAGTACAATTTAGAACATTATTATAATAAAATGGCCTATAATGGTTGGGGAAGTGAGGTGAGCTTGCAAATAGGCACCACACACACACACAAATACACCACTTATGGAATCCCTGAGAAATGATTACAATCATTCTCAAACAAAAGTTTTGTTATCTCCCATTTCTTGCATGTGAATCATCATTTTCCTTTGCGCTGCTGATGGAGCATGGAGCCACCACTGAAGCTGGCAGGAAGCCTACATAAAGCATGGACAAGCCGCTGAAGCTGGCAGGAAGCCTACATAAAGCATGGACAAGCCGCTGCAGTTGTGGTGTATGTAGCAATTTGTTTGACAGCTCCAAGCACAGCCTTATGTTAGTCATTTCAAACCAACTGCCTGACGGAGTAGTCCTATTCTCTCTTTGTCTCATCAGATACCACTGTGACCTACACGGGTGGACATGTCAATAGGCCTACTTTATTTTTTATTTCAAATGGCTGATAATGTTCTTAGTGCTGACAAATGGCCAGTGGCAAAGCGAGGGGGGTGCAGGGTTGGACGGCTGCCCCGAACGCTGCCGGGAAGAGGGGGGGGCACCAAAAAGTCAGGTCGTTTTTCTGCTAACGCATGTGTCCTATTAACACATTCCAAATATTGTCTTTCTCAGTCGATTCTGCCATTTTCATTTTCGTATTCAAATCCAAAACATTCCTCTTCTTCGGCTATACGATCACAACTTACATTAGTGAGCAGCTGAACGTTCTCTCGTAGACAGAAAACCTTTACACTACTTATCTCTGTCCTGAAACCTATGTTGCATGGAGTTCAAGAGCAGAAGCTATTAAAGTCATTTATGACAGATTTGATGAACTGGCAGATCTACTTGAGAGGCTGTTTGAAAATACAAACCACAAGAAGCGAGACATGCAGTCTACTTCAAAATGTTTTTAAATTTCAATTTTATTGCTTTGCTTCATTTCTGGTATCAAATTCTTGGACAAATTGAAAGCGCACAAAAACGTTTACAAGATCCATCAAAGATGTAGCACTTAATTTGAAGTCAATATGAGTGTCTGCAAAGAAGCAGTTTTTGAATGCGAAGACGACATGCGAAAAATGGGAGATCAGAGTTAAAGGTCGATGCGTGATGCCCAGTGAACTAGTACAAGACATTACACTTACAACAGTGATGAGGTGCATCACAGACAGATTGCAGCAGGAAATGTTAACATGTCTCAGTCGTAAAGAATATAATCACCACATTTGGATTCCTTCTCAATGCTGATAATCTTTTCAAGACAGATAATGCTGAAGAGATATGTCAGAAGTGCCCTGATCTGGCAAGCTTATATGACTCATACACTGATGGCAAGGAACTTTTTTTGGCGATATGTGATTGCCACATGCTAATCACTAACTGATTCTGTTTGGGATTACCTTCATTCATGGTGTCTTATAGAAATGATGTATTCCCAAACTTACGCACAGCAGTGCAAATTCTGCTAATGATTTCTACTTCAGTAGCCAGTTACAAGTGTTCCTTTAGTACACTAAAGCTAATTCTTTTGTATTTACGAGCGTCTATGGGACATGAACATCCGAGTAACCTGGGGCTTCTTAATATTGAAAAAGAAACTCTTGAGAATATTCATTTTGATCACATAATTGATCAATTTGCAAGAATGAAGATGCAGATGATCAATATGTAGTAGAAGAATGGATATCGGCAGTGTACTGTTTATACTGTTAATAAAAAGCTTATTAAAAAGAGCAGTTTATTTCATTTCTTTTGTGGTTTATTAATTCTTAAATTTCACATTTTCCCAATAATTCATTCTGTTGTTCTTGATATAATTCAAAATTAACGAAAGTGCTTGATACAGTCCTGTAAACTTCCTTTTGATTTGTCTACAAAATGAGCATGTATTTTATCTAGCGGTGACCGGGCCGCATTTTTCCTGGCTTGCCCCAGGCATTAGAAACCCTCGGTACACCACTGCAAATGGCTCGTTGTAAGTGCACATGCATACATAAAACAAGATAGAAAAAAGCTGTACGGGATAGTGGTGCAGAATTACTCTGTGTCATGATGGTCATCCTGACCTTCTGTGCCATTAACAGGACCTCCATGCATGACAAATTATTATGTCTGAACAGTCAATAAATTCAAGTTATATAACATTAATCACTGGAAAATGCGGAAGTAACAAGATATTTGGACCACCCTGAACAATACATACAAATTAAGGCCTGACTATCATTGTAATAAATATTACAATATTGCTGGTTTTGCGAGTGGGGGGGGGGGGGGGGAGAGGGGGAGGGGGCGGGAAAACATAGTCTGTGGTCTCCAAGTGTTAGCAGTCAGTTACGAAATAATGGAGACTAGCAAGTGAATAAAATGATGAGCGAATATATCACGCAAGCAAACCAACGGAACAACCAGCCTCCTTCCGGGTTATTTTTATACTGTTTTACGTTAATGGTGAAAAAAGACGTTTTAAATATCGGTGGGATGTTGTTTTCTAGTTGGAGGACGGGCAGCCCTTGGAGCGGTGAAGCCTTCGTCAGATTTCGTAGGTTCACAGCCTGTGAATTTAGAAAAGCGTTCACTGACAATGTATGTATATACAATGTGTATCAGTAATGTTGTAAAAGCATATACAAAATGTATACCCTCTGCTTCGATCACTGTAAGACGACATTTTGTGACGCAAATCTGTAGCTTACTATCTACTTCCCAATGGAGGGCGCTTTGGACTGACAGATTTTTTAAGAATATATGCCAATTTACCGCTTATTTCTATCAGCAAATTTACGAGTAAAAAGCGTATTGAACGCACTTATGAGGCAATTTATGTAATATATTATTATATTTTTAAAGTATTTGAGTTGTTTTCCTAATAAACATAATTAAACAAAAGTATTTAAACCAATAAAACGGTATTATATACACAGCTGTTTATATACACAGCTTTGCCCTGTGCGAATTGGCATATACGGACTAGTTACCCAGGACCCAGGCGGTAGAATAACTAATGTACTCATGCGCGCTCTGGATAATCATGTAGGGAGCCACGCTGGTGTAATGGTTACCACATTGCGATGGCGATCATGTGTTCTTCTTCTTCTTCGTACACTCTCAGACGTCCACTTGAATGTTCTCAAAGAAAGCAGTAGTCAGTGTGAGGCTATTTGAATCCCCGTAAAGCTTTTCCACGAAAGGAGCTGGCGTCGGCCATATGCACTTTCTCTGTACCACATATAAGGGGCAACTTTGAAGCAGATGTTCAGCAGTCATTTTATCAGTGCCACAGTTACACTGATCGGTAGTTCCTATCTTTAGCTTGTTGAATAGATGGTATCTCAATCTGTTGTGGCCAGTGCGGAGTCTGAAGATTACCACTTGTTCTCTTCTGTGGAACTGGTAGTAAGCATCATTCTGTGTGTGCCCTGGATGTTCTATATTCCATTTGTTTCTGTAACTGATCAGGTGTTCAAGGTTCAAGCCCGGGCGTAGACATTTGAAGAAGTCTCATCGACCGGGATTTTGACTGAATAACCTGAACGGCTCCTGAGATAAACCCTCTGTGGATGGGAAGGAGCGAAGCTCCTGACCGGGTTTCAGTGTTCAAGGTTCAAGCCCGGGCGTAGACATTTGAAGAAGTCTCATCGACCGGGATTTTGACTGAATAACCTGAACGGCTCCTGAGATAAACCCTCTGTGGATGGGAAGGAGCGAAGCTCCTGACCGGGTTGGAAGGAAAGTCCACAGGCTCCCCAGCCTCGCAATGACATGTCATTGGGCTGAAAGCCCAAGTGCTGCTGGTTTAAAAAAATAATAATTAATAAATAACTAGCAATAACCCGTCAATAATGATGGAAGTAAATAAAAAACTGTAATATATTTTTTAATTCAATATAAAAGTTATTTCATGACAATATTTTTTGTGAAAGTGCGTGGATTTGTTTCAAAAAATGTTCCCTGATAAAAAATGTTTTTAACAAAAACTTTCCAGTTTTCATGGTTTGTTCCTCGGGTGAGGGCGACATAGAACTGGCCGTGTTCGAAAACAGGTTCAGGAAGGAAAACTCCTACGTGATCAAAAAACTCCTTCTCCCTTATTACTGCCAGTGATAATTTCTGCATCAATTGAATTCCACGATGCAAGACTTTGCGTGCCAATCAATAGTCCGTTTTTTGCGTTCAGATTTCGCAGTAGCATGATACATGCGCCCAATGGGCTGATCACCCGTTGGCTTGTCACACCGATTACGGAAACAACGGCAGATGGATCTATTTGTTGTTGCCCTAAAGACGCCGCTAGGCGTGATGGGAAACTACAACAGAGAAAATCAATCTGCTGTTGCCCTTAAGACGCCACAAGGCGTGATGGCCTCTGACTGCTTGGTCGGTCTCTGGCTAAGGACGGAAGAAGAAGAAGAATGATACATGCAGCACCCTTTAATTTCAGCAAATGCGGTGGCATTCCTGATGGGCACGGTTCGTTAAGGAACTTGGTTGGGAAATCAACTGCGTCGTTGGTGTAGCAAAGTTGATTTTGCTGGGGAGGTTATGATGGTATCCTAACAAAGAATGAAATCGGTGTCTGCATAAACCGTGTGAGGTCAAGCACATGTAGGCCCCTGACTCTAAAAGATGATGCTGATGAATTATGTGCAGGGAACCTAACGCTACCTCCCTAGATCTCACACGGTCACTCTTGTGGCTCTAGTCTATGGTGTATGATGTACCTAGTGTCTAGGGGAGAAATGAAATGATGGTACATAACACAAAAACACTTTAAGTTACTATGAGGAAGTGAATAAAACCTGTGGTTAAGTTTTTCTTTAAATTAATTTTTTTGTACAATTTATTTTGCCTGTCCGGTCATATCGTTTGGACAGGTCTTTGAAAATGAGGACAAGATAGTTTACATAAAAGATTAACTAAAATTATGTGGACAATCTGCCCAAATACTACAATGTTATTATATGTATTTCCTGTTTGAATGTTCACAGCTTAAATTTATTCTTCTAAGAGAGAGAGTCACTGTGTATGAGGGGCTGTAATGTCATCATACCCCACAAAAGTCCTGAGTATGACTTGAATTACCAAGGTTTATTTAAACCGAAACTGTCAGATGTACCCAGGTCCTTAACATATCACCTGGGGTTTCTTGTTGAAAGATAAGATCTTGTGTAGTTGCAGAAATATCGATATCACGTCACACACTCAAGCTCCTGCTGTTATCTCTTGACATATGTAAAGTGTAGGAGACTTCTTGTCGTAATCGTCACTCCTCAGGTTTCCTGTCACCAGCTGGCAACAGGAAACGAAACCTCACAAATCAAGAAATATAAACAAATGACGCTAACTTTGCAAAGAAATGGCCTCAGTTTCCTCTGCTCCGTCCAGACTGTGAAATACTCATATAGTTATTTACTTTACTTTTAAATTTAACACAGCTGTTCTCAGCGTATCTGAATCAAAAATACAGTTCAACTGGCAATGAATAGCGATAGCTTTTTGCTAATATTTAGTAGCACTGGCCAATCGAAAGCTTGCGACTACCAGAATTCAAATGCAGTTTTTGAAAAACCAAAATAATTCCAAACATACTCTGCGTCTGGTAGTCGATTGGCCAGTCCGCTTTAGTTATGCCAATGCAAAACGATGTTAGTTTTTGGTAACAATTTTCCTACCGCTCCCCTCTCCTTCTATACTCTTGTTTCCCAAGCTAATTTGAATTTCCTCAATGCCTCTCTTCTAAGCCGGTGTCCCCACTAACGTTAAGAAAAAAACAAGCAGAAACAACAGTCCGTCTGGTCGTGCGTCCGTAGACATTTAGTATTTTCTCAACCATTTGGGTAATACTGGGACTATCATATTATTTAAAACATATTCTTGCTCAGTGAATTCTAAGCTATACTACCATATATTTTTTATGTTCAGTTTCATTATGGTTTTAGATTTTCAATTTTGTCACCGGTCATCGTCAAATAAATATTTTACACAAGACGGCCATCTTCCCCTCTCGCTAGCATGTATTTTTCAAATAACTAACTTGTTTTTGTGACGTCAGAAACATTACCGCGAGGAGGCAATAAAATTGTCTGCGTGTTTTGCCTCTCTTGGCTTTGTCGCCACGTGTATATATGCATGGCAGAATGTGTCAGGCTAAGCGGGGTTGTGCATGGCGGGTTAAGAATTGGCGTTAATAATTTGTATTGTATCGTGTAACACTACCAAAAAATGTAAGGATTACTACTAAATTTGCGTTAAAGTTGACAGAATACGTTAATTCAGATAGTTATTTTGCGGCACACTTCCTCCAAATCGTTAATTATCAGTCTTGGCTGCAAAGTGTATGCAGCAGATCTGGAAAAATGTTAGTAGTACGTTTTCGAAACCGAAACTAAAACGCGCGTTAGATTTTTACCGTGGAATCGTTCTATAGGCTTTAGCACTGTACAAAAGGCAGCGTTGCTGGCGTGTGAGAGCATCACCGTCAGACACAATAGGGCTGGTTTTATATATTATCATTTTATGACTAAAATCTTACTGAAATGAGCGATTATTCTCGCAGATCTTACTACAGTTGGGATCATCGGAAATCATGGTAGCCATGCTCCAATAAACCGTTTCATTTCCAGCGAGTAGTCTGCAGTACTTTAAATTAAAATTTTGTCCTGAAGAAACAATAAAAAACTTACATTTGAAGGTTATTTTTGACAAAATGATGAGTTAAATCCGTTTCCGGAATGAAACTGAGAGAAAGGTAATATATTTGGGGATTGGAAATCTGACTTTATGTTCTTGAATTAGTACACCATGTGTCCTAATTATAACCCATCAGTGGTTGAACGGGATTCTTTAAAAAAAAAAAAAAGAAGAAAGTTTTATACCAAATTCCAACGGTCTTAGCCCTGCTGATTCGTCCATTGCAGTGTCATTCTCTAACAGTGGATCATCGGTTATCCTTAGTATCTCTCCCGTATCCATATCCAGTGTCCCCACTGTGGGTGCTCTCGAGATTAGTCTGTCAACTCTCACATTGCCGCGCACCCCTCCATGACCTGGACATTAGATCCACACCAGTTGCAGAAGATTCGAGACTTCTATTGAGAATTTCCATTCATGCCGTAGCCATTCATTTTGAATCTTCCGAAGCATTATCTGAGAGTCTGACACAATAACTGCCCTTGTTAATGAAGTTTTAGACAACCACCTTAAAGCCGTAGTAGCTGCCTCTACCTCCATTCTCATGCTGGAGGTTGTTGTCATGTAAGCCCCACTATGTTCAGCGACGATCCTGCCCTTAACTCTAGCCGAGAAGTTCCATCCTGATTTCTCACCACGGACTATAGACCCATATGTGTACACAATGGCATCATCAGTCCTGGCATTATAAGTTATCAGTTGATCAATTTCCAGCTCTGCACTCTCTGCCAAGGCTGATGATGACCTACTTGTAGGTCGTCAAGTTCTCACCTGACTTACTCCACTCTTCCCCCTTGAAAATATTTTCAACCGTGGTCACCTGTAGAATAGTTGACTCAGCCTGCGCCATCCATGACACCCCCCTCTTTATTCTTGCTCCCTTGATGTCAGCTATGTTCCTGTGTAGTGGGTGCCTTTTGCCTGTGGTTTCTTGCATATAGGCTTTTACTTGAGCCATCGCATATCTTACCTTTTACTCTAGCCAATAAGCTCCAGCCAGATTTCTCACCTCAGAGTACAGACCCATCGATGGACACAATGGCATCATTGTCTCCCGCATGATCATGTAGCAGTTGGCTAATTTCCAGTTTTTCTTTCCCATTGCTGTCGTGAAATATTCTAATCCACATATATAAATTATCAGATAAATATAAAGCCTAATAAATACATATAATAAAGAAAAGAGAAATGGTAAAAGAACAGTGCTGTCACAAAGAATGTACTCGAAATCCCCCTTGTTTTCTGCTTCGTCTGCAAATTGTAACGCTTTCACGTTGATAGTAAAAGCCTACTATATTATTACCCGCTTTCTTCAATGAAATGGAGCCGCGGTAGCATAGTGGTTAGTGCACTGGCTTCCTAGCGCAGTGGTCTATGGTTCGATCCCCAGATGAGGCGGAAAAATTTTTAGGCCACAAACGGCTCCTGGGTCGACCCAGCCCCAAATGGGTACCAGAGCTACTCTGGGAAGGTTAAGGCGGCCGGCGTGATGCCGACCACATCACCCCTCGTGTGCCGACGGTCAAGATAATATGGGCCTAACACCATATTCCCAATATGCCTCAATGGGCGTGTAACGGGTTCCTTTACCTTTACCTTTTTTCTTCAATGAAACGTGTACTAAACTTGAGATACGCAAGCTGAAACAATGACCTAAATTTAATATTTCATTCATCCCATACACAGCGTAACTAAAAGACAGATAAAGCAGGATAGAGAGAAGGGAGAGGCAGAAAGCCGAACGCATGCAAAATTAAACACGCGTCTCGCTATTAATGCCACCCCAACAAGCGTAACGCGATACACAATTACTACTATCACGCGTGTAAGGCCACATGCACTAACTTTTTCGGACGGACAGTGATAAAAACACTAACCTTCCCAGAGTTAGGTTTTAAAATCCTGAAAAACGCTTATAAGGAAAGATGACAATAGATGGGTTTACGTTTGAAAACATTACAGTACCCAGACAGCACATCTTCGAAACAGGAGGTAGAAGAAATTGCATATTTTGAACGCAGCCACTTAGCTCTTTTAAATTTGTTTATTTGGGTTCCTTAGGGCTTGCTGACAAAGAATATGTAAAACGTTACGCAAATAGTCTAGGAATTAACAAGTTATAACCAAAATAAAATAGTGGGGATGCCTGACAGCATGAAATCATTTCTGCTCATAAAATTTTTTTTTATAACGTGTTTGAAAAAACCTTACGTACAGAAATAGCCTACCATGTAAACTCCAAATTGATTGGAGCGCAACAAATATAAGACTAAACACGATTGGTCGGACTATAAATACTATCTTTGGTTGTTAGGGGAGACGTAGGAAGGTAAAATTTTTTTCAAACACTTGTCGAAACGTGGCTCCATTGGCCAGACTCGCTGATATAATCACTTAGGAGCGTTAGTTCGAGACCACTAGTTCAAATAAGCTTGATAAAGCAACAGTGCATTGAAGCCAGCTCATATTTTTGCTAAATAAAAGCCTGGAACATAAGCAGATGGGAATTTGTGCCAGTATTTGTGCCAGAATTCATTGCTAATCAACGTATCTGTGTTTATTCTATGAATTGTGGGACCGTGGTCTTGATGGTATTGAGCAGCACCTGGTCAGAGCTTTGCTGAATCCAGAGTCGGACAGCATACTCCTTGGTCCATTTAGCTATCAGTGAGGTGTCTCCAGAGCACAGGGGAGAAATCGAGCAGAGGAGTCTTTTCCTGCCGCCATCACGCAAGATAAGCTGATGTGGCCAGCTGAGCTCAAAATTATGTACCCCCATCTTAAAATAACATTGTAACATAAACTTAAGAGGGGAAGTAAATTGTTTTAATATCAGGAACTGAGAACATCTCCAATACTAGTTCCAATAAAGACAAACTATTGAAGTCATGATGACAAATACCAACAGAGCTTGAACAAAACAAAACCAGTATTACCTCATATTACTACTACACAACTGACACACATAGGATACTTTTAATAATATATGTCACTACAATATTCATATTGATAAATTCTGTACATATAACTTGTAATTAAAATTGATTGTTATTCCTGGTTCCCTTTGTATTTGAATCAGGACACATATTCATTCATGACAGCAATGAATACATATTGTTATTTGAAAAGTTATCAGTGACTCCTTTAAGATATCCTTGTAGAGTGTTTTATGTATGTGAGTGTCGCAGTGTTGTCAAGTGTGGTGGAATAAATTAAATTGTTTATCTGTCTGTTGATGTTAAGACTTACACTTCATCATACACATACCCTAGACATACAACGTAGTCATCACACTATTCCAGAATAATTCTGACTGAGATATATATATATGTGGCAGCAAGTAAGGTTATCTATAATACACTACTCTTATTAGATATAGATACCTTCACAGCTGATCTCAGTCAGTACACTAAGTCCCCTATAAATATTTATAACATCCCACATCACCACATATATTGGGGTCTCGCTCTTGGGATTTTGAATCTTTCCCTATTAAAAATAGTGGGGGTAATTCACTTCAGGGAATATAAGAATTAAAAGGTATCCTTGGGTGGAATTAAATAAGGTTGAGCTCACGGTGCCTGTGTTGTCCATTAGATATATATTTAGAGATTGAATTGTTGGTTAGACATTGTATAAATTTACCTGATAGACAATGGCGGACCTGGCCAAGTTTCGATCTGCTGCTGTTCAGACTGCAAAAGAGTTAGGATTAGATGGGCAAGTTATGGTTGCCTATGTCACCACGGAATGTGACAAATTTATTGAACGCGAAGAAAGAAGGTTTGAAGCCGAAAGAAAGTTAGAGGCTGAAAAAGAAATTAAGAGATTGCAGATTGAGGCTGAGGCTAAGAAATTGGAAGCAGAAGAAAGAAGATTGACTGCAGAAAGGGAAGACAAGAGATTAGCTGCAGAAAGGGAAGCAGAAAAGGAGGAGAAGAGATTACAAAGGGAACATGAGTTACGATTAAGGGAGTTTGAGTTTCAGGGCCATGCTCCTGAAAATGGTGCCAGTCCCTTTGCCTCTGATGCTACTGCTAGCCAGGGAGCCTCAACCTCAGCTATGAAATTTCATTTAGATCATTTTGTTGAGAAAGACGATGATATAGAGAGCTACCTAAATAGGTATGAACTATTAGCTACCACTTATGGGTTAGAGAGAGAAAGGTGGAGCTTAAAGTTATCTCAGGGACTTCGTGGGGCAGCTTATGAAGTTTTTGCAAAAATGAGCAGAGGTGATCAGGAAAATTATGACATGCTAAAGCAGGCTCTTTTGTTAAGATATGAAAAGAATGCAGAATTCTATAGGAAAAAATTTAGGAATGCTAAACTACTGTCAGGTGAAACCTATCACCAGTTCTCTGCACGAATAGAGACATACTTGGAGAAATGGACTTCTCTGGGGAAAACCCAAGATCTTAAGGAAATGGTCCTTATAGAGCAATTAAGAGAGTCCATGGCTCAGACCTGAGAAAGTTTCTCATGGAACAAGGTGCAGAGAGGCTGGGTGAGTTGCTAAATGTTGCTGAAAGGTATCAAGCAGCTCAAGCAGAGGTAACAGGTAATAAAAAGAAACAAGGGGATAACTTTAGGGCACCACAGAACTTTAATAAATTTGATCCTAAGGATCAAAATAAAGGTAAGCACCAATTTGATAGGCCACGGTATGAAAATAAAAATAAATTCCCACAATTCGATGAAAGGAAATATGATGAAAGAAAATCTTTCAACCAAGGAAAAAGGTGGTGTAAGAATTGTCAGATGGACAATCATGACACTGACCGTTGCAGAAGGAAACCTGTGTATATGGCAAACCTTCAGGTCAGGTCGACCTCAAGACAGGAGGAGGATATTATGTTGGATACCACTCCAGAAGAGATGAGGAAGGCACAGGCTGGGGATAAAACACTCAAGCCTTGTTTCAGAAAATTGTCAACTTGTCATACAACTCCAGGCAAGGGAGATTTTTACATGAAAAACAAGTTGATGTATAGGAAGACTGGAGCTAGATCCAAAGGTCAGGGACAACTGGTACTTCCTAAAAGATATAGGGCAGACTTAATAAGGAGCCTACATGTGAAACCAGATGGGGACCATGAGAAGATAGGTACCATCATTCAAAAGGTGGCTCACAATTATTATTGGCCTAAAGCAAGATGGGACATTGAGAATTTTGTAGAAAGGTGTAGCATAGCACATGAGGGAACACCCACAAGTGGGAACATGGATCAGGACCTGGACACGCCACGGGGCAAAATTAGGCCTGATAATAAAAAGAAAAGTAGATTTGATAAAGTGGACCAAATGGAATGGGAAGCCCCTTTTCACGGACAAGCTTCACTTAACTGTTTTACAATGGCCACTATGCGGAGAGTGCAAAAAGATGTCTTACCCCAGGATAAGCCGACAATCCCTCAATCGGACGTAAACAAACTGGAGGAAGAGGATGTAGAGAGGAAATCTCTCATCAAGAATTTTAAGTGGGGAGAAAGCCCCAAAAGAAAAATTGGTAGCGGTCGTTTTGTGAATGATAATTCTGGGAGGAAAAATCATCACTATAAAGCTTCGAGTGGAAGAGACCATATCGGTGCATGGACAAATAGGTCCACACAATTAAAGGTCCACATGTAGCTTTGTTAAGAACGTGGACTGATGAAAAGGCAGAGGAAAACATTACATCTTCATACCAATATGTGAATGAGCTGACCACTCGTTTAAAACTGGCTGGAAACTTGCCAATGAAAATTTGAAACAAGCCAGGAAGAAACATGCTGCCTATTATAACAGGAAGGCGAAAGACAGAAATTTGGCTGTGGGAGAGAAGGTACTGCTTCTTTTGCCCGGGAGTCAGAATAAGTTACAAATTGGATGGCAGGGTCCATATACAGTTCTAGAGAAGGTGTCTAGAACAAATTATAAGATAGATAAGAAGGGGAAAGAAAAAATCTATCATGTGAATCTCCTGAAGAAATATTTGGAAAGAGAACATCAGGAAGAGAACACTTGTTGACCTTGTCCATCGCCATGGAGATGAAAAAGGAACCACTTTCATCATTTGAATATCCATTACACCCCTGTGAGACAGCAGCACAGGTGAAAATCAGTACACATTTAATGAAAACTCAGAAAGAGAGAGTGCAACAGGTTCTAAATAATCATGCAGAGGTGTTAACAGATCGACCAGGGCATACAAACCTATTGGAATATGATATGAAACTGATAGACCCCACACCTGTCTGTATGAAACCATATTCGATTCCGTTTGCTAAGGAGAAAGCTTTGAAGGAAGAGATAGATTATCTATTGAAGGAGGGAATTATTTCACACAGTGAATCTTCGTATAGTTCCGGTGTTGTACTCTTAAGGAAGCCCTCTGGAGAACATAGACTCTGTATAGATTACAGGAGACTGAATGCTATTACAGAAGGACAGGTGGATCCATTGCCGGATACAAATCAGCTGTTTGCCAGACTAAATAAAGCTAAATATTTCTCAAAAGTGGATCTGAGTAAAGGATACTATCAGATTCCAGTAAAGCCTGAGGTTAGACCATACCTAGCTTTTAGTACCTCAGAAGGACACTATGAGTTTAATAGATTCCCATTTGGATTGAAGAATGCGCCTAGTGTCTTCTCTAGAATGATGAGAAAATTGTTGGATGTAAACATTTCGGAGGAACGTAATGAATCCCTGAGTTGCCTCTTTGATTGAGGATATTCCGAATGTTTCATACAGGATAATAAGAAGATTATGGGATCCACTACGAAAACTCTGCTATCACCAGGTATATGTTATCTCCTCATAACGTACATTTTGAGGGAAATATAATGTTCTCTGGACATGTCATTGCGCAGACTCAGAGAAGAGAAATGGTGAATACGGGTTGCGAAGCAGCATTAAGACAAGCACTCACACTTGCGGTTGTTCAGTAACATAACCGAAATATATTATTGGTTGTAGAAGTCCGAGGCAGATTTCATGAGTAGTGCCTACTCTGAATGGACCCAACTACATAAAACCATGATAGCACCACAGCAGAGTAAAGTCAAGTTGACTTACATTTATCTATGTGTATATAGAATAAAGGACTGACATGGGATGTCTGTTTTAAGAGGGGAGGTGTCGTGAAATATTCTAATCCACATATATAAATTATCAGATAAATATAAAGCCTAATAAATACATATAATAAAGAAAAGAGAAATGGTAAAAGAACAGTGCTGTCACAAAGAATGTACTCGAAATCCCCCTTGTTTTCTGCTTCGTCTGCAAATTGTAACGCTTTCACGTTGATAGTAAAAGCCTACTATATTATTACCCGCTTTCTTCAATGAAACGTGTACTAAACTTGAGATACGCAAGCTGAAACAATGACCTAAATTTAATATTTCATTCATCCCATACACAGCGTAACTAAAAGACAGATAAAGCAGGATAGAGAGAAGGGAGAGGCAGAAAGCCGAACGCATGCAAAATTAAACACGCGTCTCGCTATTAATGCCACCCCAACAAGCGTAACGCGATACACAATTACTACTATCACGCGTGTAAGGCCACATGCACTAACTTTTTCGGACGGACAGTGATAAAAACACTAACCTTCCCAGAGTTAGGTTTTAAAATCCTGAAAAACGCTTATAAGGAAAGATGACAATAGATGGGTTTACGTTTGAAAACATTACAGTACCCAGACAGCACATCTTCGAAACAGGAGGTAGAAGAAATTGCATATTTTGAACGCAGCCACTTAGCTCTTTGAAATTTGTTTATTTGGGTTCCTTAGGGCTTGCTGACAAAGAATATGTAAAACGTTACGCAAATAGTCTAGGAATTAACAAGTTATAACCAAAATAAAATAGTGGGGATGCCTGACAGCATGAAATCATTTCTGCTCATAAAATTTTTTTATAACGTGTTTGAAAAAACCTTACGTACAGAAATAGCCTACCATGTAAACTCCAAATTGATTGGAGCGCAACAAATATAAGACTAAACACGATTGGTCGGACTATAAATACTATCTTTGGTTGTTAGGGGAGACGTAGGAAGGTAAAATTTTTTCAAACACTTGTCGAAACGTGGCTCCATTGGCCAGACTCGCTGATATAATCACTTAGGAGCGTTAGTTCGAGACCACTAGTTCAAATAAGCTTGATAAAGCAACAGTGCGTTGAAGCCAGCTCATATTTTTGCTAAATAAAAGCCTGGAACATAAGCAGATGGGAATTTGTGCCAGTATTTGTGCCAGAATTCATTGCTAATCAACGTATCTGTGTTTATTCTATGAATTGTGGGACCGTGGTCTTGATGGTATTGAGCAGCACCTGGTCAGAGCTTTGCTGAATCCAGAGTCCGACAGCATACTCCTTGGTCCATTTAGCTATCAGTGAGGTGTCTCCAGAGCACAGGGGAGAAATCGAGCAGAGGAGTCTTTTCCTGCCGCCATCACGCAAGATAAGCTGATGTGGCCAGCTGAGCTCAAAATTATGTACCCCCATCTTAAAATAACATTGTAACATAAACTTAAGAGGGGAAGTAAATTGTTTTAATATCAGGAACTGAGAACATCTCCAATACTAGTTCCAATAAAGACAAACTATTGAAGTCATGATGACAAATACCAACAGAGCTTGAACAAAACAAAACCAGTATTACCTCATATTACTACTACACAACTGACACACATAGGATACTTTTAATAATATATGTCACTACAATATTCATATTGATAAATTCTGTACATATAACTTGTAATTAAAATTGATTGTTATTCCTGGTTCCCTTTGTATTTGAATCAGGACACATATTCATTCATGACAGCAATGAATACATATTGTTATTTGAAAAGTTATCAGTGACTCCTTTAAGATATCCTTGTAGAGTGTTTTATGTATGTGAGTGTCGCAGTGTTGTCAAGTGTGGTGGAATAAATTAAATTGTTTATCTGTCTGTTGTTGTTAAGACTTACACTTCATCATACACATACCCTAGACATACAACGTAGTCATCACACTATTCCAGAATAATTCTGACTGAGATATATATATATGTGGCAGCAAGTAAGGTTATCTATAATACACTACTCTTATTAGATATAGATACCTTCACAGCTGATCTCAGTCAGTACACTAAGTCCCCTATAAATATTTATAACATCCCACATCACCACAATTGCTTCGAGCTCTGTACTCCTGCCAAGGCTGATGATGTCTTGCTGCTAGTTTGTCCAGTTAGCACCTGACTTACTCCACTCTTCTCCCTTGGATCTATTTTCAACTGTTGTCATCTGTCTAATCGAAGCCTCTGCGTGTGCCACCCATCTCTTTATTCTTGCGTTATATTTTCTACCTGAGTAGACAGAGCTCATCTTCGTGGCCATGAATACAACGACGGTTATTTGTGTTCAGAACTCTGAAAAAAACGAGATAAATGATGTAAGGGATAAATCACATTTAAACTCTGAAATTACTGTAGAGGAAGTAGTAAAAGTGATAAATGATAAGTCGAATTCAGCATCAGGACATGACATTCTAAGCTACGAAATACTACAAAAGATACCAAAATATACCAGAGAAATAATTACCTCTCTATACAACATTATATGGAAAACAGGTAAAATGCCAAAGGCATGGGAAGTAGCAGTAGTTATACCAATACTAAAGCCAGATAAAGAGGCCCATGGTGTGATCTCCTTTAGACCAATAGCATTGTCATCCCAAATAGGGAAAATAATGGAAACTGGTGAGCAATAGACTAAAATACCTCATGGAAAAGAACAAACTTTACAGCCCAACCCAATCTGGGTTTAGGAAAAGCAGAAGCACTATTGACCAACTTATCAGACTAGAACATGAGGTAATATCAGAATTTAAAAGAAATGTAAAAACAATAGCCATATTCTTAGTTGTAGCAAGAGCATACGATGAATGCTGGAGAGAAGTCACGTTATATAAGATTAACCAGATAGGTATAACAGGAAACATATACAACTACTTAGAAAACGTCTTACAGGACTCATACTTAACAGTACAGGTAAATAATGACAAATCAGAGCTATACAAGCAACAGAACCTCATCCCTTCAAGGTTCAGTATTATCCCTTCCTTATGCGTGGAGGCATATATGGTGTCATCTTTATATGACCACCAGCTATGCACAATGCTACAATATACGTACGCGGAAGTAAACCTCTGTCTGTGAGGCTAATTATATCCTCATTGACTTTCGAAATCATCCACACACTTCCAGAGATTCCCCCTGTGGTGAAACATGTTGAGAACCCAGCATTGCACACTAAGCTTGGAGAAGTCACTTGAGGCCCAGACGTGATTCTTTGGCATTGACTTGTTTGACTGTGAGGAGGATCTCACTATGAACCCAGTATAGGCAGGGGAAGCTGAGAAGTGGCTCTGTGCAGGACGTGACAATTCATTGGGAGAGCCCAGAACCAGAGCACAGTATTTTAGCTCTGCATAGTTGGAGAGCCCCTTGGATGGCGGGGAATGTACAGCATGCCACGCGATTCTTACTCCTAGCTTGGGACCAGATGTGATGGTCCTTTAAATGCAAGCCAAGCTGGAGAAACTCATGACCAACTCAGCATGTTTCAGAATGGCAGATACGGCACAGGAAAAGCCTAGATCTACAGTGTAGATAATATCAAGGAGTCTTCAACTTGTTATTGGCTGCTAAAGAGTGAGAAGCTCAGCAGTCCTAGTTAAACAACAACAATCCCTTCCTTATTTTCTATTATGGTTAATGACTTAGGAGAGGAATTCAGCTACAGAAGAAATAAACTGTCATAATTTGCAGACGATGCAGCTATTTGGAGGACGGGGAAAATCCTGTCCAGATTATAAACAGGTCTACAAGCCCAAATAAACAAGATCGCAGAATGGTTGGCTAAGTGGGGCTTCTAACTAAACGCTAAAAAGACTGTCGGAATGATATTCAGTAGAGGTACAATTATAAAAAATAAAACAATAGACATAAAAATACAAGGGCTCAAAATTAAAAAAAGTACGAACAACCAAATATTTAGGCATTACTTTAGACCAACGTGGGCCAACTGCAGTCCCGTGGGCCAAATGTGGCCCGCGTAAAATTATTTTGTAGCCCGCGCTCATTCAAACAAATATTTCTTTAATTATATGGTATAATTCTGGAGCCACGGTAGCACAATGGTTAGTGGACTGCCTTCCTAGCTCGGTTTTTTTTTTTTTACTAAACACTGTAGTTACTGTAAAGTTGAGTTTTTTTTTAAAACTAAACACTGTTACTGTAAAGTTGAGTTGTTACCCGGTACTGTAAAGTGGAAATTTTTTTGCTTGTTTTATTTTAAAAAAATATACTAAACACCGATCCTGTACTGTAAAGTGGATAATGAACTTTATGGTCCGGTGACTTAGCTGAGTAATTGTCTATTGGTAATCAATGTATTTTGTAATTCATTCATTCATAACCCTTCACTCCCAAAGGAGCATAGGCCTTCAACAAACGCATGCCAAGTCCTCCTGTCACGTGCCATTATCTCAAGTTCCTTCCACGTTCTCCCTATCATTTTCATCTCTGTTTCCAGCTCTCTTTTCCATGTGATTCTTGGTCTACCTCTGCCTCTCTTGCCCTGGGGGTTCCAGAACAAGGACTGCCTTGTAATGCTATCAACAGGTTTCCTCAGTGTGTGTCCTATCCATCGCCTTCTTCTCATCTCTTGTTCCACTGGCACTTGTCTAGTTCTTGTTATCAGTTCCACGTTGGTAACCTTGTCATACCATTTTAATCCCTCTATTCAACGCAAGCACCCATTTATGAAAGTCTGTAGCTTTTTGGTTGTTGTCTTTGTTGTTCTCCATGTCTCAGAGCCATACAATAGGACTGACTTCACATCTGAGTTGAAGATTCTTATTTTCGTGTTGGATCCGATTTCTCTTGATCTCCATATATTTCCCAATGCAATGAAAGCTCCTCTTGCTTTTTGTATTCTTATTTTGATATCACTGTCTGTCCCTCCAACTTTGTCTATAATGCTGCCAAGATATGTGTACGATTCCACATGTTGTATTGGTGCTTCTTCAAGTTCAACCCTGTTTTCATTACCTGCATTTATATTTTGTAATTACACAACTACTATTGTACAGAGAAATATATGAGTGCTGTGAGTAAATTTTTGGCCTGGTTGTATTTCAGTTTATTTTCACATTTTTAGACACACAAAATGATGCTTACTACCAACTCAACAGAAGAGAACAAGTGGTAATCTTCAGACCGCACTGGCCACAAGAGATTGAGACACCATCTATTCAACAAGTTAAAGATAGGAACTACTGATCAGAGTAACTGTGGAATTGATAAAATGACTGCTGAAAATTTGCTCAACATATGCGGAACAGAGAAAGTGCATATTGCCAACACCATTACCATTCGTGGAAAAGCTCTACGGAGATTCAAATAGCCTCAAACTGATTACTGCTTTCTTTGAAAACATTCAAGTGAACGTCTGAGAATGTACGAAGAAGACTCATTTAGTCACATAGCTGCGTGCATTCACCTGAAAACCTTGACTCATACTTGTTGTAGTCAAATGACAGAAATGTATTTTCAGAATGAGTTAACATTGCTTACATTCTCATCCATGTGGACTGATTCAAGAATGTCAACTAAACTGCTGCGTTCAAAGGTCAGGGAAACCTGGCAGTCACTTAGGTAAAGGTAGTCCCACAGTAGATATTACCATAGAGGAGTCAAGCCGTCACTTAAGAATTTGTGTGTGTGGGGTGGAGAAGATGAGAATGCAGAAGATTCATCTGTCATAAATTGGAAAAGAATGAAAGGGTTCATTCAAAATGTGGAAATGTAACAGGACACAAACTGATTTCTTAATCTGGGATGCGTGTCCACTCTAAGACCTGCATTCAATGCTCACTTTCTGAACCTGCCGAGTATGTCTTCTTCTTCTGCGTTCGGTTTGTAGTCATGCTAAATCTGCAGGCCTGTCGCCAGGACGAAGTCCATAGTCTTTTCCAGGTCGGCGCGGCAGCCCCATAGCTTCTGCTGGAGCTCATCACCCTTTGGCCAGGTCGCACGTCGCAATTTATCATGGGTTGGACAGTTCTGGAGAATGTGTTCTGGAGTCTGGATACCAGTTCCACATGGGCATTCATTCGTGTGGGATATCTAGAGGCGATAGAGATGTCCAAGTAATCTGCAGTGACCAGTTCTCAGGCGGAAAATTGTCGTCTGTTGGTATCTGTTTAGATGGTGGATTGGGTCATCTCTGCTGTATATATCCACTCCTCCTTCCACTGATTTTTGTACTTGTTGTGGATGATGGTTTTTGCTTCCGGATAGGGCAATGGGTGGCTGTATTGTTCCATCTTACTGCCACTTCTTGATAGAGCATCTGCTTTCTCATTACCAGCGATTCCGCAACTGAAGGGCAATGGTTGATGACCTTTGGATGATGTTAAGCTCAGATCTGATCTCATTCATCATGTTATCATTTCTGGTGTTTTGTATTGATTCCAGTAATGATCTGCAGTCAGTGAAGATTACTATTTTAGCTTGTGGCTGCTGTTCAGGTCTGGTGAGGATCTTCAGGGCTTGCAGTAGTGCCATAGCTTCTGCCCTAAAATTGGAGATCTTTCCAGTTGGGAAGGCCATTCGGATGATCTTTCCATTTAGGAATCTTATAAAAATACCTCCTCCACCGTTCTTTACTGCCCCCTCAGCAGATCCATCTGTGTATGCATGTGTCCACTCCTTCGGGTTGTACTTTTCTTCAATCATTTCTTGAGCCAAAGTTTTTAGTTGTTGAGGGGTCAGGTGGCCTTTCTTTTTTATTTCAGGGACTTCTGTGATGATAGATATATTTCCATGGCAGTCGTCTGGCTCCTCGTAATCAATTAACATTTCAATCTCAGTAGATCGATTTGGGAGGAGGTCTTCATGGCATCGATGCAGATGTTTGGAGATGTTTAGGAAGCTGGTTCTTTTCAGCCTGTTCTTTGTCACACTATGGAGTTTGGCATGCATTGGATGACTTGGCATTCGTAGAAGCTTCTCACTGTGAGTGAATACCTTTTCCTCACGTCTGTCATCAAGAGAGCGGATGTTGGTGTATCGCTCCATTGCCTGGATTGGAGAAGTCTTCATCCCTCCAGTGATTAGTCTAAGGCCTGAATTTTGCACTTTCCCTAGACATTCTGTGTTTGTTTTAGATGCTGTGGCCCAGGCTGACATGCCATATTCAAGTACAGGTCTGACTGTGCCTGTATAGACTTTTTTTTAAGTATGTTGGTATTTGCCCCCCAACTTGTGCCAGCCAGTTTCTTCATAATAGAGAGCTTTCTTATTGCTCTCTGTTCTACTGCTTTTATGTGTGGCTTCCAGGTGAGTCTCTTATCCAACTTGACTCCTAGGTATGTTGGGTTTTCCTCGATTGGAAGTTCGCTTCCATTTAGCTGCAGTTTGATCGTTTCTCGGCGATTTGACAGAGAACGAACGAACGAACTTTATTTTCAAAGGGTTGAGAATTGGGCACGCAGGCCCATCTGACATTCTGCCCTTCCTTTCTCTCATCTTTTATACTGATTTCATTTATTCTCACATACATTTTACCCATCAATTCAAGGAATTCAATGTTATAAAGGTAAAATAATAGCATACTCACATTCACAGTATCTAATTATAAACATGAAATAAAGTATGTTGAAAAATACAAACTAAGTATCACCATGAAACAAAATATGTTGAAAAACACTATCATCATCATTAAACCTACATTCAATATTATACCATTTGTTCGGAAAAATAATCACATTAGGGGGGCAGATAATCAGAACTCATAAAGTAATCGAAAAGTTTACGATTGTATGAATAGGGACTGAGGTTGTTATCTTTCAGATAATGTGGAAGATAGTTCCAGAGATGAGCAGCAGAGTAAGCTAAGCTTTTCTTGAATAAGTCAAGCCTAGGCTTGGGCACTTGTATTTTGTTAAGGCGTTGACTGCATCTTTCACTGTATTTGAACATTGGCCACAGATATGTTGGAGCATTCTGTGACAGGATTTTGTGAACAAATTTAGCTTTGTTGAACAGAAAGCGCTTTCTTAGAGGCAGTATTTTGAGATCTTTATATAGATCTACACACTGTGCTTGGCAGTTGTCAGAAACTAGACGCACTGCACGCTTTTGTAGTGAATGGAGTCTTTTTGTGTTGGACATAGAACAACCATCCCAGATTGTGGAGCAATAGTCCAGGTTTGTTTGTATGTGAGATATATAGAACAATTTAGAAAAGCAGGCTGCTACTGTCTTGGAGAGGTTTATCTGTACTCCCCAATCTGATGCCCATTTACCGATGGTATTTAGCGCTGCTTGCATCCTGAACTTCGCAGTAGGCAAATGTTCAGCAGCACACCAGGCAGCAAAATCGTCAGCATGAAGAGACCTGGAGATATGCCCGGACAGTTTCTCTGCAATATCATTTATATATATGATAAAAAGTGTGGGGGAGATAACTCCTCCTTGTGGCACACCCTGTTGTAGAGTGACGCGATCGCTCAGTTTCCCATCAAGTTTTACTCTTGCTGTGCGGTATCGAAGAAAGTCCCGTATCCAGCTGAACATTCTCCCTTCAATTTTGCTGTTGAGCATCTTAAGGAGGAGTCTTTCTTTCCATACCTTATCGAAGGCTTTTGTCAAGTCTACAAAAACTGC
The DNA here is from genome assembly GCA_024509875.1 of Oreohelix idahoensis. Lineage (NCBI taxonomy): Eukaryota > Metazoa > Mollusca > Gastropoda > Stylommatophora > Oreohelicidae > Oreohelix > Oreohelix idahoensis. The sequence goes on along the minus strand of JAMPIV010000740.1, from coordinate 38,832 downwards.
CAGTACTTTCTTTTCTCGTGAAAGGCATTTTCTACTTCCTGGGCTAGATATACTAGCTGGTCTTCGGTGCTGCGATTTTTCCTAAATGCTGACTGTGTGTTATCAAGCAGATGGTTTTTTTTTCCAGATGTTTCAGTAATCTTGAGTTCACCATTCTTTCCATTACCTTACCCAGACAGCTCAGTAGGCTAACTGGTCAGTAGCTGGACTTGCTTGTTTTCTCCTTTTGTTTCTTTCTGATGGGAACAATGATTGCTTCTCGCCATCGATCTGGAAGTTTTCCAGTACTCCATGATTGATTGAAGATTAGGAGGAGCTTGTGCCTGGCTACAGGCCCAAGGTTCTTGATCATATAATTTGTGATGCCATCTTTTCCTGGAGCTTTTCTGTTCTTTAGTTTTGTTATGGCAGCACTGAGTTCTCTCATAGTAAGGGGTGACTTCATGCAGATATCTGGGTTTTGGTGCTTCAGTTTTTATTTTACTTCCTTACGTACTTCTTGGATACGTGCATGTGAAAGTGATGTGGTGCTTTCTTCCTTGTAGAAATCTGCCAGGATGTTTGCTGCCATCTTTCCTGTGTGGTATTTTTCATTTTCCTTGATGACAGTCTTACAGTAGCTGGTTGTTGTTTCTTCATTTAGTACTCGTCAGATTCCACAGCTTGCTCGAGTCCTTTTCCATGTTGAGACTGCTGGTCTTCTGGTGCCAGCTCCTTTGGATTTTAGCTTTCTTTTGTTCATTAAAGGCTTGTTTTATGCTGTTGTGTCTCTGGGTGTTCTCTAATGTGGGACTTTGCTCCATAGTTTCCCGTGCTTTATTTAATTCACTATGGAGTTTTCCCAGGTTGTCACTCCAGTATGGTTTGTAGTCTCGTCGTTTACCTCGTGGAATTGACTTCTTTGCTGCTTGGATGATTGCCTCACTGATGATGGAGATGTTTTTATTGATGTTATTTGAGTGGGCAATGTTCTGGCAGAAATTGTCGGCTTGTTCTTTAAAAAATCCCGTTTGCTTTTTTGAAATTCCAGCTAGGAGACATATTGATTTCTCCTGCACTTCTTATCTCAGATATCTGTAATGTGACTGGTACATGGTCACTTCCCCCAAGTTGAGTATTTACTGTTCTGGTGGTGAGTCGATGTATGTCATCTGTAGCCATAGCAAGATCTGGTGTGCTCGTTGTTTTCCATACTCTGGAATAGAAGGTGGGCTTATCCTCTGGTTGGTTTATTAGAATTAGTTTATTCTCTACCATCCAATCTTCCACCTCTTCTCCTCTCGGATCTGTTGCTTCATAGCCCCAGCTGGGTGAGTGGCTATTGAAGTCACCCATAATGAGGTGACTCGATGCTGCAAGCTTCACTTTGTGTAGCTCCAGAGTTGTGGTTGGAGGGCTGTAGCAGTTTGTGATCATTAAGTCTCCACTGGGCAGCATTAGTTGGACTGTTATGTATTCAAGTTCGTCCTCACCAGATCTGTGTGTCTCTACTGCTGGGATTGAGGTTTTAATCAGTGTGAGGATTCCTCCCTTAGTTCTTTTTGCCCTGTCTTGGCGGAAGGATTGGTATCCACGTACAAAGAATCGTTGGGTATCTTTTAGGTGAGTTTCTTGGATGCAGATTATATCAATGTTATTTTCCCTGAGGAATTCTTGTAACTCCGGTTTCTTGTTCCTCACTCCTTCTGCATTCCATTGAGCCACTGTAAGATAGTGGGTTGGTTGGTCAGTTGCTCTACTTTGCCTTCCCCCAACCATTTGGTTGGCAAAGGCACCAGTTGCTTGGGTGGGCCCTTTCGAGGCTAGGGGCCCGGCTCCGCTCCTCCCCGGTTGTAGCTGATAGGAGCGACGCCATGACGTAAGTCGAGATTGTCGCATGACTCCATACCGCAAAAGCGTGTGTGTCCTAATTTTTCCCGGTGTCTGCGCCGTAGCTGACACACTCCGTTTTCGGCAGGCCGGGTTGTGTTTGTTGTTCAGGGTTGTCTTCCATAGCCTTTCCATCTCCCAGTGGCAGCAGTTGGTTTGTTTACCGAGGTTTACCTTCCCCGTGGCTAGAGCTTATAGCGGCTCTTACTCGCTTGATGCACCCGTCATAGGACATATGGGGGATTTCAGTGGGAGTATCAGTGCCACCTGTTACCCCTCCCCGTCCTGCTGGGAGGATATCGCCGTTTGGTCTGCGACTGCTTATTCGTCCAGCAAAGCTGACTTAATTTGCAGCTGACACACCATATCTGGAGGTCGTTCCACTATCCGCCACCCGTGAACGCGCCTGGTTGGGGTCGGTCGCCCCTTTGCCAGGCCGAGTATGTCAACACTCAAGAACAGAATGGGCTCTTTTATCCAATGTAAAACGTCCTTTTTTATTATATTATCTGGTACCTTCATGTCTTCCAGTTTGTCTGGCCCATGTAAGTGTACAAGCAAGAGTTCCAGTCATAGAGTATGGAGTTAGTGGTGGAAGTAAAGTTTGATCCTCATGTGATTCCTGGATGCCTCACAAGAGACAGACAAAACAGGACAACTTGTATGACCAGGCATGTCATCAAGTGTGACATGAATGAGGTTGGGAACAGGGTGAGACTACCATCTTGTAAAACAAACTACTACAAAATACACAACCCCAAGTGCACATGCGTTGCCTAGATACCGTACAGGATTTATGTGTGGCCCAACAGCAGTGATGGTTGTGGGTTCAAGAGTCATGATACATCGGGGACAACATGTTCATCTTTACTTGTGACTTTATTCTTCAAATCTTACTAATTCTACACTAAGTGTTCATGACTTCTTAACATTTGTGTAACATGCACAACTTAAGGACAGAAATTATATGGTTATAGCTAAGTATGTATGATTCTTACAAATTAAACTGTTTGGATGTTCAGATTGTTACATTTTTATTGTTTTTGTAATGTCATCTTTCATCTGATTGTTCAGTCTGTGCAGTGAATACATAATGAGATCCTTAGAAGACATTTCAGGAACATCAGTTGATGGACATTATATAAAAAACTTCTAAAACACTGATATCTGATACACTGACATTTTTTAACAGCAAAAAGTTAATGTTAATCAGAATTGACGTCATTGCACTCTGGGCAAACCCATAGGTGCTCAGTCTCCCTCAGCAAATGTTGAAGGTATGAATGCTAAGTGTTCCTGTTGCGCACAGGTTGTATACACGGCGGATGCGTCCTCTCATATGTCCATCCATGCTGGTCTTACGTTTGATGCCAAATTCCAGCAGTCTTAGCCTTGATGATTCATCGATTGCAGTGTCATTCTCTAATAGACGAACATGAATTGCCCTCAGTATTTCTTCCTTATCCATGGCCATTGCACCTTTTATGGGTGCTCTTGAAGCTAGTCTGTCAACTCTTTCATCGCCACGTACTCCAGCATGATCAGGACAGTAGATCCATATCAGTTCTTGAAGATGTGATGCTTCTATGGAGGTTTTCCATTCATGCCGAAGCCAACCATGTAGGACCTTTCGAAGCATGGATTGTGAGTCTGATAAAAAAAAAAAAATCAGCAAAAAGTGAAAAAGATTCAAAATTAAGACCTCAGCTAAAAAGCAGAAATAAAGATCACCTCAAAAAGAATGACTTCTCCAGAATGCACCATTAAAATAAATGGAACAATTTTAAAACAAGCCAATAGATTCAAATACCTTGGCAAGTTAACAACAAATGAAAGATGCATCTCAGAGGTGAAGAGTAGAATAGTCTAGGCAAAATCAGCATTCTGTAAAACGAAAAGTATTTTATGCCACAACGCTTTGTCAATGGAAGAAAGAAAGACAGTTTGTCAGTTTACATAGAGCCAGTCCTAATATATTGAGGTGAGTCATGGGCAATTAGTAAACAAGCAAGAAAAGCCTTGGAGGCAACAAAAGTTTGACAGATAAATGGTAAGAATACCACAGATAACTAAAAAGAGTAATCCACTTTCTCTGGGCATGTAATTGTAATGAGAAGAAGAAAGCTGGAATTTATCGTGACTACAGGAAAGATTAAGGAAAAAGAGACAGAGGATGACAAAGATAAAGGTACTTAAGAGTTTGACATCATGGCATGGAATGAGTTGATGAACAGTACTGCAGCAGGAAGTTGTGGACACACATGATCACCTACGCCTCTAAGCAGGTACTGGAAGAATGGCCAAGTTAGAACAAAGTAGCATATCTGAAAGCTGTTTAGAACAAACTGAAGTAGCATATCTGAAAGCTGGTTAGAATGTGGTGGTTTTTGATGTTATGCAATGTTGTTGTTCTGTAGTACTATTGTACTGAATGAGGTCAGCTGTGAAGGTCCCTGATTCTAACAAAGTTTGGGTTGAGTATATCAGGACACCTTTCTGCTACCACCTTATGACCTCAATCAGACCTATTCTTGACTAGTATGTATGATAGCTACGTTTTATGTCTAGGGTAATGCAAGTGTTGGGTTAATTACACAAACACACACACAAACACCAATATTAATCTATGTGATCAAATCAACCTACATCGGTTGTTAAAAGTTAGTAATATACAATTTTTTCTATAACTTTATTAGTCCTATACCTAGGATTCTTTTGGTTAGGACTGTCAAATCACATGAGATCAATTTAAATATATACATAAATAATAGGCATACTTAATTAACTAAAAAAGGACAATTTGTCCTTAATCATATATATATTGTAGTTTTTATGGTATTGTAAAATTTCTAGCTATTTCTAAAGTGTTATGGGCTGGCTGGTTGGGGTGTTAACATCACGCCCAGTCTTTGTTACAATGTTTCTTTTCTCTAGATACACTTTACTTCTTGACAGATAGTCTTTATTTATATTTCCTTTTCAAGTTTATGAAGTGGAAAAGTTGATAAATTCTCGTGCCAGGGCTTGTTTACTTAACTGACACTGGAGGATTGAACATAGATGTATGATCTGCCAACAGCAACTGTTGATCTTGTCCCAAAAGAAATAGGGTAGGCCGCGAGTACCTCTATCTCTGCTGGAGTAACTTTTTCACACAGGAATCTGGCACCTGACTAGTGCCAGACAAAAACCCTGTAACATGAAAATTATGTTCTGTCTTAGCATAATACCTAATCCACCAATTTTACAAACAATACAATGTTTAATCTAAAAGACCTGGATCAGATCTCTCTGACCAACTCAGCACATCTCCATAAAATGAGGTAACACTTTGTACAAGTTTTCATATTCCTCTCCCTAATGTCTGCAACGCCTCTGCCATTCTCAATGATCTTTTTCCATACAATGTGATAGGTGATGTGATTCCTGGTGACAACCTATAAATATTTTACTACTACCTCTCTGGTAGCTTGATAACATGGTGGAGCAACAAATAGGCTTGTATAAGTCTACTAATGACTTCTTTACTTACAGTCGTAATGTTTTCTTCATTACCCAAGTCAAACAACATAATTAATAGTATAAATAATGTTAATAATTTCGGTCTTACCACAATTCAAAGAATACACACACAGGAACGTTGAATTAGCACAACCTCAGATGTACTGCTTGCTGGACTATGGCGCCCTTATACTTTTTATTAATTATATCTAGACTATATTCAAGGCACGACACACTTCTCAGCTCTCAAGCGTCCTGCTTCTATGAACAGTCTTCATGAAAATGGCACCGAGCCTTCAACTTTCTCAGTAATCTAAACTGTTTCGACCAATGAGATCTAACTACTAAGTTTGTCAATTCAAATTTTTAAATCTAAGGTCCAATTTCGGTCCAATGTTAGTGTACTTCTGTCGGTCTGTCCGTCCAAACTTGGCATTCGTCAAAAATAGACTTGGTTTTGGCCTAACTCTACACAAAAAAAATTCAGTTTGAGCCATCCCATAATTTCTTTCCCCCTTTCAAACTCTGCTCCAAATCATATTACCTCAGTCCTAACGTTCCCCTCTTTTGGACTTTGCCCTACCCTCTCACGCCTCTTTTCAACAACTCGTGCAAAAATACGTTACCGATAGCGAATGTCAGAACACTAGTGTGTTAGTCAATGTGTCTGTAACTATCTAGTATTATGACCATATCTTGGCTGTTAGTTGGACTATAGGGTAAATGAAAACATATTGTTTTGTCAGGAGACACTATGGCATCCGAATATATAAGTTTTATGAGCCTATGTATAATGGTTCAAAATTCCATAATTTTTTCCATGTTAGTCTTCAATAATATTGAAATCTATAAACTACCACCTGTTCACTTTTTTCTACCGCTATTTTCAAACTAAAAACGATAGTCTCCCGTATTACGTCAGAAATACGTCAGTTTTGTAAGAGCTAAGGTTGTTTGCGTGACCCAATTGCCGAACATATTTTGAATTTGTGTCGTATTTTCAAACAGCTAACGACACTATCGCGTTTTCGCTAGGTTTTATATTCAAAGGTTCCAAAGGTTGTTATTGCCGGGAGTTGTAGTGAGGATAAGCTCTCACTGTAGATAAAATACTTCTATGGCACGCGCCTCAAACAGCCTCTGACAACCAAGTCCAGCTCCCGGCCTTCATGTGTGGCTCAATTTGAGCCCGGCAGAACTGTTTCCACTGACGGGAGAAGGGGCAAAGGCGAGCAACTGGCGCCTTAAAACCAGCAGCTTCGGGCAGATAGGGCTCGTGATCCTTGGTTGGTAGCTTATCTAAGAGAAGGAACTCTGAATTCAAACCACCGCTGCCTTGCGGGAATATCCATTTATGGAATTGGCTTCTGGAGTAAACCCTGAGGATAAATCCGGAGTCGGAGTCCCTAAGGCAGTCTAATGTCGATTCGACATTATTCTGCCCCAATGAGGGAACCCATCACACTAGGAGAACTACAGAAGGCTATTTCCAAGCTTAAGTTTCAAAAGTCACCCGGCCCAGACAAAATCAGCAACGAAATGCTAGTAAATCTGAGCTCAGCAGCAAAGACAAAACTGCTTGAGATATTCAACCACAGCTGGTTGAAAGGAACGGTACCCCAAGTATGGAGAGAAGCCATCACAATACCCATACTAAAGAAAGGGAAATGTAAGACCGAGGCTGCAAGTTACCGGCCAATCAGTCTCACAAGCTGTGTTGGGAAGACTATGGAGCGAATAGTCAACCACAGATTGAAATGGTATTTAGAGTCTGAGCAGATCCTGGTGCCGGAACAAGCTGGATTTAGAGAATGCTACAGTATAGAAGACCAAGTTACTTACTTGTCTCAAGCAATAGAAGATGCCTTCCAGGAGAAGAAAAAGGTCCTAACGATCTGGGTCGACTTCAAGCAGGCCTTTGACAAGGTGTGGAAAGATGGCCTCATTGCAAAACTTAGGAGAAGTGGAATCCAAGGCAACATGATGAAATGGATCCAGTCATACTTGCATAACAGGAGAACTAGAGTCACTCTTGACGGTCTGCAGAGCAGAAAAGTGTTGCTCCATCAGGGGGTACCTCAAGGAGGAGTAATTTCCCCAACACTCTTCCTTGTTTACATCAATGACCTGGTGAAAGATCTCCCTGCAGGAGTTAAAGCTGCCTTATATGCAGATGACCTAGTACTCTGGTGCGCTGATGAAAATGTCACCACAGCAAATTATAGAATGCAGCGGGCAGCAGACATGCTAGTGTCATGGGCAGAGAAATGGCTTATCACAATAAACACAGACAAAACCTCCACAACACTGTTCTCCCTCGCCCCCAAGGACAAATCAGCTAACATACACCTAGGGACAACCGTGATCAAGGAAGAAAGCTACCCCACCTATCTTGGGGTGACATTTGACCAAAGGCTTACATGGAATAAGCATATTGAAAACGCAGAAGGAAAGGCCCGAAGACGATCTGGCATTGGGACGTCTAAAGCGTAGCAGCTTTGTGCATCGGGGGAAAAGACTTATAAGACAGCATCAAGAAGACCTATCCATGAAGACAACACCATTGAAGCCCACCCTATACCCTGTACCATGGGAGCAGGCCAGCAGTGCCCTCCAAATTAATACATCAGTCAGTGGTCTCACAAGTGGATGTGAGTATAATGATCTGCAAAAACGAACTGCTACATTGAGTATGATCCAAGAAAGCTATCCCGATCAATCATGGATACATGCCTATACAGATGGATCAGCAACTAATGCTGTTAGGAATGGAGGTGCCGGTATCTTTATCTCATATCCTGACAACCACTATGAGACTAGGCACATTCCCACTGGTAAATTCTGTTCCAACTATACAGCTGAGGTTCAAGCTCTAGAGCAAGCTGCAAATATGATTTATAACACCAACTCTGACTGCCACCAGGTAGTCATCCTCACAGATGCACTGTCTGTCCTGCAAGCTCTCAAGGGTGGTAAACTCCCGCATCTGAGAAATGAACTAAACAAGGTAGCTGCCAAAAAGAGAACCATACTTCAGTGGGTACCATCTCATTGTGGTGTACCCGGAAATGAAAAGGCAGATAAACTTGCAAAAAAGGGAGGAGAATGTGAACAAGAAGATAATGAAGTCACATACTTTGAGAAAAAGAGAGCTATCCAGACTATCAGAAGAGAACAGAACCAACCCAAAGACGACTATCACACTCTCGACCGGCAGGGACAGATAAACTATTTTTCGACTCAGGACAGGGCATAACAAACTGAATAAACACATGCACAAGCTACGATTGTCTGCTTCACCACTGTGCACATGTGGATTAAACGAACAAACTGCTGAACATGTTCTACAGGACTGTCCTCTGTATGACCAGTTAAGAAAGATATACTGGCCGAATGACTCAACACTAAACTCAAAGCTATATGGAGTTAAAGAGGAACTTCAAACAACAGTCGAATTCATCATGAGAACTCGTCTGACGGTGTAATCATCAAAGATGCGATCACAAGAAGAAGAAGAAGAAGAAGACATTATTCTGGCAACTCCTGCGACATGGCTGGTACCAAACTGTATCGGCTACTGCCGTTCCTTTGGATCTACCGGCTGTGTGGAGAGGGGGAACATGCTGCATGGGCAACAGCTTGATCTCCATATAACTGTGCCCAAGCTCGCGCCCTGGAGAGGACACTCCAGCTTCACCCTATAGGTGTCGGCAAAACACGGGAAGTAGCAGTTACCGGTTATAAGCATTTTGCCCAATTGGCGTAGGGCATGGCGCCAGGGGCTACTTCCGACAGTGGGAGAGGTTCCAGGATCTCACTGGACAGCTACCGCCCGCTTCAAGCTGGGCAGCCCCCAGTCAATAAGGTGTTGTCCCGCCACTGTCTGCTTTCCCCATTGGGTGCATGGGGATTAGGGTCAAACCCGAACTGTGGACAGAAAATTTTGCACCAAACAATTATCGAAAAAATAGAAATAAGCAAACTCTCAGATTGGGATGCTGGAACGTCCGGACTATGTTGACTGGACTATCCGAAAACCTACAGGATGTAAACGATGTAAGGAAGACAGCCATAATTAATGATGAGCTTAAACGACTTCAGGTGGATATAGCTGCACTTCAGGAAACGCGCCTGGCGGGCTCTGGAATGGTGAGCGAGAAGGACTACACATTTTATTGGCAAGGGAAAGATCTTGATAAAGCTAGAGAACACGGAGTAGGTTTTGCGGTCAAAAAATCGCTAACTAACATGGTTGAACCAGGCGAGAATGGATCAGAACGTCTGTTAACGCTCCGCCTGCAAACTAGCACAGGTCCCATCACCCTTGTCAGTGTGTATGCTCCTACTCTGTACTCTGCCTCAGAAGCTAAAGATGAGTTCTACAAGAATCTAGCAGCAGTAATCAAAAGCATACCTAGGCAAGAACAGCTTGTTCTCCTTGGTGACTTTAACGCTAGAGTGGGTGCTGATAATGTTTCATGGCCTTCATGTCTGGGCAGGTTTGGTATTGGCAAGATGAATGAAAATGGACAACGGCTCTTAGAGTTGTGCGTCCACCATGACCTCTGCGTGACCAACACCTACTTTCAGACAAAACCCCAACATAAGGTGTCATGGAGACACCCACGATCCAAGCACTGGCACCAACTTGACCTGATTCTCGTCAGAAGGCCACTCCTCAGGTCTGTGCTCTCCACGCGCTCGTACCATAGTGCAGACTGTGACACAGATCACTCCTTGGTTTGCTGCAAAATCAGAGCACAACCAAGAAAACTCTATCGTGTCAGACATGAAGGGAAACCACGCATTGATACCAGCAAGATGTCAGACCCTTTCATGATCGCTCAATTCACTGCGACCTTCAAGAAAGTGCTCAGTAGCCCTCAGCATGGTGATACTATTACAGAGAACTGGGAGCATCTACGGAACACCATTCAAAGTACTGCACCTGCCACCTTTGGTAAGAAAACAGCAAAGTCAAATGACTGGTTTGACGCTTCATCAGATGTGATGGCACCTGTTATTGAAGCTAAGCGCAGTGCTATGAATGAATACAAACGTTCACCGAGTGCCAGAACCCTACAGATCCTGAGGGCTACGAGAAGCAAAGTTCAACAAACTGCTCGACGCTGTGCAAATGACTATTGGCTCCAGCTCAGTGAGAGCATCCAGATCGCAGCGCAAACAGGCAACATTAGACAAATGTATGACGGTATAAAGAAAGCACTTGGCCCCCATAAAAGTAAGACGGCACCGCTAAAAACCATCAGCGGAGAGAAGCTAACCGATAAGGGTAAGCAGATGGAGAGGCGGGTCGAGCACTACTCTGAGCTTTACGCTAGAGACAATACCGTTACGCCTGCAGCCCTTGATGCTGTCAATAGTCTGCCAACTATGGAGGAGCTGGATGCCGAACCAACATTAGAGGAACTCAGTAAGGCCATTGATAGCTTGGCCTCTGGCAAAGCACCAGGCAGTGATGGGATTCCTCCTGATTTAATCAAATGCTATAAGAGCACGCTATTACATCCCCTGCATAGGATGCTGTGCCAGTGCTGGGAAGAGACAACTATTCCTCAAGACATGCGAGATGCCAAGATTGTAACACTGTATAAAAATAAAGGAGACAGAAGTGATTGCAATAACTACAGAGGCATCTCTCTTCTTAGTATTGTTGGTAAGGTTTTTGCCAAAGTCATCTTAATGCGACTACACAAGTTAGCTGAGCGCATATATCCAGAGGCACAGTGTGGATTCCGAGCTGGCAGATCAACAACAGACATGATCTTCTCTTTCCGCCAGCTTCAGGAAAAATCAAGAGAGCAGAAAAGACCATTATATATCGCCTTTATAGACCTCACAAAAGCATTCGACTTGGTTAGTAGGGATGGACTCTTTAAAATCCTCCTGAAAATAGGCTGCCCTTCTAAAATGCTGGAAATGATAAAGTCATTCCATGACGACATGAAGGGAACAGTCCAATATGCTGGAAGCACGTCACAGCCCTTTGATATACGAAGTGGCGTTAAACAAGGCTGTGTTCTGGCTCCGACCCTCTTCGGAATCTTCTTTGCCTTACTCTTGAAACATGCATTCAGAGATGCACCTGAAGGAATATGCCTTCACACTAGGTCAGATGGCCGTCTGTTTAATCTTTCAAGGCTGAAGGCAAAACAAAAATCAGAAGGGTCACTATAAGAGACTTGTTGTTCGCTGATGATGCTGCAGTCGTCACTCAAAGCCAACAGGAGCTTCAGAGCTTGATGAATCGCTTCACTAAAGCATGCAAGGACTTTGGCCTCACAATAAGTCTAAAGAAAACGAATGTGCTGAGTCAGGATGTGGGTGCTGCACCAGTTATCACTATCGATAACTATGAATTGGCAGTGGTGCACCACTTCACATACCTAGGGTCTACCATCAATGACAAACTCTCACTGGATACAGAAATCGACAGCCGCATTGGCAAAGCTGCAGCTACCTTTGCCCGCCTCACATCACGTGTTTGGGGAAACTCTAAACTCACAATGAAGACCAAAGCTGCGGTATATAATGCCTGCGTCACCAGCACACTCCTATATGGCAGCGAGACCTGGACGACCTATGCTAAGCAAGAAAGAAGGCTCAATACCTTCCATTTGCGGTGTCTACGCCGCATCCTCGGCATCTTGTGGAAAGATAAAGTGACAAATGTCGAGGTGTTGTCACGTGCTGGCCTTCAAAGTATGTATACGCTGCTTAGACAGCGCAGACTTCGCTGGCTTGGCCATGTTCGCCGCATGGAAGATGGTCGCATCCCAAAAGATATCTTCTACGGACAATTAGCAGATGGCAAGAGAACAGTTGGGCGACCACAGCTGAGGTTCAAAGATGTGTGCAAGAGAGATATGAGGGCACTGGACATGGATCCAGCAACATGGGAGGATGAAGCTGCCGATCGCACTAAGTGGCGATGCTATTTACGGCACCACCTCAGATTGGGCGAAGAGAGGCTCACACAAGAAGCAGAGGTGAGGAGAAAACGTCGAAAGGAGCACCAGGAAAATAAGCAGCTGAGGGCTGCCACCTCAGGGGCGCATTACCATAGTCAGTTATGACTGAAGGGGCTATTATTATTATTATATTCAAACCACGCGTGCAGATGGTATCATTTTTCTGTCTCTCCCCTCTTTCACTCCGTCTGAACGAGTAGGCTTTTCGTGTCACAATGTTATAAATAGTTTTTCAAGGACACTAGAAAACGATGGTACCATCTTTTTCACAATACTGTCTGCTAAAATCAACGCGCTTGCGGCGTGGGTGAAGACGAAACTTCATAACTCCACTATTTTCATTTCTACCTTATTTTTATACTTACAATTAATAATTCTATCGGTGTATCAATGTACATCATCACATAGAACAAGCTGACTAGTGAATACTGTCAATCAGCTAGAGCATAGTTTCTCAACGGTGTGCCGCAAGAGAGCCATAGGTTTTCCACCAAATTTTTATGGTAAAAAATATTTTCGTCCAAATTACAGCATACTTTTGCTTATTTTTACAATTATATCTGTATAAAAACTGTTGCCAGCCTAATATTTATGCAACATTGGTTTATTATGGATTGAACATTGTTGGTGAAGTTCAACGAACTAGATTTGGATAAATTTTGGCTTACTGTTGCCAAGGAATACCTGGACATGCTGTTTCTATTCTGTTTATACTTGATTATACGAGCCTGCTTTTCTAGCCTCATTCGAATTAAGCCCAAATTCAGATCCAAACTTCAGTCAGTGGAACATGAATTAAGAGCGTGTTTGTCCAATATTCCTTCACAACTAATGAAGCAGGCTCACATTTCACATTGAAAACAAGGCAGTTGCATAATAAAATTTAAAATATCTCTCAAATCTTTTAAATTTTGTCATGTTTTACTATTAAAATATATATTGTAATAGAATTTGAAATTAGTCAACGTAGTGTAAACTGAAAATGCTATAAATTTAAGGTTAATTACACGAGAGTCCAGCATTTAAGAACACAGGTGTTCAGCGACATAAATTTGCATTGGTAAGTGTGCCACAGTCTGAACAAGTTTGAGAAACTGAGCCAGAGAAATGATCAAAATGCCACTCAATTCTGATTTGATCTGTTATTATTACTTCATTTCAACTTTTGTGTGAGCCTCAACATAATGATATAAACCTCTGTTTCTGTGCTAAAGTCATATGACTGTGGGGAATTACCCTAAGTTAGTTACTGGGTAGTGGTACAGAACCGTAAGCAATAGAGTGTGACAAAATGGCAAAGAAATATCAGAAAATTGATGAAGAATGATATAGGAAGGATATAGAAAATTGAACTTTTTTTTTTTATGTGAGCCGGCTATTTCTCGAGGCGAGAATCTCCAGTTAGTATATCTAACCTGAGACTGATTTTTACCCGAGTATCCCTTTTATCCCTGTACAATGACAAGTGTCCACTCGCCATTCAGGCAGATACTCGCGGTCTTCGGAAGGTACCCATAAGAGCTGGGTCGGCTCAGGAGCCGTTCAGGTTATTCCAGTCCCTGGTCGACGATACTCTTTCAAATGTCTTCGCCAGGGCTCGAATTAATCCGGTCCAAGTCTCGGTCGATGACACTTCTTCAAATGTCTTTGCCCAGGCTTGAACCTGGATCACCCGATCACTAGCGCAGTGTGGTAACCATTACAACAGCGTGGCTCCCGAACTTTATGATTTAAAAAATGTACGAAAAAATTTTTTTTTTTAAAATTTGGAAAATGAGTTTGTGAAGCTCAGATTTGCTTCAAAGTGCCCAAAAAATAGAAAATACAATTTTACAGGGAACTCTTGAGTACTGAAACAAAGGTTTCACAAAGTAAGTACATTTAAAGAGGTAGAAATTTTGATAAGCAAAGCTGACTAGCCCATACATTCAATATTTGAGAAGAAAGCAATCAGGTTGGAAAGATTTGGCTTTCAAAATTCTTTTAACATGTACTTGATCATATGAAGTGCTTTTCCAAATTCTCAGTTACTCTGAGCATATACAATTTTACTTTCTACTTTTTAGTGCACCTTAAAGCAAATCTAAACATAAAAAAATTAAGTCATTTGTTTAAATGAAATATTTTTTAAAATGAAGACTAAAAACACTCGCTCCATTAAGAAGTGGACAGACTGAGGTCTTCACTGACATCCTCATCAATCTTAGTTTTACCAAATGAGGAACAAACAAATATCAGAACAGACAAGTATAACATGAAAATGAATAAATAGGCTATTTCTTTCTTTGATGGGCAAATAAAAACTGCCTTAAAATAAAAATAAGAAAAAAAAAAAAAAAATGCAAATCAGCAAAAAATGAAAAGCAGAACTAAAAAAAAAAAAACCAGAACATTCAAAAAATCATGTAGAACAAAATATGAAAAGAAAAGGTCAGAAGTAGGATAAGAAATAAAAGAAATCCCCGATGTGATAGACCTCGACGTAAAGGACACAATTCTGCTGTAAAGTAGAAGACATCCTCAAGAAAAACATTGAATAATCCCATCTTTCATGCAGTAATCTACGTGGTCACTGGGGCACTTTATTCTGTTTGTTATTAGCATTTATTGCCCATTTGAAAATATTCTTCTGATCAGTGCTCTTTGGCTCTTCTTCTTCCTGGGAATGTCCCCTTGAAGTACAAGAACAGACAACTCGTCTGATCTAGAAACATGGCCACATAAATGAAGTTGAGTATTTCTGCATCTGTTACAATATTTATGTGGCACCACAACCTGTTTTATTATTTTCTGCATGCTGTTATTTGTGAGAAGATCCATCTTGTTGTTGTTTAACTAGGGCTGCTGAGCTTCTCGCTCTTTAGCAACCAACACCAAGTTGAAGACTCCTTGGTATTATCTACACTGTAGATCTAGGCTTTTCCTGTGGCTTTTCTGACATTCCGAAACATGTTGAGTTGAGGTCATGAGCTCCAGTTTCTCAACAAGTTTCACCACAGGGGGAATCCCTGGAAGTGTGTGGATGATTTCAAGTCAATGAGGATATAATTAGCCTCACAGACTATGTTCACTTCCACGTATGTGAATTGTAGCATTGTGCATAGCTGGTGGTCATATAAGAATGACTCCAGATATCCATCCATGCATGGAAGATCCATGAACGATAATCCAAGCATCTTGGTTCCATTGTGCGAATTCTGTCTTTCTAGAATTTCATCAAGGGTTAACTGGAATGCACAAAAACTGGTGGATTCAGTAATATAGAATAAAGAACAGAACAAAGAACCCAAAAATTATCAAAACAGACTGAGAAAGTAATATCAGAGAGAGCGATTGATGAAGAATATCAGAGAGGAAGAAAAAAAAGAACAGGAAAAAGATTATCAGACAAAGATGAACAAAGAAGTACCAAATTGTGGTACAAACAATCACAAAAAATTTATCACCAATTAAAAAAAAAACTTATACTTATGGACTCAAAAATTACACAAGGTAAAAGTCTGAAAATCCACTAGACAGAATCCAGACAGAAAAGTGAGAAGACTCAAGTGAAGTAACTGAAATAATCACATACAAGAGCAATCTTTATGTTGATAGGGTATTTGTATATATGTCTCCATGATTACTTTGTTTCCTACTAGAGTTACTTGCCCTTATGCTGACTTCCTCTTCTCTGCTTCTAATAACGATTGATTAAATGTGTCGAGTTGTATCCAGTGTGTTCAGACTTTGTGGTTATGCTTTATTATGTGAGAGTGTTTGACAGCCAGCCACATCTCATTACATTTACCAACGTTCACTATACACAAAGGTAAATATCAACACTTTAAAATATTGATTGCCTTGTTTGTTTAATAACCAGATTTAAGAAAATCTGAACTAGCCGGGCTATAACTCTCACAAGTGCTACACAAACATGATCCACTGCTAGAAACTCCTTTCCAATCCAAGGACAATGGACTTAAAATATTGTCAACACTTTCTAAAGCACTCACGCAATCTTTCAGTTGAAGTTGACAGAAAAAAGAAACATCATACACTCTTGTCATTCAAGGCTGACAGAAAACTTTCACACAATCTTGACAGTCAAGGCTGACAGAAAGCATAAGCTCTCACATTCTATCAGCCAAAGTTGACAGGTAAAGTAAACTATCATACAATTAGCATAACTAAAGTGAATATAATTAACAACATTATTGTGTCTAGGTTACAATGGTAGACAGTTAGGAGAAGAGACTGTCTAAATAAGGAACACTGTTTGTATTTCCAGTGACAACTAGAGCCGCTTTTGATGCAGCTATCTTCTTGGCAACCTGAAACAACAAAACAAAAACCCATCAGTACCAGCAAGCTATGGCTTCTTCCAACAGAAGCCAAGCTCATAACTCTTTGTGTGTTACATTACTGAACAATATAGCT
Source organism: Oreohelix idahoensis (assembly GCA_024509875.1). NCBI lineage: Eukaryota > Metazoa > Mollusca > Gastropoda > Stylommatophora > Oreohelicidae > Oreohelix > Oreohelix idahoensis. Next base: position 22,051 of record JAMPIV010000740.1, on the reverse strand, counting down.
TAGCTTGTGCAGTGTAGCTAAAACATGTTCTGTGGTATGCAAGTCTGTTGGTGCAGCCAAATGGTATGATGATAGTGACAACAGATATATTGTAATGATGAAACAGTTACTTAAAACAGTTAGTAGGAATGCTGCTCGTGATTATCATGGATGTCTAGCTAGTAACAAATCCAACAACAATAGATATTTACACAATTAACCAAAGATCCCCAGGATCACATTTTTATTCAAACTGGGGCCTACAAAAAAAAACTTACAGTGTTGACATCTGCTGTTGTGATGGGATCTACCATCTTGTAAACTTCCTGGGGGGTGAGGATGTGGTCACTGTTAAGAGTCTGCTCTCCCAACCAGAACAAAAGATTGTCTGAATTCTCAAACAGCATGGCAATTTCAGCCTTCAGCTTGGTCCTGATGGGAAAAAATGGCATTCATTTATGACAGAGAAAAAATGGCATACATTTATGACAGCATAGCACATTTTACAAATGGAAGTTCTATCACTGACATAAACAGAAGACAGTTTACACATTTCCCAAACAGAAGATCTATCACTGACAAAAACAGAAGACAGCTTACACATTACCCAAACAGAAGATCTATCACTGACAGAAACAGAAGACAGCTTACACATTACCCAAACAGAAGTTCTATCACTGACAGAAACAGAAGACAGCTTACACATTACCCAAACAGAAGTTCTATCACTGACAGAAACAGAAGACAGCTTACACATTACCCAAACAGAAGATCTATCACTGACAGAAACAGAAGACAGCTTACACATTACCCAAACAGAAGATCTATTACTGACAGAAAGAGAAGACAGCTTACACATTACCCAAACAGAAGATCTATCCCTGACAGAAACAGAAGACAGCTTACACATTACCCAAACAGAAGATCTATCACTGACAGAAACAGAAGACAGCTTACACATTACCCAAACAAAAGTTCTATCACTGACAGAAACAGAAGACAGCTTACACATTACCCAAACAGAAGATCTATCACTGACATAAAGATCATCGAGGCATGGGCAGGACTAAAATAATGAACAAGTCTCACATTAACTATAACGAAGTATAGAGATTCATACTTAAACTTCCTGACAGGAGAAAAGATTATTTTAAAAATGACTGGATGACCACCTTTTCAAGTCAGTACAGATATGACAATAAGACTAGATGGTCATCTCCTCAAGTCAGTACAGACATGATAATAAGACTAGATGGTCATCTCAAGTCAGTACAGACATGAAAATAAGACTAGATGGTCATCTCCTTAAGTCAGTACAGACATGAAAATAAGACTAGATGGTCATCTCCTCAAGTCAGTAGACATGACAATAAGACTAGATGGTCATCTCCTCAAGTCAGTACAGACATGACAATAAGACTAGATGGCCATCTCCTCAAGTCAGTGCAGACATGAAAATAAGACTAGATGGTCATCTCCTCAAGTCAGTAGACATGACAATAAGACTAGATGGTCATCTCCTCAAGTCAGTAGACATGACAATAAGACTAGATGACCATCTCAAGTCAGTAGACATGACAATAAGACTAGATGACCATCTCAAGTCAGTAGACATGACTATAAGACTAGATGACCATCTCCTCAAGTCAGTAGACATGACAATAAGACTAGAAGGTCATCTTGTGATGGAGTTACTGTGATTTATATTTCAACAGGCCCCATTTCATTCTTCTATTTCAGTTTGTCCCAGTTTTCTTCTCTCTGAAAACTGTATATGTTTATCATGCTTCTTCTCTTCGTAAATATATCGAGTTTGGTCTTTTTCTGTAGGTCTAATAATTGCGTTTTTAATAGAGACTACAGGGGAGAATATTAGATTTTCACCAGTTTTGTTTTTTTCACCATATCTTTTCGCTAGATAGTCGCTAGCAGGGAATCTCTTTTCTTTGTTAAAGAAATTGCGGCCGCGTGACGCAATTTTTTGGACACGCGGTCTGCGCGTCACTTTCAAATCTATTGGCGGAGGCTCTGTGGTTTAAATTTTTGTAGGATTTTATTGGCTGTAAGAGGTGCGCCAGTGGTGACGTATCTGGCCTCGTTGTCGGCAATAAATACTGGAGGAAAGTAATTGCTAGTTCTTTTCATTCGAAGTATTTGCAGCCGCGAGAATCTACGTCAGAGCAATTGCTCTTCAGTGAGATATTTGATATTGGGTAAGCCATAATTATTTAGCGTGTTACTTGTATTTGCTTCTTATAGAAACTAGACGGTTTAATTATAAGCTTTCCTTAGGAGGTTTTAATTAATTTCGTAAAACGAAAGAGCCATCAATTACGATCTCAGAGAAAGTAATTAATGTAAGAGGGGCAGTGTATTCTTTATATGATAATAGCCGTAGCTAGGAGTGTGTAAAGATGTTGAGACATTTAATGGGTGCTCCGTAATATTTAAAAGGTCTAAATTTTTCTAAAGAGTGTCGGTAGGAAAAACCCGCATCTTTGATTTATGATAAACTTCTGTATATAAACGGGAGCGGGATTTTGTAATTTTAAGCATGTGGGCAGGGTTATTGTAATGAGTTTTAATTCAGGAATGTTACCCAGGAAAAGGTGTAGTTTACATTATGGTGAACACAGGAACGTGAATTTAACTACGGGGGATACATTGATAACCTCGATTGTTTATAACTTATTTGCAGTTAAATGTGTTAGCATAATTTTGGCGTACGTTATTTTTTGTGTGCATTTTTATTGTTGTAAATTTGTTATGGTGTAATTTGTGCTGTGTAATTATATTACCAAGAGATGTAATTTTTATATGTCTGATAAGGGAATTTCTTTTTACATAGACAGGAGGTCCCCCTTTCTAGATTTTAATTTTGTAGTGATAAATGCACACCAAGGGACAGTGAGAAAAGTAGCCTAAAGTATTTTCGGACAGGGATTTCCTCAGTGTAAAAAATGTTGTGACACGTGATCAGTCATGCAGAACAAACGATCTGAGTCAACCTACGTTTACTTTGGAAAGGGGAAAGAGAGGGGAGGCTGATCTTTTGGGGCATAAATATTTTGTATCGTGGTCCATAGCGGGAATAGAGAAGGGGAGCTAAAATGGATTTAAAGGGAGAAGAAGTTAAGTGTTTGAGATGTGTAAACTTTTGACATATTATATAGGTGTTGCGTTGTTGTTCCATAGCAAGTTTTCGCGGTCTGTAGGAGGGCAAACCAGCCTCGGTCCTTTTTACACAACGGCAAGTTGTCATCTCAGGAGCACATAGCTCGAGAGATCGGAAAAGGCACAAGAAATCAGAAAACAGGATTTGCCTTATAATCCAGAGCTCTTATCAGCACGTAGCTGGGAGATTGGTCAAAAGTTTTTATACAGCCATAATAAAGCTGTCGTGCCCTAAACCGTTGAGCGGGGTTTACGGGGGGGGGCAAGGAAGGAAGAAGTCGGTCAGCAGCCGTGAAGCTTCTACAGAGAGATTCAAGTACCTCGAGCTTGAAACCAAGTCATCAGTGCAGCAACTCAGAAGCAGGAGACAGGGATATCATTCCTGGTTCTGAACGTTATCAAGAGAAGAGGCCGTAGCGGAGACGGCACAATCAGCCAGCAACGTTGAGTGTTAGAGAGACACTGAAGCCCCAGGAGGGAGGAGAGAGAGAGAGAGGGAGAGAGAAATTAGCCAGGACCAGTAGTGTCTTATATTCTCCTTAGAGCAAAGCTGAAATCTAAGTCTACTAGTCCAGTGGTGTTAATTTAGCGGCGTGTATATCGCCCGAAGCACTTGGAAGCAGTGTGTGTAGACAACAGTGGCAGTGTCAGCAGGACAGTGACAGTAGGAAATAGATCGTAATAGGGAGTGGTGGCTAAAGTGGATGCCCCCTCACATTAGTTGTGGTTAACACATTAATCATTCTATTTTTCCCCAGCACGGTGAAAGAAGGAGTGAAATTGGTTGTTCTTAGTATCTGCCAATTTAATTATTTTTTTTTTTCAGGTCTGTGCAACATTGCATATTACTGATTTCGTTTCTATGTGATTGATTATGTTGATTATTTTGTTGTTGTTGTAATAAAACTATAAAAATGTTCACTGGATCAGGTTCTCTAATTTATAGCTAACTATACTGTACCTTTATGTTGTCTGTATAGTGGTGTCTGTGGTCCTTATTTAAACCTTATCTCCTTTATTGGCAGTCAGAGGTGGTTGGTCTATCGCCAGATAAGACGTCACAAGTGGCGAGGGAGAGTCAATCTTGGTTCTCATCCCTCGAAGCCAATAGGCCAATCTGTCCACATTCACTATAATTTTCACATCTAAATCTATCTTCTCAGTCTATCTCATACTAGGGTCTTGTCTATACCCTGGACACACTCTAAACTTAAATTCACTTCGTGACACATCTCTTCAAGTCAGTACAGACATGACAATAAGATTAGATGGTCATCTCTTCAAATCAGTACAGACATGACAATAAGACTAGACGACCATCTCCTCAAGTCAGTAGACATGACAATAAGACTAGACGACCATCTCAAGGTAAGTCAGTAGACATGGCAATAAGGACTAGATGACCATCTCCTCAAGTCAGTAAAACATGACAATAAGACTATGATGACCATCTCCTCAAGTCAATAGACATGACAATAAGACTAGACGGTCATCTCTTCAAATCAGTACAGACATGACAATAACATGACAATAAGACTAGATGATCATCTCCTCAAGTCAATAGACATGACAATAAGACTAGATGGTCATCTCCTCAAGTCAGTACAGACACGACAATAAGACTAGATGGTCATCACTTCAAGTCAGTACAGTCATGATAATAAGACTAGATGGTCATCTCAAGTCAGTACAGGCATGACAATAAGACTAGATGACCATCTCCTCATCATTTTTCGTATGTATGATCATTTTTTGACTGAAGTGTGTATTATGTTTTTTACAGTCAAAGGGACATAACCCGAGTTATTGAGACTACAATTTTTTAGGAGTTTGCCTTCTCTTGTATAGAGACACGTTCGGTCTATAATTTCTTGAACGAAGCGTGACCATATCTCCTTATTTGGTAGTATCAGTCAACTGTTGTAGATGTCTGAAACCTGTCTTAACGCTTCTGTTCATGACCATAAAAGGCGCGACTGTGTAAGACTTTTATCTCGAATGTTCTTAGAATTGCTTTGTGTGAATTGATACTCACGTAGATGAGTTCTGCGCATGTCAAAAACTGGGAGTTCGTTCTGTGTGTTCCGCCCAGCTGGGAGTTTAGAAATGGTCTGAGTAGCGAGCGGACGCAACCTGCGTCTTGTGATTTTCTGAGGGAAATACATTGTCTTTGTGAGTTAGTTAACTAACTAGACTATTTCCCAGTATTATTCAAGCCTGCCTGGAGGCATATGTTCGTGGTTGATTTCCGAAGAAAGGTAATTCCTCTTGTATCGAACTTTTTGCTATCATCTAGAAGTTCGTCATTTTGTCGCTCCTTGCTCGCCTGTGTGATTCAATATGGAGAGGTACTTTGACTAGGTTTTTCGCCACCGGTATCTTTATACCTGAACTAGTTATATATATGGGTCGCTCTAGACCAACAAGACTATTGTCTGTGTTCCAGGATTCGTTATATCAGAGATCACGTCCAAGTCAGATGGTTAGACTTAGAAACGTTATAAAGGTCGGTTTGACCTGTATGCCCAGTATGCTATTCACGTGCAGACAGTAAACGGACTTATTGTATACATCTGATCTGCTAGCATCAGAAAGGGGAGCATTTATTATTGTCTATGAACATTGAAGATCTGCAGCTGACACTGTTGCAGAAGTTATATATATTATTTATACAGCTTCACGAACCAGAACTTTATGATAACTGTTTACAATACAACTATTGAGTATTGAATCCTACATGACTATCAGTTAATTATATTGTTGAATGCAGACATTCCTTGAACTGTAGTATGTTATAACGGAGCTAACGTACCTGGCATTTTTTGGCGCACCATTATCATTTTTGGTGGCCATATGTTGGTTTACTCTGATACCAGCTATCAAGGGGGTCAACAAACCCAGACATCATCATCAAGCTTTCAACATTACAGTTTCAACTCATCACCTCAATGTTTGATGAAAGATTTTGAAAGTACCCGGCGTTGCTGAAAGATTTGGAAATTGTTTCAAAATACCCGGCGTTGCTCGTCAAGTTGGCAGTTTTCCTGATCTGTTAAGAAGGACAAGTGCCGTAACAACTGTTCCGGTCTCAGAGGTACTGTTGCAGATTCAGAAGGTCAAGTGCTCAAGTCAATTCAGAAGGTCAAGTTCAGAAGCTGTTTCCTGTCAGAAGCTCATTTCCTTCGTCATGGCAGTTTATGAGAGCAGATATGGATCAACGTTGGATCATTGTCCTAAGAATGCTGATCACATCCTGTTCTGAACTGTGCTGACGTTGTGGATACATAGAAGTTAAGTGGCCTGTTTTGTTTGTGAACTGTGCCCTTATGTTCTAGCTGAGCCTTCTAAATTCTTTCACACTTTTTGCTATTTGTTACATGTTATATGTTATTTGTATTTGTATATTTATATGTTTATATTCAGCGGGTTTTCTCGGTTGGGCGGTGTCTTTCAGTAGAAGATACCACGTCACAGAGGTTCTACTGTTAGCGTTTTCGTTAGGGACTGTGCGAATTTCCTACTGTGAAATTTGCTAGCGACAATCGTTGCTATATCTGTTTAGTTGTGACGAGTTGTGCTTTATTTTCGTTTTTTGTATAGTTTTTTTTCTCTCTCTTTCTGTTTTTTAGTTTCGATTTCAATTGTTTGTATTTGTAGGTCTCCTCTTTTCTATTATTCAGTTCTTTACGTAAATTTTTGTGTATACACTGTAGCGTCATTTGTTTGTCATATCTTCGCATTTTGTCATCACATTCTTTGTGATATTTCTTTTTAGTTTCGCTGTTTATTTATTTGACTTATGCGAATGTTTTCGTATTGTTTGATCTTTGTTATTGTTTACATTGACTTTGATCTTTGTTGTTGTTTACATTGACTTTGATCTTTGTTGTTGTTTACATTGACTTTGATCTTTGTTAGTGTTTTACATTGTTGGTGACCTTTGTTATTGTTTACATTGTCTTGTTATTGTTTGCATAGTTCTTGCATAGTTAGCTTTCACTATTGTTACATATATGCTCATGCACTATTGGTCTATAGTGCACTTATCATAACTAACTGGTGGTTTTTTGCTTATGCACTATTGAAGTGCAGTTATGATAAATAACTGATGGTTATGCACTGATTTGGGTAGTGCACTGATAATTAAGAGGTGACTTGTGATATTATTATACATTTGATAATACAAGTTGGTGTCAAGTCTTGTTTCCCACAGAGATTGGGTTAAACATAGTGATTATACAAGCACTTTATTAAGTCTTGTTGCTATTAAGATTGAAATAAGATAATTAATTATTTCAGGTTCTGTACTCACATTTTAGACATCATGTCTACATTTGAGTACTTTATTGAGCAGGGTAAAACCCTTGGGAAGACTGGTGATAAATTAGAAGAATTTGCGACTGTTCAATATGCCAAGGCATTGAAGTCGGAGGAAAAGAAAATGAAAGAACTAACTGAACAAAAGAGAATAGATGCTGAAAATTTAAAACTGCAGATGCAGATAGATGAAAAAAGATTACAAATGGAAATGGAAAAACAAAAAAGAGAAGCAGAATCTCAGGAGAAGAGACTTGAAAAAGAGGCTGAAAATAAGAGACTTGAAAAAGAAGCTGAAAATAAGAGACTTGAAATAGAGGCTGAAAATAAAAGATTAGAAAAACAAGCTCAGGTTGAAGAAAGAAAATTGCAGGCACAGGCTGAGGCTGAAGAAAGAAGGTTACAAAGAGAGTCTGATGAGAGAAAAGCAAAAATGGAGCATGAAGAAAAACTCATAGCTTTAGAGTTAGAGAAGTTAAAGTTATTGAACGCTGGTAATGCTAATGATGCAAATAAGGTGTCAGATAAGACTAATGCTAAGGATTTCAAGCTTAATCTACCAGCATTTAATCCCTCAATCGATGATATAACATTTTATCTAGATAGATTTGAAAGTGCATGTAATGTGCATAATATAGATAAAACATTATATGTTTATCATCTGTCCAAGATACTTAGAGGTGATGCTTTGACTTTGTTGAGTATGGTAGATGTGCCTGACAAAAACAACTATGAGGTTGTCAGAGCAGCATTGTTAAAGAAGTACCAACTTAACGAGGACGGATATCGTCTTAAATTTAAAAACATGTTACCAGAAACTGGAGTTGAATTCTCTGAATTCATCTCAAGCATACGTCTTACTTTTTTACGATGGGTTGAGTTGTCTAAGACAGAAAGTACATTTGAAGCTCTCATGGACTTACTACTTAGAGACAAGGTTATGTCTTCTGTTAATGAAGCTTTTCTTTCTTTTCTTCATGAGCGTAAGCCTAAAAACATAAAAGAAATGGAAGAATACTGTAGCCAGTATGTTACTGCGCATCCTCACATAACCATTAGCAACTCTAAAGTAAAAGAAGGTCTGCCAGTTGCTTCGGCAGCACCTTATGGCCCAAATTTTATGCATAAATTTCAGGGTAGCCAGCAAAATTTCAATAAAAAGAGTAACCGTAATTATGCCCAGAATCATAGTAATCAATTCCAGGGTGATTCTTCTTCCCAGAACTGGAGACATCCTAATACTACACGTTATTCTACTCCGGTTAACTTTAGAAATTTTCACAAAGGTAATCGGCATAGAGGGAAATATTTTTTGCAGAGACCTCAATACCAAGATAATAGAGGTTCTCAACAGCATAGAGATGGTAATGACAGTTATGGAAACTGGAACTCAAACCAGGATAAAAAATTACAGTAGGGACTTTAATGATAATTGCAGAGGCAATAATGGTCGCGGTAGATCGCAACATAAGAGAAAAAAATATCAACAGACAAACGCTGTTCAACAAGAATCTCAGGGAGCAGATAAGCAGGTTAATAATGATAAAGACCATAATGCTATCGGATGCTCATCTTTTGATTTTGGTAGGGCAAATAAATGTATCCAATGCAGTACTTTATTTGATCCGAAGACCGTTAGTACTCTAAGCTGTGGTCATCCTTTGCCCGCTCTTCCTGCTAATGTTGCTCATGATGGGAGAGGTTCTCTTATATTACATAAGGGGCTTGTAAATAGTAATCCAGTCTCGGTGTTGTTTGATTCTGGATGTACTACTGTCGGCCGTAATAGGGCAAATCTCTTTATATCCATGTCTACCTGTTGATTTTACGTGAGTATCATCAAATGTGTCACATTTGGTGGCACGTACAGAAAAGTGTATTATCAGGCATGTACTCCTTTGCATCGGGAGACCCATTGCTTGGGTAAATGTCCCTGGTCGACGATCTTCATGATCGGGTCTTGAGGTTCTCTTCCAAAAATTGGAAAAATCATCAAATGGGGCTCGCCAGAGCGGTGTTTGTAAATAGTAATCCAGTCTCGGTGTTGTTTGATTCTGGATGTACTACTGTCGGCGTTAGGCAATCTCTTGTAGATCCATCCTGTGCTACAGGAAAGGTCATCAAATGTGTCACATTTGGTGGCACGTTGGAAAAGTATCCTACTGCCATAATACATATTGCTACTCCTTTCTTCACGGGAGAGGTCCACGCGTGTCTACTTCCAAACCCTATTGCGGACCTTATTATTGGTCGTATTCACGGAGTTAGGGAATGTACCCCACAGCAGATTGCTGTTTGGGAAGAGCAAAACATTGAAGCTACCAATGCGGTGGTCACAAGAGCACATGCTCTGGATCCACCTCAAACTTCATTAACTAATAATGATGAAGTAAATGACCAAGATAGTCACTTGACTATTACACGTGACTCATTTATCAAATTGCAAGAAGAAGATCCTTCTTTACAAAAATTCTTCATTCTAGCAAAAAAAGGTGATCCTAATCAAAATACTAATAGAAAGTCTTGGATTTCTATGAAGAACGGCGTACTTGTACGTATAGTACAAGACTCGACTACGTCCACTCATTCACAAATTCTTGTGCCTAAGAGCATGAGATTGCAAATATTGCAACATGCTCATGACTCGCAATGTGCTGGACATATGGGTTTTTCCCGTACAAAGTCGAGGGTTCTTGCGGCTTTCTTTTGGCCATTTGTGAGCAAGGACATACGAATGTACTGTCGCTCTTGCAAAGTATGTCAGGAGGTCAAATCTAAAGGACCACGACATGCTGCGCCTATCCAGGCTGCTGACATTCCTATTCGCCCTTTTCAAAAAATGGCAATAGATATTATCGGTCCTTTTAGAATTAAGTCGGCTAGAGGACATCAATTTATTCTTACATGTGTCGATATGTGCACACGTTGGCCAGAGGCAATACCTCTCAAGAGCATCTCAACTGCTGATATCGCAGACGCTCTTTGGCTGATATTTTCTCGCTTGGGTTTTCCCGGAGAAATATTGTCAGACCATGGCACGCAACTTATATCAGACACTATGTCACAGGTAATGTCTATGCTACACATTAAAAGGTCTCTCAGCAGTATCTATCACCCAATGTCTAATGGGTTGGTCGAACGTTTAAATAGGACTCTGAAAACTTTACTTGGTAAAATAACTGAGGATCATCCTCAGGATTGGGACAGGGTCTTACCCGCGGCTCTCTTTGCGTATAGAGAGGTCCCCAATGAACATACAGGGTTTTCCCCTTTTGAACTTGTCTTTGGCGCGCAACCGCGCGGCCCTATGTCTTTACTTCACGATCTAATCACTGCCGATAATATTAGCGATGAGACTCAATCTTCTTATGAGTACGTCATTGCTCTTAGGCAAAAGATCATCGAGGCATGCAAGCTAGCAACTTCGTCTTCCGAATTTGCTAAAGAAAAGGCAAGGCAGTTTGCAAATAAGAATAGATGTCTACGACAACTTTGTCCAGGTGACAAAGCTCTCGTTCTACTTCCTTCAAGGGAGAACAGACTTCTAATTGCATGGAAAGGTCCATATGCAATAGTCTCCAAAATTTCTGATGTCGACTATGTTGTCGATATTGATGGAAAGCATAAAACTTTCCACATAAATATGCTCACGGAATTTTATGAAAGACCTGACTATTTGCAGCCTATTTTCCAGGCAACGGACAATTCTCAAGCACCTCATGGTCAGTACTCATCTCTGTCAGTTATACAGGATGAGGAAACTACTTTTTCTGATGTCAATCTTCCTCTTTCTATGGTCCCACTTTATTCTACGGAATCTTGGAAAAACGTGACCGTTTCTCCAAATCTTTCCGCGGAGGAACATCGACAAGTTTCTTCGATGTTGCAAACATTTCAGGATGTTCTTACAGACATCCCGGGACACACACATGTCATTGAACATGACATTGTGCTAACTGATCATAATCCTATCAGAGTCAGACCCTATCCAATACCTATCCATTTCCAGTCTCAAGTCGAAAAAGAATTGGATGAAATGATACGTTTGGAAATCATTGAACCATCCACTTCAGCATACTCTTCGTCTATGGTTATTGTTCGAAAGAAGGATAATAACATTCGCATTTGCGTAGATTATCGCAAATTGAACCAAGTTACGAAGTTCGATGCTGAACCTATGCCTTCATTAGAAGAGCTACTCAATAAACTTTCTAATTCTAGATTCTTTACCAAACTAGATTTGTCTAAAGGTTATTGGCAAGTCCCGCTAACTGAACGTGCCAAACCTTTTACAGCTTTTTCTACACCTAGGGGTTTATTCCAATGGAATTTCATGCCTTTCGGTCTTATGAACGCCCCTGCTACATTCGTACGCATGATGCGGCGAATTCTCGCATATCGTACAGATGTCATAGCATACCTAGATGATATCTGTCTATTCAGTGATTCCTGGGAAGATCACTATTTGGGTTTATACGAATTACTGTCTACTCTTCGCGAGTATAACTTGACTGCAAAACCCTCTAAAGCCTTTATAGGATTTAGTGAGATTTCTTTCCTAGGTCATCGTGTTGGTCGTGGTCTTTTAAAGACAGAGGACCACAATGTTTCAAAAATACTTAACATTTCGGTCCCTAAGACGAAGAAACAAGTAAGGAGTCTATTAGGTTTGATCCAATTCTACGGACGATTCATTCCGAATCTGTCCTCCATTATGGCACCGCTTTCTACTTTATTGAAGAAAGGGTCGCCTAATCTGATCCGCTGGTCTAAAGAATGTCAATCCTCATTGGACCAGGTTAAAGCCCTATTTTCATCTCCACCTATTCTTAGGTTACCTACTATTGAGAAGACTTTTGTTCTTCGAAGTGACGCCTCGTCAACTGGGATTGGGGCGGCACTAATGCAGGAGTATTCTGATACTCTGCATCCGGTGATGTATATCTCTAGGAAATTAAATGCTGCAGAAAAGAATTACTCGGTTTTAGACCGTGAGTTATTGGCTATGGTATGGTCTATTCTGAAGTTACAAAGATTTCTTCTAGGCGCACATTTCATTGTGGAAACCGACCAGAAAGCGCTTACTGCTATTCAGAGCAAAAACTTGAAGAGCTCGAGGTCCACTCGTTATGCCATAGCTCTTCAACCATTTCATTTCTCGGTTCGAGCTATCCGTGGTTCGGACAATGTAATGGCAGACATTCTGTCCAGATGCCCACACGATTCCACATGATTCTTCTGTCATATATATATATTTCCTGATATACAGTCCAATATTATAATGACATGTTAGTAGATTTTTTCTCACTTTTTTTTTTTTGAGGGAAATTTATAACATTGTACCATGTAATTATCTAAGAAGGCTTAGTTAGTGATATACGGGCCAAAAGATCACTCGGCCACATTTAAATAATATATTTGCATAATTGTATTAAGAGATTTACCAGTTGTCTTTAAGATTTGTGTTATTGATATTTTCGCAGCACATCATTGAAGTCTGCGAGATTATGTCCATTGTGGAACTTTGAGGATATCAAGTCCTGTCCTAGATTGGGAGCGGATGATGTCCACATCTTCTATTGCTTGTTTATGTCAACAAAGAACAACATTGTATTACTTATTAATTACTGATGCATTATATAATGTAATAAAATAGTGCGGTATATTAATATATTACACCGCTGTTTGCACAACACATTATATGATATCATAATAATATATTTAATTTCATATATTGGTATGAGAGTAATTTGACTTTTATTATGATGTTGCCATCATTGTGGCGTGTGTTGGTGGCACCTTCCTGGAATATACGCGAATACTTAGATAAATTTTTTCTCTAAGGACCTGAGATATGATCTCAGTTTCGCTCCATGCGTTGAGCTAGTTTGTTAGGTATATATCCGCGCATCATACGTGCGTTGGGAGCCTAGATTTTTCCGGCTCCAGGATTTAAAAAAAAAAAAAATGTTTCATTTTTTTTTTTCCCGGGAGGGTGCGGTAATGTTACGCACAAATAATTACTTTTTCCAAAGTCTTTGTATGATCATTTTTCGTATGTATGATCATTTTTTGACTGAAGTGTGTATTATGTTTTTTACAGTCAAAGGGACATAACCCGAGTTATTGAGACTACAATTTTTTAGGAGTTTGCCTTCTCTTGTATAGAGACACGTTCGGTCTATAATTTCTTGAACGAAGCGTGACCATATCTCCTTATTTGGTAGTATCAGTCAACTGTTGTAGATGTCTGAAACCTGTCTTAACGCTTCTGTTCATGACCATAAAAGGCGCGACTGTGTAAGACTTTTATCTCGAATGTTCTTAGAATTGCTTTGTGTGAATTGATACTCACGTAGATGAGTTCTGCGCATGTCAAAAACTGGGAGTTCGTTCTGTGTGTTCCGCCCAGCTGGGAGTTTAGAAATGGTCTGAGTAGCGAGCGGACGCAACCTGCGTCTTGTGATTTTCTGAGGGAAATACATTGTCTTTGTGAGTTAGTTAACTAACTAGACTATTTCCCAGTATTATTCAAGCCTGCCTGGAGGCATATGTTCGTGGTTGATTTCCGAAGAAAGGTAATTCCTCTTGTATCGAACTTTTTGCTATCATCTAGAAGTTCGTCATTTTGTCGCTCCTTGCTCGCCTGTGTGATTCAAAATGGAGAGGTACTTTGACTAGGTTTTTTCGCCACCGGTATCTTTATACCTGAACTAGTTATATATATATATGGGTCGCTCTAGACCAACAAGACTATTGTCTGTGTTCCAGGATTCGTTATATCAGAGATCACGTCCAAGTCAGATGGTTAGACTTAGAAACGTTATAAAGGTCGGTTTGACCTGTATGCCCAGTATGCTATTCACGTGCAGACAGTAAACGGACTTATTGTATACATCTGATCTGCTAGCATCAGAAAGGGAGCATTTATTATTGTCTATGAACATTGAAGATCTGCAGCTGACACTGTTGCAGAAGTTATATATATTATTTATACAGCTTCACGAACCAGAACTTTATGATAACTGTTTACAATACAACTATTGAGTATTGAATCCTACATGACTATCAGTTAATATGATTTTGAATGCTGCATTCGTTATACTATGCTGGTGATGACATAAATATCATGACTGTTTTGTGGCGTGCAATAAATGGTATAAAACTAAAGCGAAGTTACCATTTCTATGACTCTACACGTCATGTTGCCTGTGGTGTACCCTGTGAACTGTTCTACTGCAACACACACAGCAACATTCTAAATCAGAGAAGACACCTACATCTTGCACTTTAATACCAGGTGTCGATAGGGGTGGCAAGTTATCATTTCAGCTCAAATCCACCTTTATCAATGACCATCTCCTCAAGTCAGTAGACATGACAATAAGACAAGATGGTCATCTCTTCAAGTCAGTACGGACATGACAATAAGACTAGATGGTCATCTCCTCAAGTCAGTACAGACATGACAATAACATGACAATAAGACTAGATGGTCATCTCCTCAAGTCAGTACAGACATAACAATAAGACTAGATGGTCATCACCTTAAGTCAGTACAGACATGACAATAAGACTAGATGATCATCACTTCAAGTCAGTACAGACAAGACAATAAAACTAGATGGTCATCTCTTCAAGTCAGTGCGGACATGACAATAAGACTAGATGGCCATCACTTCAAGTCAATGCAGATCCACAATCACTTGGTTCTAACAGGAAAGTTGTAATCAATCATTTGATCACTTACTTTGCTTTCTGGACATCTTGGTCTGTGATACCTGATGTCAGGACTGACCTAAAGTTGTTGGCTGCTGTCCGAGTAACCTGCAACAAGAAAATAAGATGATCATGTTATTGAACAGAAGGTGTGATAGAAGGCAGTAATGTACTTCATGCTGTCATGAGAATGAAAATATTTCAGAATATGCTCAAGACAGCTTCTGGAGATTTTACACAGAAATACAAACATACTTTTTAAGTGATCATTCCAAGCACTGTATTTGTTACCTGAGAAAGTCAGCCACAAACCGATTTATATAAAACAGGTGGAACTGCACCAATCATTTCCCAAAATTCTTGTCCCAGGCCATTCTAAACTTGAACATTACGCCAAGGACTCAATTACTTGAGATAATTCATGGCTGAGAAACTTACCGATTCTTTATTTATTTATTTTTTTACTTTTTTTAAAACTCAAGATGTACAATAAATACATTGCTCTTGACAATTTTAACAACATATTTGTCAGAACTCCACCATTTTTATACAATCAACCATGTCTCCTTCTACCGACTGTTTTCTGTCACATTAATCATTTTAATGATCTTTTGCAGAAGGCAAAATTGTGAGTTTTTTGTGGCAATTTTATCCTATTAATAACTGAACTGAAGAAGGAGGAGGAGAAGAGGTGGTGGTGGGGATGTGTGTGTGTGTGGTCGGGAGCATTCCGTCTGAATGACAATAAAGATGCTAATGGTGGGGGTGTGTGTGTGTGGTCGGGAGCATTCCGTCTGAATGACAATAAAGATGCTAATGGTGGGTGTGTGTGTGTGTGGTCGGGAGCATTCCGCCTGAATGACAATAAAGATGTTAATGGTGTGTGTGGGTGTGTGTGGTCGGGAGCATTCTGTCTGAATGACAATAAAGATGCTAATGGTGTGTGTGTGTGTGATGCTAATCGTGACAAAGTCTGGGGTTTTGTTTGTAAGCTGAGCACAGCTCCTGAACCCTCTTTTTCTTAAAAAAAAAAAAAAAATAAAAACAGTATCCTAAAAAGGGACCCAAGAATAGCTAGCTGTAACAAGCCTAATTACATCTCTAGCCAAAAGTTTACTTTAGGCTATGCCATTTATACCCCAGGTTTTAAGCTGGGCTATGGCACTTCAAACCCTAGGGCACATATGGATTAGGCCAGAGTATATCCCACTAGTCACAAATGTACTCCCCCACAAAAAAACAAAAATAATTTCAAAGTTTGGTGATTTTCTGAGATACAACTACAATCTTTAATATGGCCTATAGGATTTAGTGTCAACATGACATTTTTTTGGGATGTCAACTAAACAAACAAATGGAGAAAGAAAGGGGGGCAGGAAAAAGAATATAATAACTGACGCAATGTACCAAAACCTACATTCAGTTTGTAAAACTAACTGACGTATATGACACATTGAATGAACAGCTATTACCAGCACAGTTTATTTCCTATCTGATTGTTTGGTACTCATTAACATGCAGAGGGTAACTTTTTTATTTTTCTGATTGTTTTTTCTAAAGAAGAAACCAGTTACTATTGCTATTTTATTTTTCTGATTGTTTTTTCTAAAAAAAAGAAACCAGTTTAACTATTACTATTTTATTTTTCGTGTTAAAAACAAAAATTACTTCTTTTTCTTTCAACTGTAAATGAAATGACTGTCCTCTCAACGACATCAAAGTCTTCTGCTAAAAAAAAAAGATTATGTAACTACCAAGAGTGGACATATTCTGTCTTAGTACTGAAGGTGAAATTAGTAAGATGGATGTTACAGTTTTTTGGACTCGTCCACTACTTAAACGCACATGATGGATGCATCTTTGCCACCATCTGATTGTGAACACACTATTTACTCTAGTCTGGCCTCACATATATAACTGTGTCTTCCAGCTGACCATGAGGGCAGAATTGTGATCACTAGTACCACACAATGATAGTATATCCTTGGCCCTTTTGGTTATAACCAGGGAATTGTTCTCCTTGAAATGTTTTTGCCATCTTGCAGTGAGGCACTCAAGTCCACCCTGCTTATAGAACAGCCAACCTGTTGGTTATAACAATAGAACTGGAATTTTTCTGCAGCACTGATGATCACCTAGCCCTGAAAACGACCATTAGTGCTGTTAAACGCCTCCGTTTGCAACAGCTTTTGTGCTCATTAGTGAAACATCACTGTGCTCGAATGGAGCACTTATTGAACAGAACGCTACTGTATTAAAATGAATATCCACATAAAATACTTTATGCAAGACAACGCGTGAAAAAAAGCATAAAGTAGATTAACAGTTTGGCAAACGGTCCACTTTTGGGCAGTGTCTTTGAGCTGTGCAGGGAGTGTAAAGGTGAGCTCTAGCTCCAGTAATTTGGAATGTCCGCTGATTTTCATACATTCCTCATATATGAATGTCTACATTTTCATCTGTATATAAGGTGTGGCGATAGACAGTAGAGTTAATTTTCGAAATAACTAACATCTTAATATTTTAACTATGATTGCTGTAAAACACTCAAACTAAAACGCGGACCAGAACTTTAAAAGTGCAGATGGCACTTATTGAACTCGCTGGAAAAGACTGGTGGTGAGAAGGAAAGTTGGAAATCTACCGCCTAATACTTGAAAAAATCTTGAAGTGAAAACGTACATTCAGAATACCCCAGAAGATAAAACTGATGTCTGCTAAGAGTCACCTGACGTAATATAAGCTTGCCAATAGGCATCTTAACAAGTGACCTGTAAACAACAAAATTCTGACAGGTTTACTTTCACTGGCGATCGATTTCCCTCAGAACTGTCACGAAGGAACAGCCTTGACATTGGGCAATATAACGTCCATACTCCAAGATAAAAGTACGGCTGGCCAAAAACGTTTTGTTTTCCGAAAAATTGAAAATGCAGTCAGTTAATTTTAATGAAAGTGTTGTAGGTTCATAATTTGTTCGCTTGAGACTGGCCAACCAAATATAAACACGGGTTACCAAACGTGTAACTGATGACAAGAACCAGACAAGTGCCAGTGGAACAAGGAGATGAGATAGAAGATGGGCTAGGACACACACTGATGAAACCTGTTGATTTAGCATAACAAATTCAGTCGTTAAATCCTGGAACCCACAGGGCAAGAGAGGCAGAGGTAGACCAAGAAGCACATGGAGAAGAGAGCTTGTAAAACATAGGTTGAAAATGATGAGATAATTTGGAAGGTGGGGGAGATCCTTTAGATGATGGCACAGTGACAGTGAGGACTTGGCAAGTGTTTTTGTTAGAAAAGCATAAGCTCCTTTTTATTTGGGAAGTGGAGAGTTAATGATGAATGATGTGATGAAACACTCAATGCATGAGCTTAGAAAATACAGCGTCTGACAACATTGGAATAACCAACCATCAAAGACCGAAAAGTGACCTGGGTTAACTTACGGCTCATGCACGACGCACACAATTTATGAAATCTGATATTTTAAGAACCTTAACAACATAAATCAATTTCGGTGGTGCTGTTTCAATAGCGCTTGCATTTTATTGCTTGCTCCCTCTGAGCACAGCGATGTTTCACTAAATGAAATGCAAAGCTGTTTTTTTGGTGCAAACTGAGGCGTAAACAGAGGCACATCACCAAGTATGAAATGAAGCCACAGACAATGACTAGTCCTTGAAAAGAACTGTGGTTTTGGAAAAGCAGAGAAGAGAGAACCAAACAATGCAATCAAGTCTAGAAATTAAGGCACTTGTCAAATAAACACGAAATTAAAGGTGCAAACTTTAGTATTAATGAGTACACAAGGTGCATTGTTTAGTAATAGCCATGATAACAGACTGACAGTGCCTTTAGGTTCAAATTAAAAATATATAGACTGTAATTTTTTAGAGCACCCTTTTACCAAGAAAACATATGTTTAAATCCTCATCCTGAGTAGTTTCTTTGAAGGTCTCATAAGAGAACAAGAGCAAGAATGGGGCGTCTGCAACCCTTTGAGCATGCCGTAAAGAGACAATGAAGGTTGTGCATGGGACAAAGCAAACTTCATCAAGTAAACTGAAATTGCCACAATAGAAAACACAGCCAGCAAGAAGAAATGTGAATGCCTGTCCTGCCCACATTGGGTGGCCTTGAATTGCTCTGTGTGAATAGGAGTATATAGGTTATCTCCATTTCCTCTGTTCTCGAATTAGTAGTAGTAGTAGTAAGTACATGTCACATTGTCATGCATCCTTATTGTTCAAAGTGGCCTGGTCCTGAAAATGAAATCCTCTAAAACCTGCCCAGGTACAACAAGGAAAAAGTAAAATAACCCCTAACACAAGGGTGACCACTGACCCTTTTAACCTTCTCAATCAGGGTGTTTTGGAGCAATGAAGAGAAAACCCAAACAGTACCATCATATCTTGATTAGGTTGAACCCGTTAATATCTTGAAACCTGCAAAATAGCAACAACTTTATGTCACTCTTTTTAATGTAGATGCAACTCAAGAAAATTCAGCTTTATGATCTAAACATAAATAAGAAAACAATACAACAACAAAGGACAGCAATTATGTCCAAACATAAAAAGATAACAATAAAACAAAATATAAATACAAACAACCTTAAGAAAATGTTCCCAACAGCATAAACACAAAGAACACAAAAAAATACTAACGTGCAGACAATCACACACAAAAAAAAACTACACTAATAATGCAGGCGACACCACATCAAATTCCGCCCATACACTAACATGCAGACATTTTCACAGAAAATACAACACAAAAGAATAAAACTAACATGCAGACATCACAAGCAATACAAAACATACAATAACATGTAGACATCACAAACAAAACACAAAAGATACACTAACATGCAGACCAATCGCAAACAACACAAAAAAGATTACACTAACATGCAGACATTGCAAACAACACAAAAGATAACACTAACATGCAGACATCCCAATAAATGCACTAACCTTTGAGCAATACATTCAAGCGAAGTCACAAAAAAAAAACATTCTCAAACAAACAGCATAAACACGAACAACACAAATAAGGACAACTACATGCACTGTGACAAAACATCTGAACATGCTCTTTAGTGTGATCTGTCACACCACACCATCAGCCCTCCGGCAGTATCCTTTCTTTTTCTTCATTTTCTCACCCCCAATCATCGCTTTTATTTGGCATAAACATGCCTCTTCATTCGTTATTTTCACTATTTGTCTCTATGCTGGGAACATAGCGTGGTGAATGCCCCCCCCCCCCCCCCCCCCCCCCCCCCCCCCCCCCCGCCCCCCCCACTCTCTCTTACACGCCATTCCTCCCATTTGGCAGTATTTATTAGCTACGGGAATAATGTGTATCTTATTGTTTCACACTCCACTCCCAGACTGTTTGCGCGCACGATTCACCAGGTTTGGTTGACCGGCCAGCAATAAAATATTTTATCGCCTAATCTGTCCTGACCGCACTGTGGAAACGGGGCGGTCAAACATTTGATACCCATTGGAAAGTCTGTTGAACATGTTGACACAAGCCTGTATTGAGATACGATGAAATAGGACCACCTGGTTCTGACCAGACATCTGTCTAGCTGAGGCACGCAGGGATAAAGGTGAAAAACAGAGGTTGCGCCCGGAAAGTCTTAGGTAACGATATGACATCACTGTTGTAAGAGGCCACGCGTGAATATTAAAATTAAATATTTTAAATATGCGTGGGATGAGTAATGATAAACTTCCCCCACCCAACAGTGCTTAATATAGATTGGATTGGTTCACCCAGAATCTTACTATTGATTTGAATTGGAACTTTTGGCGGGAAACACAGCTGGGATTTGAAAACTCTAGGATTGTGAGATATAATCTAACAAACTCGGAGTAGTCACAATGCACACAGACAGACTGCATCGCAGCGGCAACTAAACACCTCCTCAAGCCAGAAGAAAGAGGATAGGACTTTACAATTCCACAACTATACGAGTACCAGATCGAGTATTTGGAGATGAACTTTTGGAATTTACAAGTAAACCCCGCAATTATTAATACAAGACTGGAAACTTGGGAATTTTTTATCACAAGGAGTCATAAGAGGAATTATAGATTTCCAGACCCAAGTGTCTCACCCATCATAAGAGGAATTATAGATTTCCAGACCCGTGTTTCACACCCGTCATAAAGAGGAATGTTTTCTTCAGACTTACCCACTCTCAAAGGCCAGAACGCGACGCTGTTTAGCGTACATCCGCAAAACCCCTAGAAGGCACGAAAACAGAACGATGGTAACGTCACTTTTGTGTTCCTTGAAATTTGTTCCGTATTTCGTAATTAGGTATTTTTAACATAACGGGAAAGGAAGTACTTTTTTTTATTCAGAATGAGCAGCTATCTTTGAGTTAGTGATTCGGAAACACGCTTGTACTAGCTAAATTTTCACTGTGAAAAAACGGTAAATCAATGTCAGCTTTCGATCGGCGATTATTGTTGTTTATCACAGACACATGTCTAGACGAAACCAACCACATCATGTTTATAAAAACGTATGGTATCTTTTTATATAGTAGAAAAATATAGCTAGAGAATCACGCGCTGCATCTTTACGACAATGTTTACTGAGAATGAAGATTTTCGAAAGTTGAAAATGATGATGTTTTTTGAATTTGAAACTATAATGATGAAGCTAGTTTCTAATGAGGAGGGCGGGGCGTGTCACAGCCATGCCCTAGTTGCTACAAAACGACAAAAACGATATGACCAAATCATCGACAAAAAAGGGGGAAAAGCATTAGAACCAAGGAGCAACAAGGTGCCAATTATAATGAATGAATTTTCAGTACCAAACATCAGTA
>JAMPIV010000739.1:0-92500 GCA_024509875.1 Oreohelix idahoensis | reverse complement strand
CGGATTTAGGCATTGGGTTTGTACAGCGTTAGGCCAAAAGCGAAATTAGCCCTGTACAAAGCGAAATTTTTTTTTTTTTTCCTCGCTTGAGGTCGCATATTTTTTCCCTCGCATGAGGTCGCATTAGTACCCGCCCAAACCCGGCCCTGGTCAAGACCCACATGTCCCAACACAAGAAGACCCAATGACAAAAATCTGTGTCACTGTAGTGATCTTCTGTGTTCTCACACAAGGAACCTAATGACACATGAATGTCACTGTACCGGTCCCTGTGTGTGTTCCTAGACACATTGATCCCAGCCAAAGGCCGGATATTAAGGGCATTGGGTTTGACACGTTTGTCAGGTTTGTGGTTTATTTGCGCTGTACAAAGCGAAATTTTTGTGTTTTTTTTTTTTTTTTTTGTGTTTTTTTTCTTTTTCCTCGCTTGAGGTCGCATATTTTTTTCCTCGCATGAGGTCGCATTTGTTCCCCGCCCAATACCCGCCTCTGGTCAAGACCACATGTCCCAACACAAGAAGACCCAATGACAAACTGTGTCACTGTAGTGATCCTCTGTGTTCTCACACAAGGGACCTAATGACACATGAATGTCACTGTACCGGTCCCTGTGTCTAGACACATGATCCCAGCCAAAAGCCGGATTCTAGGCATTGGGTTGTACACAGCGTTATTTGCGCTGTACAAAGCGAAATTTTTTTTTTTTTTTTTTTTTTTTTTTCGCATTGTAACCGCCGCCGCAAAACCCGGCCCCGTGTTCATTTTTTTTAATTTTTTTTTTTTTTTTTCCTCGCTTGAGGTCGCATTTTTTTTCCTCGCATGAGGTCGCATTAGTACCCGCCCAAACCCGGCCCTGGTCAAGACCACATGTCCCAACACAAGAAGACCCAATGACAAACTGTGTCACTGTAGTGATCTTCTGTGTTCTCACACAAGAGACCTAATGACACATGAATGTCACTGTACCGGTCCCTGTGTCTAGACACATGATCCCAGCCAAAGGCCAGATATTAGGGCATTGGGTTTCACAGCGTTAAATTTGCGCTGTACAAAGCGCGAATTTTTTTTTTTTTATTTTTTTTTTTTTTTCCTCGCTTGAGGTCGCATATTTTTTCCTCGCATGAGGTCGCATTAGCCCTGCCCAAACACCCGGCCCTGGTCAAGACCACATGTCCCAACACAAGAAGACCCAATGACAACATGTGTCACCGTAGTGATCCTCTGTGTTCTCACACAAGAGACCTAATGACACATGAATGTCACTGTACCGGTCCCTGTGTGTAGACACATGATCCCAGCCAAAAGCCGGATTCTAGGCATTGGGTTGTACAGCGTTATTTGCGCTGTACAAAGCGAAATTTTTTTTTTTTTTTTTTCCTCGCTTGAGGTCGCATATTTTTTCCTCGCATGAGGTCGCATTAGTACCCGCCCAAACCCGGCCCTGGTCAAGACCACATGTCCCAACACAAGAAGACCCAATGACAAACTGTGTCACTGTAGTGATCTTCTGTGTTCTCACACAAGGGACCTAATGACACATGAATGTCACTGTACCGGTCCCTGTGTGTAGACACATGATCCCAGCCAAAAGCCGGATTCTAGGCATTGGGTTGTACAGCGTTTTTTTTTGTAACAAAGCGAAAAATTTTTTTTTTTTTTTTTTTTTCCTCGCTTGAGGTCGCATATTTTTTCCTCGCATGAGGTCGCATTAGTACCCGCCCAAACCCGGCCCTGGTCAAGACCACATGTCCCAACACAAGAAGACCCAATGACAAACTGTGTCACTGTAGTGATCTTCTGTGTTCTCACACAAGAGACCTAATGACACATGAATGTCACTGTACCGGTCCCTGTGTCTAGACACATGATCCCAGCCAAAGGCCAGATATTAGGGCATTGGGTTTCACAGCGTTATTTGCGCTGTACAAAGCGAATTTTTTTTTTTTTTTTTTTTTTTTTAATTTTTTTTTTTTTTTTTTTCCTCGCTTGAGGTCGCATATTTTTTCCTCGCATGAGGTCGCATTATCCCCGCCCAAACCCGGCCTGGTCAAGACCACATGTCCCAACACAAGAAGACCCAATGACAACATGTGTCACCGTAGTGATCCTCTGTGTTCTCACACAAGAGACCTAATGACACATGAATGTCACTGTACCGGTCCCTGTGTCTAGACACATGATCCCAGCCAAAAGCCGGATTCTAGGCATTGGGTTGTACAGCGTTATTTGCGCTGTACAAAGCGAAATTTTTTTTTTTTTTTTCCTCGCTTGAGGTCGCATATTTTTTCCTCGCATGAGGTCGCATTAGTACCCGCCCAAACCCGGCCCTGGTCAAGACCACATGTCCCAACACAAGAAGACCCAATGACAAACTGTGTCACTGTAGTGATCTTCTGTGTTCTCACACAAGAGACCTAATGACACATGAATGTCACTGTACGGGTCCCTGTGTCTAGAAGCCGGATTTTTTTTTTTTTTTTTTTTTTTTTTTTCCTCGCTTGAGGTCGCATATTTTTTCCTCGCATGAGGTCGCATTATCCCCGCCCATCCCCGCCCCTGGTCAAGACCACATGTCCCAACACAAGAAGACCCAATGACAAACTGTGTCACTGTAGTGATCCTCTGTGTTCTCACACAAGGGACCTAATGACACATGAATGTCACTGTACCGGTCCCCGTGCCTAGACACATGATCCCAGCCAAAAGCCAGATATTAGGACATGGGGTTTCACATTGGCGCTGTACAAAGCGAATTTTTTTTTTTTTTTTTTTTTAATTTTTTTTAATTTTTTTTTTCCTCGCTTGAGGTCGCATATTTTTTCCTCGCATGAGGTCGCATTGTCCCCGCCCCAAACCCGGCTCTGGTCAAGACCACATGTCCCAACACTAGAAGACCCAGTGACAAAATGTGTCACCTAGTGATCCTCTGTGTTCTCACACAAGAGACCTAATGACACATGAATGTCACTGTACCGGTCCCTGTGTCTAGACACATGATCCCAGCCAAAAGCCGGATTCTAGGCATTGGGTTGTACAGCGTTATTTGCGCTGTACAAAGCGAAATTTTTTTTTTTTTTTCCTCGCTTGAGGTCGCATATTTTTTCCTCGCATGAGGTCGCATTAGTACCCGCCCAAACCCGGCCCCGGTCACATGTCCCAACACAAGAAGACCCAATGACAAACTGTGTCACTGTAGTGATCTTCTGTGTTCTCACACAAGGGACCTAATGACACATGAATGTCACTGTACCGGTCCCTGTGTGTAGACACATGATCCCAGCCAAAAGCCGGATTCTAGGCATTGGGTTGTACAGCGTTATTTGCGCTGTACAAAGCGAAATATTTTTTTTTTTCCTCGCTTGAGGTCGCATATTTTTTCCTCGCATGAGGTCGCATTAGTACCCGCCCAAACCCGGCCCCGGTCACATGTCCCAACACAAGAAGACCCAATGACAAACTGTGTCACTGTAGTGATCTTCTGTGTTCTCACACAAGAGACCTAATGACACATGAATGTCACTGTACCGGTCCCTGTGTCTAGACACATGATCCCAGCCAAAGGCCAGATATTAGGGCATTGGGTTTCACAGCGTTATTTGCGCTGTACAAAGCGAATTTTTTTTTTTTTTTTTTTTTTTAATTTTTTTTAATTTTTTTTTTCCTCGCTTGAGGTCGCATATTTTTTCCTCGCATGAGGTCGCATTATCCCCGCCCTAACCCGGCCCTGGTCAAGACCACATGTCCCAACACAAGAAGACCCAATGACAACATGTGTCACCGTAGTGATCCTCTGTGTTCTCACACAAGAGACCTAATGACACATGAATGTCACTGTATCGGTCCCTGTGTCTAGACACATGATCCCAGCCAAAAGCCGGATTCTAGGCATTGGGTTGTACAGCGTTATTTGCGCTGTACAAAGCGAAATTTTTTTTTTTTTTTTTCCTCGCTTGAGGTCGCATATTTTTTCCTCGCATGAGGTCGCATTAGTACCCGCCCAAACCCGGCCCCCGTCACATGTCCCAACACAAGAAGACCCAATGACAAACTGTGTCACTGTAGTGATCTTCTGTGTTCTCACACAAGAGACCTAATGACACATGAATGTCACTGTACCGGTCCCTGTGTCTAGACACATGATTCCAGCCTTTTTTTTTTTTTTTTTTTTCGCATTTCCTCGCTTTTTTTTTTTTTTTAGGGTCGCATATTTTTTCCTCGCATGAGGCTGCATTTGCCCCACCCATACCCGGCCCTGGTCAAGACCACATGTCCCAACACAAGAAGATCCAATGACAACATGTGTCATTGTAGTGATCCTCTGTGTTCTCACACTAGGTACCTCATGACATGAAAGTCACTACTGTTTCCCGTGTGTAGACACATGATCCCAGCCAAAGGCCAGATATTAGGGCATTGGGTTTCACAGCGTTATTTGCGCTGTACAAAGCTTTTTTTTTTTTTTTTTTTTTTCCTCGCTTGAGGTCGCATATTTTTTCCTCGCATGAGGTCGCATTAGTACCCGCCCAAACCCGGCCCTGGTCAAGACCACATGTCCCAACACAAGAAGACCCAATGACAAACTGTGTCACTGTAGTGATCTTCTGTGTTCTCACACAAGGGACCTAATGACACATGAATGTCACTGTACCGGTCCCTGTGTGTAGACACATGATCCCAGCCAAAAGCCGGATTCTAGGCATTGGGTTGTACAGCGTTATTTGCGCTGTACAAAGCGAAATTTTTTTTTTTTTTTTTTCCTCGCTTGAGGTCGCATATTTTTTCCTCGCATGAGGTCGCATTAGTACCCGCCCAAACCCGGCCCTGGGCAAGACCACATGTCCCAACACAAGAAGACCCAATGACAAACTGTGTCACTGTAGTGATCTTCTGTGTTCTCACACAAGAGACCTAATGACACATGAATGTCACTGTACCGGTCCCTGTGTCTAGACACATGATCCCAGCCAAAGGCCAGATATTAGGGCATTGGGTTTCACAGCGTTATTTGCGCTGTACAAAGCGAATTTTTTTTTTTTTTTTTTTTTTAATTTTTTTTAATTTTTTTTTTCCTCGCTTGAGGTCGCATATTTTTTCCTCGCATGAGGTCGCATTATCCCCGCCCTAACCCGGCCCTGGTCAAGACCACATGTCCCAACACAAGAAGACCCAATGACAACATGTGTCACCGTAGTGATCCTCTGTGTTCTCACACAAGAGACCTAATGACACATGAATGTCACTGTATCGGTCCCTGTGTCTAGACACATGATCCCAGCCAAAAGCCGGATTCTAGGCATTGGGTTGTACAGCGTTATTTGCGCTGTACAAAGCGAAATTTTTTTTTTTTTTTTCCTCGCTTGAGGTCGCATATTTTTTCCTCGCATGAGGTCGCATTAGTACCCGCCCAAACCCGGCCCCGGTCACATGTCCCAACACAAGAAGACCCAATGACAAACTGTGTCACTGTAGTGATCTTCTGTGTTCTCACACAAGAGACCTAATGACACATGAATGTCACTGTACCGGTCCCTGTGTCTAGACACATGATCCCAGCCTTTTTTTTTTTTTTTAAATTTCCTCGCACGAGGTTGCATATTTTTTCCTCGCATGAGGCTGCATTTGCCCCACCCATACCCGGCCCTGGTCAAGACCACATGTCCCAACACAAGAAGATCCAATGACAACATGTGTCATTGTAGTGATCCTCTGTGTTCTCACACTAGGTACCTCATGACATGAAAGTCACTACTGTTTCCCGTGTGTAGACACATGATCCCAGCCAAAGGCCAGATATTAGGGCATTGGGTTTCACAGCGTTATTTGCGCTGTACAAAGCGAAATTTTTTTTTTTTTTTTTTTTTTTTTCCTCGCTTGAGGTCGCATATTTTTTCCTCGCATGAGGTCGCATTGTCCCCGCCCCAAACCCGGCTCTGGTCAAGACCACATGTCCCAACACAAGAAAACCCAATGACAAACTGTGTCATTGTAGTGATCCTCTGTGTTCTCACACAAGGACCTAAGTCATCACATGAAATGTCACTGTTTCCGCTCCTGTGTGTAGACACACATGATACTCAGCATCTATGAGATCCAGCCGCCATATTAGGGCGTTGGAGCCATCAGCATAATTCTTCAGTGGGTTCGTTTTGAGGTCGACCATATTTTTTTTTCCCTCGCATGATGCGCATTTACCCAAGAACCCGGCCTGGTCATAAGCACATTGGCAACATTTTTTTTTTTTCCCCCTCGCTTGAGGTCGCATATTTTTTCCTCGCATGAGGTCGCATTATCCCCGCCCAAACCCGGCCCTGGTCAAGACCACATGTCCCAACACAAGAAGACCCAATGACAACATGTGTCACCGTAGTGATCTTCTGTGTTCTCACACAAGATACCTAATGACACATGAATGTCACTGTTCCGGTCCCTGCAGTGGGTAGACACATGATCCTAGCCAAAGGCCAATATTAGCAGCGTTATGTCATTCACTCAGGCCGATTATTTGCGCTGTACAAAGACAGTTTTTTTGTTTTTTTCCTCGCTTGTGGTCTCATATTTTTTCCTCGCATGAGGTCAGCATTAGTACCCGCCCAAACCCGGCCCATGGTCAAAGACCACATGTCCCAACACAAGAAGACCCAATGACAAAATGTGTCACTGTAGTGATCTTCTGTGTTCTCACACAAGACCTAATGACACATGAAATGTCACTGTACCGGTCCCTGCGTGTCTAGACCACATGATCCTAGCAAAAAGGCCAGAGATATTAGGGCATTGGGTTTTTCACAGCATTATTTTGCGCTGTACAAAGTTTTTTTTTTTTTTTATTTGTTTTTTTTTTTTTTTTCCTCGCTTGAGGTCGCAATATTTTTTTACTCACATGAGGTCGCATTAGTAACCGCCCAAACCCCGGCCCTGGTTCAAGACCACATGTCCAACACAAGAAGACCCAATGACAAACTGTGTCACTGTAGTGATCTTCTGTGTTCTCACACAAGAGACCTAATGACACAATGAATTCACTGTATGTACCGGTCCCTGGTCTGTACTCATGATCTAGCCAAAGGCCAGATTTTAGGGCGTTGGGTCTCACTCGTTATTTGCGTGTATACAAGCTTTCGGTATTTTTTTTTTTTTTTATATTCCTCGCTTGATCGCATATTTTTTCCTCGCATGAGGTCGCATTATCCCCGCCCAAACCCGGCCCTGGTCAAGACCACATGTCCCAACACAAGAAGACCCAATGACAACATGTGTCACCGTAGTGATCCTCTGTGTTCTCACACACAGAAGACCTAATGACACATGAATCTCACTGTCCTGGTCCCTGTGTCTAGACACATGATTCCATCCAGCCAAAGGCCAGATTTAGGCATTGGGTTTGTCACAGCGTTATTTGCGCTGTACAAAGCGAAAACACGTTGTCTTTTTTTTTTTCTCTCGCTTTGAGGTCGCATATTTTTTCCTCGCATGATTTGGGTTCGCATTATCCCCGCCCAAACCCTGGCCCTGGTCAAGACCACATGTCCCGAACACAAGAAGACCCAATGACCAACTGTGTCACTGTAGTGATCCTTCTGTGTCTTCTCACACAAGAGACCTAATGACACATGAATGTCACATGTACCGGTCCTGTAGTACTGAGACACATGATCCTAGCCAAACGCCAGATATTAGGCAATTGGGTTCTTTAATGCAGAAGCGTATATTAACGCTGGCTGTACAAAGCGAATAATTTTTTTTTTTTTTCCCTTGAAGTCTGAGTCGCATATTTTTTTCCTCGCATGAGGTCGCATTATCCTTGCCCCGAACCCGGGCCTGGTCAAGACCACAAGCTAAGTCCGCTGTAATCTGGACAAAGCAAAGACCCAATGACAAAATTGTGTAACCGTAGGATCTTCTTGTGTTCTCACACAAGAGACCTAATGACAATGATTGTCACTGAACCGGGCCCTGGATTTAGTGACACATGATTCCTAGCTAAAGGCCAGATATTAGGGGCGTTATGGGTCCGTCACTGCATTATTTGCGCTGGTACAAAAGAAAAGTAAAAAACGGTCTTTTTTCTTTTTTCGCTTGATGTTTTTATATTTTTCTTTTGGTTCGCATGAGGTACGCATTCTGTGTGTATCGATGAGGTAGTCATTTTATCCCCGCCCAAAAACCCGGCCCTGGTCAAGAGACCCGACATGTCCCAACACCAGAATACCCAATGACAACATGTGTCACCTGTAGTGATCTTTGTTCTCACACTAGAGACCTATTGACATATTGAATGTCACTGACCGGTCCCCAGGTCCCTGCGTTTGTAGGACACATGATCATAGCCAATTTTGGCCAGATATTACGCCGTTGGGTCTTCACAAAAGCTTTATTTGCGCTGTACACAAAGCTATTGCTTTTTTTTTTTTTATTTTTATTTTTCGCTGTTGAGGTCGCACAATATTTTTTTTCTTCGCATGAGGGTCGCATTAGTAACCCGCCCCAAACCCGGCCCCGGTCAACTGACCACATGTCCAACACAAGAAGACCCATGACAAAACTGTGTCAACGGTGTAGTGATCTTCCTGTGTTCTCATCACAAGAGACCTAATGACTACACATGAAATGTCACTGTTACCGGTCCCTGTGTGTAGAACATTGATCCTAGCCAAAAGCCAGGATACTTAGGGCGTTGGGTCTGTCAACAGTCCGTAAAATTTGCGCTGTGGTATTTTTTTTTCCTCACATGAGGTTGCATATTTTTTCCTCGCATGAGGTCGCATTTTAACCCCACCCAAACCCCCCGGCCTGGTCAAGGACATGTCCCATCACAAAAAGATCCCAATGACAACATGTGTCATTGTAGTGATCCTCTGTGTTCTCACACAAGGGACCTCATGACCACATGAAATGTCATCTGTACTGGTTCCTTGTGTAGACACATGATCCCTAGCTAAAAGCCAGGATATTAGGGCATTGGGTCTTTCACAGCATTATTTGCGTGTACAAATGCAAAAACCACGTCTGTTTTTTTTTTTTTTTTTTCCTCGCTTGTGGTCGCTTATTTTTTTCCTCGCATGATGGTCGCATTATCCCGCCCAAAACCGGCCTGGTCAAGACACATGTCCCAACACAAGAAGACCCAATGACAACATGTGTCACCGTAGTGATCTTCTGTGTTCTCACACAAGAGACCTAATGGACACTATGAATGTCACTGTACCGTGTCCCTGCGTGTAGACGACATGATCCTAGCTTAAAGGCGGATTAGCGGTCTGGCCACAGCCATGTGTCGCTTCACAGTACAAATTGCGCTGTATAAAGCTAAAACACGTCTGGTCTTTTTTTTTTTCATCGCACTTGAGGTCGCCATATTTTTTCTCGCCATGAGGTCGCATTCCATCCCGCCCAAACCGGCCCTGGTCAAGACACATGTACCCAAACACAAGGAAGGACCACATGACAAACAATTGTGTCACGTAGTGATCTTAGTGTTTTCCACACAAGAGACATAATGGACACATGAATGTCACTGTACCGGGTCCTGCGTGTAGACACAAGATCTAGCACAAAGCCAGATATTAGGGCGTTGGGTCTTCACAGCATTATTTGCGTTGTACAAAGCGAAATTTTTTTTTTTTTTTTTTTTCCCTCGTTGAGGTCGCATATTTTTATCCTGCAGAGGTTCGCATTCTCCTTGCCAAACCCCGGCCTGGTTCACAGCCCAATGTCCCCAACAAGAAGACCAATGAAACACTGTGTCACCGGTAGTGATCTTCTGTGTTCTCCACACAAGAGACCTAATGACACATGAATGTCACTTGTACCGGTTTCTGCGTTAGACACATGATCTAGCCAAGGCAGAATTAGGGGTTCTGTCACAGCTTGTTGAAATGTTTTTTTTGTCCAACTCGTAGTGACAATAGACCAAAACTGTCGTGTATCTTTTGTTCGTCAACAAGAGACCTAACGCATGAAATGTCACTGTTACCGGTCCCTGTGTTATGACATTGATCCCAACAGCCTTTTTATGGCTTTTTTTTTTTTTCCTCGCTTGAGGTCGCATATTTTTTTCCGACGGCATGATGGTCGCATTATCCCGCCCAAACCCGGCCTGGTCAAGACCACATGTCCCAACACAAGAAGACCCAATGACAAACTGTGTCACTGTAGTGATCTTCTGTGTTCTCGCACAAGAGACCTAATGGGACACATGAACTGTCACCTGGTACCGGTCCTGTGTCTAGACACATGATTCCTAGCCAAAGGCCAGTAACTTTATATTTATATAACAGCATCAAACAGTAGAAAGATTTTCTTCAAAGTTTGAAATAAATTTTTTTGTTATCTTTTTGGTACTAAAGTGTCTGAAACAAAGTTATATAAAGTAACTTTTAATTTTTTAAAAGTTATGACTAACTTTTCCGCAAATATTAACTTCCCTGTGTATAAAAATTATACGCCCTTAAATAAAACGAGTAAAAGTATCTTAAGTTTAAGTATCGAGGGAAATGACAATGCGATTAGTGGAACATTGATAAGAGTTTCCAGAGCCAGATTAAGGAAGTAGCAAAAGTAGCTTATGCTACGGCCCCGCACTTAGGGGCCCCGCGCCAATAAATATGTACATAATTTTTTGGTCATCTTCTAAATACGAGCGATAAAAAAACCAATGATCTTGTGATTTTATGCCATTTTTAGCGCCTTTTCAATATGGTGGTGATCGAAGGATGGTGAGAGAGTATAAGAAGCATAATGAGGGTGACTCTAGTTGTGACCTCTTGTCATTATTTTAAGTCGTAAGTGTAATAAACATTATAAGCATATAGAAGTTGAGAAGACCGAGTCTTTCTGTAGAACGGTTAATTAATATGAAACTGAACAGCAAAGTATGTTTTTCAGGCACTCGTAAGAAATAAAAGATAGTTAGAAAACACTAGACAACAGAAAAAACACTTGACAAGGTGGCTTACCCGAATTTGAACACTGGATCTTCAGTGCTGACAACCGCCTAGATATGCAAGACGAAATCACACTATCCCTCCCTGCTATCCACGCATCACCAAACATTGATGCTCGATGATCAGGTCAATCGAGTCAAACCTGTGTCTTGGGGGGACTGGCCTATGCTGTCTGACAGGGAACTAACAGAAAGGGATTGCGTCATTAATAGGCCGATATGCCCATGGTGACTTCCTGTGTTATGGTCTTCGGTTCGCACTATTGACCTGTCATCAAAGCATCATTTTTTGGTTATGCGTATAGCAGGGAGTATAGTGTGATTCGCTTGCATAGCTAGGCGGGGTTGTCGTGAACTGCCCATGGAGGAATTCTGGTGTCGTGTATTGTGGTTCGCACTATTGACCTGCCATTGAAACATCATTTTTTGATGATGCGTAGATGGCAGAGCGGATAGTGTGATTCGCTTGCATGGCTAGGCGGGGTTGTCGCACGGAAGGTCCAGTGTTCAAATCCTGGGTAAGCCACTCATGTCTGTTGTTTTTCTGTTGTCTGGTGTTCTACTTCTTTATTTCCTGCGAGTGCCTGATAACATACCTTTATATTTGTTTCATTAATTAATTTACTGTTTACAGGCCTCAGGTTTCCCTCCCTTATTTGTAATAAATGTTTGTACAATACCAAACCTACCCACTATCCTGTTCTCACTGTTCTAGTCTACTATCATTTACTGGACACAGTATTAAGGTCCTAAGGGTCTTGTTGGATTCGGCCTATACTGCTTGATAGAAATACAACAGAAGTGATTGCGTCATTAATAGGCTGAACTGCCCATGGAGGACTTCTGGTGTCGTGTATTGTGGTTCGCACTATTGACCTGCCATTGAAACATCATTTTTTGATGATGCGTAGATGGCAGAGCGGATAGTGTGATTCGCTTGCATGGCTAGGCGGGGTTGTCGCACGGAAGGTCCAGTGTTCAAATCCTGGGTAAGCCACTCATGTCTGTTGTTTTTCTGTTGTCTGGTGTTCTACTTCTTTATTTCCTGCGAGTGCCTGATAACATACCTTTATATTTGTTTCATATTAATTTCATATTAATTTACTGTTTACAGGCCTCAGGTTTCCCTCCCTTATTTGTAATAAATGTTTGTACAATACCAAACCTACCCACTATCCTGTTCTCACTGTTCTAGTCTACTATCATTTACTGGACACAGTATTAAGGTCCTAAGGGTCTTGTTGGATTCGGCCTATACTGCTTGATAGAAATACAACAGAAGTGATTGCGTCATTAATAGGCTGAACTGCCCATGGAGGACTTCTGGTGTCGTGTATTGTGGTTCGCACTATTGACCTGCCATTGAAACATCATTTTTTGATGATGCGTAGATGGCAGAGCGGATAGTGTGATTCGCTTGCATGGCTAGGCGGGGTTGTCGCACGGAAGGTCCAGTGTTCAAATCCTGGGTAAGCCACTCATGTCTGTTGTTTTTCTGTTGTCTGGTGTTCTACTTCTTTATTTCCTGCGAGTGCCTGATAACATACCTTTATATTTGTTTCATATTAATTTCATATTAATTTACTGTTTACAGGCCTCAGGTTTCCCTCCCTTATTTGTAATAAATGTTTGTACAATACCAAACCTACCCACTATCCTGTTCTCACTGTTCTAGTCTACTATCATTTACTGGACACAGTATTAAGGTCCTAAGGGTCTTGTTGGATTCGGCCTATACTGCTTGATAGAAATACAACAGAAGTGATTGCGTCATTAATAGGCTGAACTGCCCATGGAGGACTTCTGGTGTCGTGTATTGTGGTTCGCACTATTGACCTGCCATTGAAACATCATTTTTTGATGATGCGTAGATGGCAGAGCGGATAGTGTGATTCGCTTGCATGGCTAGGCGGGGTTGTCGCACGGAAGGTCCAGTGTTCAAATCCTGGGTAAGCCACTCATGTCTGTTGTTTTTCTGTTGTCTGGTGTTCTACTTCTTTATTTCCTGCGAGTGCCTGATAACATACCTTTATATTTGTTTCATATTAATTTCATATTAATTTACTGTTTACAGGCCTCAGGTTTCCCTCCCTTATTTGTAATAAAATGTTTGTACAATACCAAACCTACCCACTATCCTGTTCTCACTGTTCTAGTCTACTATCATTTACTGGACACAGTATTAAGGTCCTAAGGGTCTTGTTGGATTCGGCCTATACTGCTTGATAGAAATACAACATAAGTGATTGCGTCATTAATAGGCTGAACTGCCCATGGAGGACTTCTGGTGTCGTGTATTGTGGTTCGCACTATTGACCTGCCATTGAAACATCATTTTTTGATGATGCGTAGATGGCAGAGCGGATAGTGTGATTCGCTTGCATGGCTAGGTGGGGTTGTCGCACGGAAGGTCCAGTGTTCAAATCCTGGGTAAGCCACTCATG
This sequence comes from Oreohelix idahoensis, assembly GCA_024509875.1. NCBI lineage: Eukaryota > Metazoa > Mollusca > Gastropoda > Stylommatophora > Oreohelicidae > Oreohelix > Oreohelix idahoensis. Next base: position 79,114 of record JAMPIV010000739.1, on the reverse strand, counting down.
TCTGTTGTTTTTCTGTTGTCTGGTGTTCTACTTCTTTATTTCCTGCGAGTGCCTGATAACATACCTTTATATTTGTTTCATATTAATTTCATATTAATTTACTGTTTACAGGCCTCAGGTTTCCCTCCCTTATTTGTAATAAATGTTTGTACAATACCAAACCTACCCACTATCCTGTTCTCACTGTTCTAGTCTACTATCATTTACTGGACACAGTATTAAGGTCCTAAGGGTCTTGTTGGATTCGGCCTATACTGCTTGATAGAAATACAACAGAAGTGATTGCGTCATTAATAGGCTGAACTGCCCATGGAGGACTTCTGGTGTCGTGTATTGTGGTTCGCACTATTGACCTGCCATTGAAACATCATTTTTTGATGATGCGTAGATGGCAGAGCGGATAGTGTGATTCGCTTGCATGGCTAGGCGGGGTTGTCGCACGGAAGGTCCAGTGTTCAAATCCTGGGTAAGCCACTCATGTCTGTTGTTTTTCTGTTGTCTGGTGTTCTACTTCTTTATTTCCTGCGAGTGCCTGATAACATACCTTTATATTTGTTTCATTAATTAATTTTACTGTTTACAGGCCTCAGGTTTCCCTCCCTTATTTGTAATAAATGTTTGTACAATACCAAACCTACCCACTATCCTGTTCTCACTGTTCTAGTCTACTATCATTTACTGGACACAGTATTAAGGTCCTAAGGGTCTTGTTGGATTCGGCCTATACTGCTTGATAGAAATACAACAGAAGTGATTGCGTCATTAATAGGCTGAACTGCCCATGGAGGACTTCTGGTGTCGTGTATTGTGGTTCGCACTATTGACCTGCCATTGAAACATCATTTTTTGATGATGCGTAGATGGCAGAGCGGATAGTGTGATTCGCTTGCATGGCTAGGCGGGGTTGTCGCACGGAAGGTCCAGTGTTCAAATCCTGGGTAAGCCACTCATGTCTGTTGTTTTTCTGTTGTCTGGTGTTCTACTTCTTTATTTCCTGCGAGTGCCTGATAACATACCTTTATATTTGTTTCATATTATTTCATATTAATTTACTGTTTACAGGCCTCAGGTTTCCCTCCCTTATTTGTAATAAATGTTTGTACAATACCAAACCTACCCACTATCCTGTTCTCACTGTTCTAGTCTACTATCATTTACTGGACACAGTATTAAGGTCCTAAGGGTCTTGTTGGATTCGGCCTATACTGCTTGATAGAAATACAACAGATGTGATTGCGTCATTAATAGGCTGAACTGCCCATGGAGGACTTCTGGTGTCGTGTATTGTGGTTCGCACTATTGACCTGCCATTGAAACATCATTTTTTGATGATGCGTAGATGGCAGAGCGGATAGTGTGATTCGCTTGCATGGCTAGGCGGGGTTGTCGCACGGAAGGTCCAGTGTTCAAATCCTGGGTAAGCCACTCATGTCTGTTGTTTTTCTGTTGTCTGGTGTTCTACTTCTTTATTTCCTGCGAGTGCCTGATAACATACCTTTATATTTGTTTCATATTAATTTCATATTAATTTACTGTTTACAGGCCTCAGGTTTCCCTCCCTTATTTGTAATAAATGTTTGTACAATACCAAACCTACCCACTATCCTGTTCTCACTGTTCTAGTCTACTATCATTTACTGGACACAGTATTAAGGTCCTAAGGGTCTTGTTGGATTCGGCCTATACTGCTTGATAGAAATACAACAGAAGTGATTGCGTCATTAATAGGCTGAACTGCCCATGGAGGACTTCTGGTGTCGTGTATTGTGGTTCGCACTATTGACCTGCCATTGAAACATCATTTTTTGATGATGCGTAGATGGCAGAGCGGATAGTGTGATTCGCTTGCATGGCTAGGCGGGGTTGTCGCACGGAAGGTCCAGTGTTCAAATCCTGGGTCAGCCACTCATGTCTGTTGTTTTTCTGTTGTCTGGTGTTCTACTTCTTTATTTCCTGCGAGTGCCTGATAACATACCTTTATATTTGTTTCATATTAATTTCATATTAATTTACTGTTTACAGGCCTCAGGTTTCCCTCCCTTATTTGTAATAAATGTTTGTACAATACCAAACCTACCCACTATCCTGTCCTCACTGTTCTAGTCTACTATCATTTACTGGACACAGTATTAAGGTCCTAAGGGTCTTGTTGGATTCGGCCTATACTGCTTGATAGAAATACAACAGAAGTGATTGCGTCATTAATAGGCTGAACTGCCCATGGAGGACTTCTGGTGTCGTGTATTGTGGTTCGCACTATTGACCTGCCATTGAAACATCATTTTTTGATGATGCGTAGATGGCAGAGCGGATAGTGTGATTCGCTTGCATGGCTAGGCGGGGTTGTCGCACGGAAGGTCCAGTGTTCAAATCCTGGGTAAGCCACTCATGTCTGTTGTTTTTCTGTTGTCTGGTGTTCTACTTCTTTATTTCCTGCGAGTGCCTGATAACATACCTTTATATTTGTTTCATATTAATTTCATATTAATTTACTGTTTACAGGCCTCAGGTTTCCCTCCCTTATTTGTAATAAATGTTTGTACAATACCAAACCTACCCACTATCCTGTTCTCACTGTTCTAGTCTACTATCATTTACTGGACACAGTATTAAGGTCCTAAGGGTCTTGTTGGATTCGGCCTATACTGCTTGATAGAAATACAACAGAAGTGATTGCGTCATTAATAGGCTGAACTGCCCATGGAGGACTTCTGGTGTCGTGTATTGTGGTTCGCACTATTGACCTGCCATTGAAACATCATTTTTTGATGATGCGTAGATGGCAGAGCGGATAGTGTGATTCGCTTGCATGGCTAGGCGGGGTTGTCGCACGGAAGGTCCAGTGTTCATGTTTCATATTAATTTCATATTAATAATACAATGCTACGCACCAACGAATGACAGCGATGAAGAGGTCAAGGATGAATTCTATCAACAACTGCAGAAAGAAATGGAAGACACACCTTGATATGATCTTATTATAGTAATGGGAGACCTCAATGCGAAAGTTGGTACACACAATACATATAATGAAAGAGTAATGGTAAAATACGGCAGCGGAACAGCAAACGAAAATTTGGATAAATTAATAAGTTTCTGTAGTATTAACAACCTGGTCATTGGAGGAACACTTTTCCCACATAAAGAAATTCACAAATTAACATGGGAATCACCAAATGGTCGGGACAGAAACCAGATAGACCACATCATGATTAACGGTAGATGGAGACATGCATTACAAGATGTGAAGGTAAGAAGAGGTGCAGATGTGGGAAGTGATCACCATTTAGTAGTAGCAAAACTGAAAGTGAAACTAAGAAGAGCTGGACCAATTGCAACTACACAGACAAGATTTGACATCAGCAAATTGAAGTACTCCCTTACCAGAAAAGCTTTTGCGGCTGACATAAAGAAACGATATCAATTTGCCAAAGGTCAGGAAAAGACATTGACTGATGATATAAACCAGAAATTCAACACCATTTCAACAATATATAAGGAAAGCAGCAAATCATGCTTGGGATTCCAGGAAAGGAAGAAGCAAGACTGGATAACACCAGAAACATTAAACACCATAACACTGAGAAAGGAAATGAAAAGAAAGAAAACAGAAGCGAAGTCCCCCAGGTTAAAGCAACTATATAGCGAACAGTACAGTCAGCTGGACAAGGAAGTTAAACGCCAAACCCGAGCCAACAAAAGGAATTTCCTAGACGATCTTGCAAGACAGGCAGAAGAAGCAGCACTGAGAAATGAACAAAGCACAGTGTACAAAATAACTAAATTCATCAGCGGAAAATTAGGTGCAAAAAATATTACATTAGTAAGAGATAAGCAAGGAAATCTCCTCACGACAGCAGAGGGACAGGAAACAAGATGGGCAGAGCACTTCAGAGAAACTCTGAACAGGGAACCACCAGAGACACAAATGAATGTTCCTGAGGATGTAAATACAGACACTCCACGAAAAGAAGAAATCATCACAGCAATCAAAGGGTTAAAGAACGGAAAAGCTCCTGGCCATGATAACTTAAATGCAGAGTTATTTAAGACAGACCCTGAGCTAGCAGCAGAACTATTAGAACCACTATTTGCACAAATGTGGAAAACGGGGACAACATCATCAGAGTGGAACAAAGGAATAATTGCCAAATTGCCCAAGAAGGGAGATCTTGCAGACTGCAATAAATGGAGAGGAATCACTCTTCTCTCAGTTCCCAGCAAAATACTAGGCAGGATAATTATACAGAGAATTTCAAAAGCAGTAGACCACAAACTGAGGAAAGAACAAGCAGGATTTAGAAAGAACAGAAGATGTGTAGATCATATATTCACTCTCAGGAACATTATAGAGCAGTGCTCAGAATGGCAAAGGCAGCTGTACATTAACTTCGTTGATTTTGAAAAGGCTTTTGACAGCATACATAGGGACAGTTTATGGAAAATACTGAGGGCTTATGGAATTCCAAGCTGCATAGTGTCAATCATAAAAAGCCTCTATGCCAACTTTACGTGTAGTGTTGGGCAGAGCAACCTAACCTTTGAGGTGAAGACAGGAGTACGACAGGGTTGCCCCTTATCAACCACTCTATTTTTAAAAGTCATAGATTGGGTGATGCGCCAGACAACAGAGGGCAGTCCAAGAGGAATAAGATGGACTACATTTTCTACATTGGAAGATCTGGAATGTGCAGATGACATTGCACTACTAGCACATTCACATCAACACATCCAGGAAAAAACGAATAGACTTAATAAGTTTAGCCAGCAGGTGGGCTTGAACATCAATTTAAAGAAGTCAGAGGTCATGACGCTCAATGTGAGCAACCCTGAGCCCATATCAGTAAGGAATCAGCATATGGTACAGACAGACACCTTCACATACCTAGGATGCATAGTAACACCAGACGGCGGGGCAGGCAAAGACATCAACATCAGAATGAATAAGGCAAGAACAGCCTTTTTTAGCCTAAACAACATTTGGAAGTCCTCTCAATACAGCACAAGCACAAAATTAAGATTATATCAGAGCTGTGTGCTTTCTGTACTTCTCTATGGTGCAGAATGCTGGAGAGTTACAGAGAAGGAAATGTCGAAATTGTCCTCTTTTCACACAACATGCCTAAGAAAAATTCACCGAATCTTTTGGCCGAATACCATTACCAACCAAGATCTGCTTACTCGGAGCAAGCAAGAGGACATGCACACCATCATAGCTGACAGACGCTGGAGCTGGGTTGGCCATGTCCTCAGAAGAGACCCCGATGCCATCACAAGAACAGCTATGCTTTGGACCCCTGAAGGAAAACGAAAGAGAGACCGGCCAAAAACAACCTGGCGGAGGACTGTGGAGGCTGAGATGCAAAGAATGAACCAGAGTTGGGGCACTGTACGTAGGATGGCCGCCGACCGAGCAAAGTGGAATCAATTTGTTGTTGCCCTACAAGACGCCACTAGGCGTGTTGCCACTGACTGCTTTGACGGCCGGCTGCTAAGGATCAAAGAAGAATACGACAAGTACCATCAACACTAACATCATCCGCTGTACGGCCACACAATCATTTGTTCCGTTCCAACTGCTGTTCTGGAAAAACTTTAGTGCTTGACTATCAAATGCTCAGGTGATTTTTTTACTTCTTATAGATTACCTTCACAATTACGTTTATCTCGCCCAGGACGCCTAATTATCGCCATACATTTACACCAGAATAGTTTAATGTCACTGAGCAATAAAAAAGACTGTTCTAAAATGAAAGCTGGGTTAAATTCTTTGATCAACCAACCCCATCACCATCATCTTTCAAGTACCTTATTTATAACACAAGATTTTTGGAGCAAGTGCGAGTATGTTCTCACGGATGTGTATTTAGACACTCTATGCAGGGCATGTTGTACGAAAGATTACACATTTATATGCAATTTAAAGTTAGATGTCATGAAAGTTTCATTTTCTGCCGGTAGTGTCAGGACGAGCTTCTATGGCGTACTCAAAGTTGGAATCGTGTACAAAAATAGCTGCACTTACCAAACGCCTGCTTTTTAATCTGGCAATGTTAGTCTGAAAGAGCTCAGTGTACATGAATTAGGAGTTTTTTCCCCGAAACTTACGTATCACTACTAACGGATGCATTAACTGCCTTTGTCAAGGCTCAGCATCATCTCAGATGTCTCAGAATAGTAAATGGAGGAATGACTACGGGGCAAGGTGAGTTAATGTGAATAGAAATGCGAGCACAAAGCCAGGCTGAGCAACTAATGGAGACAGTGAATAAAGAGCCATTAAGTATCTTGAATAACGACCTTTAGGATTAAGATTACTGATTGCATGATGGTTAAACATATAATCAAATAACGACTTTTAGGATTAAGATTACTGATTGAATGATGGTTAAAAATATAATCAAATAACGACCTTTAGGATTAAGATTACTGATTGCATGATGATTAAACATATAATCAAATAACGACAGCAGTCAATTTGAATTTGTTTTGAAGCTAACTAAGATGTATGGGTAAATAAACTGTAATTTAAAAAAAAAGTACAGTAGGCATTTAAGAAGAATATTTGCAGCGTAATGGCTTAAAAAACAATAATAATTGCAGAATCGTAATTAAAATCTTTTGGTGTCGAAGTGGTTTGGCGTTCGAATCGAATTCAAGAGGTACCGGGTTCGAATACCAGTTGAGGGATTATAATTTATGGAAATTTTTTTTCCAAACTAGTAGTCCTAATTACGTCATACTCCCCCCACACCTCACGAGTAGTGAGATCGAATGCATAGCTTTCTCGGATAAGGGTGAAAAAATAGGAGGTCCCGTGTGCAAGTTGCTCACGTTAAAAATCCTACGGGAGTTGGAAATCGTAAAGAGTAGGCTTATCAGGCCGCTGCCATGGTAAAATTTAAAACTTAGGAAACCTACCTAAGTCCGCTGGTATGATAACATTAGACAATGTTTGAAGGACCGAGGACTAGAATGGAACCAAGCCAGGAGGAAGACAGCCGATAGAATAGTATGGCGCTCTCTCTTACAAGCCTCTACAACTCACGGTAGAAGAGGAATAATAAGTAAGGAAACCTACCCACCGCAAACATATTTATAGAATGTGTTATTCCTATACATTATATGCACACATTGGAATTCTCGCCGGTGCTACGGAGCTCGTGTTTAGCGCTGAGATCCTCCTTGTGTGATCTAAGGGAGGAGATCGGAGCACTGATGGCGTTGCTCATGTGCAATGAAGATAGTCCTTAAAAACCAAAACAAACCAATTAAAATATTTAGCAAATAGTAATAACAGTTACACTTGGATGTCCCCTATATTGCTCATTAAGGTCTCCGATGAAACAAAGAGATTAAGGTCTCCGATGAGACAAAGAGAGAACAGTAATAACAGTTATGTCCTATATTGCTCATTAAGGTCTCCGATGAGACAAAGAGAGAACAGTAATAACAGTTATGTCCTATATTGCTCATTAAGGTCTCCGATAAGACAAAGAGAGAACAGTAATTACAGTTATGTGCTATATTGCTCATTAAGGTCTCCGATGAGACAAAGAGAGAACAGTAATACTTCTTCCTCCGGAATGTCGTCAGAAGCGAGCAGTGTTAGGTTGTGCATGAGGCTGGCAACCTCATCATGTCAAACTAAGTGATAGAGAGAAACGACAACTGAATGAGCCCTTTAGTGTCTAGGTGCTAATGTGCTGTAAGGGGACCAGCTTCTGTGGTGGCTGCATGCTGCATAAGATGTGAAAATGCAAATTCCGATCATGATGAATGGCAGCTATGCATAATAAGTAATACAGAGTTTGGCGACATGATCTTGTTGTTGCTATAGAAGCATTAATCATGCTGGATTTAGATACCATATTTTAATAGATTCAAAAGTGTTATGATTCAGTGGATCCCATCTCATTGTAACTCCACCAGTAATGAAGAGGCTGACAGATTGGCAAATGAAGGTGGAAATCTACCTCAGCCTAATGCAAGCGTAACTTTCGAGGATGCAAAGAGTTTTATCAGAATCAGATACAGAAACAAATGGGATGTAGAACATTGTTAAAAGATCGTTTATCTGGGGTGATGTATATTGATTAGCCATATGGCCGAATTATTCATTATTGACGCGAATGTCGTTAGTCGTATGGATGGTCAATGAAGACATTGTCAACGCAGCAGCAAAGACTGACAAGTTAAGCAGATCCGACCCATTTGAAGGTATATTGACAACGTTTTTATTGTATGAAGACAGGAACAACTGGTAAGCATTATACATCGAGCAGTAAGTATAAATACGGCCGTTTGATTGACATCACTGGTCCTTATGAACTGAAGGTCAACATCTGGACGTTACGAAGGAACCATGTTTTAACTTATATACTCATTATATATTAATCTGGAACATCATCGCTCCGGATGCCAGAGGGGCGCACTAGCCATTGATCAAAACGGATTCAATGGAAGTTCTGCCATAGCAAACAGGGCCATCAGTCTCTGAGGCATGAGGCATATCAATCAGCCGTTTTCTGGAAAAAGCTATAACTTGAAGGCTTCCTGGAAGAGTTCTGCAGGAATAAGCTTCATCGGCCTTTAATACAGTTTCAAATTAACATACAAGTTTCTTCACGTCAGAGCAAGAACAATGAAAATTATATCCGTCTTAGATGACCAATATATTAGACTGCCTCAAGAGTCTCATTTGTATAGCAACAAATCGACGCAGCAAAGCGCGTCATCTGCATTCAACGATAATGCAGAAAAGTACGCAAAAATATTTAAAATATACATATATTTCAAATGCACTCACATGTGCGTCTATCAAGACTAGACTGGCATATGAGAAACTCACACACTTAACTCCCACGCGAAAAAGGACTTAACAGATTACATCGCCTCCCGGAGAAAAAAAAAGCAAACCTTTTTTTTTATTTTGATTATTATACCGAAGAGCTCAATCAAATTTCAAATAACACCAGACAAATATAATTAATGTTAAGTCATTATTAAGAAAATAACAAGTGGGATGGAAGTGTGTAAAAGGAATCAAATACCCAATTCAAACAAAAGAAATGAAACATCATGTACCAAAAATGTACAAAATACAAACCAAGAAGTGGCAAATTAAATGAGAAAATGAAATAATAGGGGGTGAAGAATGATAAGAAATGGTGAACAAGTGATAGTAATCAAGAAAGATGAAAAAAAAAACATGTCAATGTCACGTAGCGTTTAAAGGATAAGAGAATTATTTAGAGGAAATAATAGATCTGATGTGGAAGATTTGGCTCAAGGAATCCCTGCTGGGTTTTCCCACTTCCGAAGGGTGACGAAGAGGGTAAATTCTCCTAACTCGACAGGTCTGGAAAAGATTGTAAGGAGATATTTGGTCTCTCGCTACCGTCGTCCCCTTCTCAGTTATCTATTATTATTATTCTTTAAATTATATTATATTTTACGAGCCCCCCCCCTCCCTTATAAAGGAAGATAAACATAGACAATATTCAACATCTAATGGAAGGAACAAAGCGTGGGGTACAGTATATACACCCAATTGGTTTATTGCAATAAAGTGAATAGATGGTGAATGATAGTATTGTCGATGGAATTAGTGTCTGCTGTATGTATTATGTGTCTCACAATTCACGTGTTTTTTTCATCATGGATGACTAAACTTTGTGGCATTGATTAGGTGAGTTTCCTTTGTCGTGGACTTAGCTTTTCAGCCCCCGGCTGATAGTGAAGTGTGGTTAGTTCTCCGGTCTCCTGACGTTGCCCCGGTAGGTCTTGAATGGTTCGGATTTGCCTTCTCTGTGCTCGACTCCGTATTCTGCGCTGAGATTGGACTGTCGTGCAAGGCTCCACCATAGACTGAAGACAAATACGACGGCTTCATTAATTTTCTAGCTTTAGAAAGCAGTCTTTCCCTAAGCCGTCCCTCTGCCTGTCACCTCAGATTTTAGTCTCTAACATCATATGTCTAGAGTCTAATCTTGAATTCAAGTTTCTCCTGTCTGTCCTTTATTATATTACTCTGCCCCAGTGGCAGTATTATAATTCTTTAGACTGAGTTATCGTCAACTTAACCCGATGAATTATTATAAATGTCAGTTAAACCCACCAAATTTATCATAGAAATGTCGGCAACAGTATTCTAGTTCTGTGCCTCTAGCCTAATCGTCATGTCATTATGATGAATTTAACAAATAATTGGACATCCGTGTTTTAGAATTGTCTGACAACATTATCACACACTTCATGTCTGGTCGCATCGTCATATAATTTATAATGAATATATGTCACGGTCGGTCAACATTATCGTTAATATTAATTTCCGTTAGTCTAAACGTCGGGTCGAAAATAATCAAATAATATGGAAATTAATAGCTATATATATATATATTCCCGTTATACATTATTATGAACATGTACATATCCCGTGGGATCATAAAATATACCCGATCACATGTGGCTGGATGTGATCGTAAAACAAAAATATGAATAAAGTAAACATACCAATCTTGCGTCGATTTTGCAATGTACTACACATTTCATCACATTATATTCTAGCGAGATTTCACTTACCTACTCAAAGATGGACGCTAACCCGCAATTAGACACGTGGCTTCAGTGCTTTTAATGCGAGAATTCGCCGATAATTGGGTTAGACCTAGCTGTCTCAAGGGTTCCGGGCAAGTGAAGATTGCTCGTGTTTGGCGCACTTTTAGCGGGACATTTCCGCTTGGACACGTGATCCATAGCGTGCATCATGTGACATTAGCCTCGTTTTAGACGCTCCAATCAATAATGTTAAAAGTCACGTGATGTTTTCCTAAGTGGCCTAAACTGGTTTTATCTGCTTAAGCAGTCTTAAATTAAAACAGGTTCCTAGCTACCGAGGTCATTGGTCAACAATGACGTCGTATCTAAAAATAGCGAGGAGAAATACTGAATGCTAGGAGAATTTCCGCCAGTGACAATTCCCGGGACTTTGCGATCATGCATTGAGGATGAGAAAAAAAAAACGATGTCACGTAAATAATAAAAAAAATGAAGAGAAGATTGGGCAAGTTGTCACACAAGCCCCTCCTCAAGTTTGACGTTCCGTCCAACTCCTCTTGTCCTGTCTTCCTCTTCTTTTCCAGTTTCTCATATCTCCTCGGTTGCGTCCGGATGTCTGCTCAAAAAATCTGCCCCTACGTTGTTCTTCCCAGGTATGTATTCTATGTGAAAGGAATATGGCTGCAACAGGACTGACCATCTCATAAGCCGGGCATTAAGGTTCTTCGACGCTGCAAGAAATATCAACGGTTGGTGATCACACTGCACCGTGAACTTTTTCCCGTATAAATATGGTTGAAACTTCTGCACAGCCCATATTAGCGACAGACATTCTCGTTCGATGGTAGAGTAGTTCTGTTCAGCAGGGTTCAATTTCCTACTAGCATATGCGATGGGGAATAGAGTTGCAGAAGGTCTATCACTAGGCTGCAGGAGAGTGGCTCCTATCCCTATATTGCTAGCATCTGTTCGCAGCGTAAAGTTCAGAGTTAAGTCAGGCAGTCGCAGAATTGGCCTAGCTGTGAGTTTCTCCTTCAGCAGCGTGTAGGCATTTTCGCACTCCGCTGTCCAGGTTACTTTGTCCGGGTTCCCATTCTTGGTTAATGCGGTCAATGGCGCACTCAGGGTATTAAAATCTTTAATATATCTCTGGTAGAAGCCACATAGAGACACAAATGACCTTACATCCTTTTTAGTCTGGGGTCGTGGGGCCCGCTGTAACTTCTCAATATTACGCGCATCTGGGAACATGCATCCATGCGAGATAGTGTGTCCCAGGAATTCTAGTTGCTCGCAGGCAATTTGACATTTTGTAGGGCGAGCGGTGAGTCCTGTTTCTCTAAGTCTTTCGAAGAGTAGGGAAACTGCGTCCAGGTGCTCCTCAAAGGTGTTCGTGGCAATAAGTATGTCGTCCATGAAATTACTTATCCCAGGGTGGTTCAGGGGTTCCAGTAGCTTCCTCATCATACGAGTAAAGACGCTTGGGGCGTTGCTTAGCCCAAATGGCAATACATTAAACTCGTAATGGCCTTCAGAAGTACTAAATGCTAACATATGTCGAATTTCCTCTTTTACCGGGATCTGGTAGTACCCTTTGCTAAGGTCTATCTTCGAAAAGTATCGTGCTCTACTCAGCTTGGTGAAAAGCTGATTCTGATCCGGTAAGGGCTCCGCTTGAAATTCCGTTACAGCGTTGAGCCTTCGGTAGTCTATGCAGAGGCGATGTTCTCCTGTGGATTTTCTAAGCAACACTACACTCGCACTATAAGGCGACTCTGATTTTGAGATAATATTTTCCTTAAGCAGGTACTCGATTTCCTCACTCAATGCCTTTGCTTTAGCATAAGGAACAGGATAGTTCTTAACTCGTACCGGGGCGAGGTCTGTTAGCTTCATATCAAATTCTATCAGGTTGGTCATGCCAGGTTTATCCGTGAGTGTACTAGTGTGTTTTCTCAACAACTGTTGAACCCGTGCCTGCTGATCCTCCGTTAAAGTTGAACTAATCTGAACATCTTGATGAGTTTCGCACTGACGAAGAGGGTATTCACAGGAGGTCAGGGGTTCTGCCTCAGTTTCCGTCGCAATAGCCAGTGTCAGGAAATGTGCTGGTTCTGCACCTGGTCTTTCATAATATCGCTTCAGCAGGTTTATGTGGTAAATTTTCTGCTTCCCCTTTATGGCAATCTTGTAATTGGTGCGCGACATTTTCTCAACAATTTTATATGGACCTCTCCACCCGATTTGCAATTTATTATTGCTACTGGGCAGGAGTAATAATACCTGTTCTCCTACTTCTAGCTCCCTATCCTTCGCAGTGCGGTTGTAGTAACGCGCATGTTTACGACGGGCACGGCGTACATTTTCCTTTGCCAGTTCCCATCCTGTTTTAAGGCGTTGGGTCAACTCCTTCACGTATTGGGATGCAGAGGTGACCGTCTCATCAGCTTTATCATCTGTCCAAGTACGTAACAGTGCCTCTAAAGGTCCTTTTATAGGTCTACCAAACAGCAATGTGGCAGGAGGCATCCCAGTAGAATTGTGGGGTACTTCGCGGTAAGCAAATAGTGCTGCGGGTAAGTATTGATCCCAGCTCTCTGGTTTTTCCTGCGCAAGTTTCCGAAGGATGGAAATAAGGGTCCCGTTAAACCGCTCCACCTGGCCATTTGCCTGGGGGTGGTAGGGAGAGGTGTGGATATGTCGGGCCTGAAATATCCTAAACACTTCCTCGGTGAGTTTTCCTCGGAATTGGGAACCATTATCTGTCAGGATCTGTGACGGAAACCCTAGCCGAGTAAATATGGTGAGCAGAGCCTCAGCAACATGCTTAGAATCACAGGCGGGCATAGCAATTGCCTCTGCCCACATGGAGCAACAATCCACTAACGTGAGTATATAACTGTTTCTCTTTTTGCTACGAGTAAGTGGACCCACAATATCCACCGCTACTCGTTCGAAGGGTGTGCCCAAGATTGGCATTTCTCCCAGAGTGGCTGGGGCCGTCCAGTGTTTCGGCGCTGTCCTCTGGCACTGCGGGCATGATTTCACATATCTCTGGATATCGGCGTTGATACCTGGCCAATAATAATGACATGAAATACGCTGAATCGTGGCACTTATGCCCATGTGGCCACTAAACGGAAGGGCATGGCCCATTTCTAGGACCTGGGCTCGGTATGCTGATGGAACCACAAGTTGCCCATGTTCCTGTCCTCCATTTCCTGCTTTCCGATGCAACAGCCCATTTTTCTTGTAGAAGTCTCCCTTTTGGAGAGGAGTGTGCGCTCTCGGTAGTTTTTTGTAGCAGGGTGCTAGAGATTGATCCTCCGTTTGTGCCTTTTTTAATTCCTCAGGAAGGATGTTGGGTGGGGATTCCAACTCCGTATTCCGTTTGGCCTGTCCTCTAGTGGTGACAGCCGCCACAACCAGAGGGTGAATGGGTTCTCCCAAGAACACATACCTACACCCTAAGATCAAGGGATAAATAGGGTCGTCCAAGATCGCTGCACGGATTTCCCCAGTCACATATTTTGATTTGACCTTAATCTTGGCTATGGCCAAACGCATAGGTGCTGCACTTTTAGTAGGTCCTTGTATTTCTATAGTGTCTTCTGTCATCTGGTCAGGCTTGACTAGGGATGCACAGACAACTGCGTCGAATGCAAGGCCTGTATCATAAAGGCAGGTCACCTCTTGGTCATTTACGAGGACTGTCTCAACGACCGGGGGATGTCGGGGTTTGTCCAGAGGTTCTTCCGGTCCATTTCCCCTTGCGGCACTTTTACGTAAGCAGGCAGCATGATGAGGTGGGTTTTTCCGGTTGCACTCCTGCGTATTGTGGGTGATGGTTCTACAGTGCTTACACCATTTTTCCCCTTGCCTCTGCTGCTGGAAATTAGATCTCTGAGTAGTCTTGTAGTCTGGCTTGTCATGCTTTTTGAAGTTAGTATACGGTGGTTTCACTTGGGGGTCCATGTGTGACTGAGCTGTCTGTCTAGGTACGTAATCTGGTTGTTTCCGTCTGGGTGGTGGATTCTCTGATAGTGCTGCCTGATATCGTTCCGCTAACTGGACTATGGATTCTAAAGTGCTGGCCCCATTCTCTGTCAGGAATCTTCTCATGTCGGAAGTCATGGTGTCCTTCAGTTGTTCGATCATGACCATTTCCTTCAGGCCTTCCCAATCATGAGTAAAATTCCCTAGGGCACCCCACTTCTCCACGTAGGAATCCAGTCTCGCAGCAAACTGAGCAAAGTTCTCTCCGACTTCCCTCCTAGAGTTACGGAACCTCTTCCTATAGGCGTCAGCATGTAGCTCATAACGAACCAATAGTGCCTTTTTCAAAGAGTCGTAGTCATCCTGTAAACCTGGAGGAAGCTTGCTATACACGTCATAAGCAGTTCCTCTAAGCCCTTGCGACAGTTTCAGGTTCCATTTGCTCTTCTCCAAACCAAACGTGGTGGCAAACTTCTCAAATTTGTCGAGATACCTATCGATCGAGTCGGCTTGTTCCGAGAAAGCTTCAAATGGAAACGTCAAAGGTCCCAAAGTTGACATGAGTGAGGATGGCAAAGGTCCGGTGCCCCCTGCGTGCAAGGAAGGCATATCATCTGACCGTGGCGATAGGTTGCCTGAGGAGGTAGATGCGGTCGCACCGGCTACTGGTTCAACTCTTTGAGCTTGTCCCTGCATCTCTAACTGCTTCATCTTCAATGCATGCTCGCGTTCATCTCTCTCGCTTCTTTCTCTAGCGTCTACAGCTTTTATCCTCTCATCTATTTCTGCTAACTTTATTCGCTCTTCTCTTTCAGCTTTCGCTGTTTCTCGAGCGTAATACTTATCAGTCTCGACACTGACATAATTTGCAAGGTCCACCCCACTATAACCTAGATCTCGACCGGCCTCCCCTAGTGCTGCCTTAAGCTTAACTATTTCAGCCATCTTTTGCAGTTAAAGTCCACACTGAGTAAGCTAGTGCTACCTTCCAATAGTATTTCTAGCAACAAGTAAATACTAATTATTTATCCGACTGCTGTAGAATGAAATTACTACAGTTATGGAGACTTAAGGTCTGTAATTCAATGAAATACAAAATCAAGAACTAACTTAATTAAACACAACATATATAAAGGGATTCACCAATCAATGCCTGAATTTCTAGAAAAAATGTTTTCTGTCTTTCTAGAGCTCACTGTGTGAAAATACATGTGTTAAAATGGTATACTGTAATGACTGAATGGATGATACTATCCCAGAGGTATGATAAAATACATAAGTTCAAATCCCGGACCGAGACACCAGTGTCACGTAGCGTTTAAAGGATAAGAGAATTATTTAGAGGAAATAATAGATCTGATGTGGAAGATTTGGCTCAAGGAATCCCTGCTGGGTTTTCCCACTTCCGAAGGGTGACGAAGAGGGTAAATTCTCCTAACTCGACAGGTCTGGAAAAGATTGTAAGGAGATATTTGGTCTCTCGCTACCGTCGTCCCCTTCTCAGTTATCTATTATTATTATTCTTTAAATTATATTATATTTTACGAGCCCCCCCCTCCCTTATAAAGGAAGATAAACATAGACAATATTCAACATCTAATGGAAGGAACAAAGCGTGGGGTACAGTATATACACCCAATTGGTTTATTGCAATAAAGTGAATAGATGGTGAATGATAGTATTGTCGATGGAATTAGTGTCTGCTGTATGTATTATGTGTCTCACAATTCACGTGTTTTTCATCATGGATGACTAAACTTTGTGGCATTGATTAGGTGAGTTTCCTTTGTCGTGGACTTAGCTTTTCAGCCCCCGGCTGATAGTGAAGTGTGGTTAGTTCTCCGGTCTCCTGACGTTGCCCCGGTAGGTCTTGAATGGTTCGGATTTGCCTTCTCTGTGCTCGACTCCGTATTCTGCGCTGAGATTGGACTGTCGTGCAAGGCTCCACCATAGACTGAAGACAAATACGACGGCTTCATTAATTTTCTAGCTTTAGAAAGCAGTCTTTCCCTAAGCCGTCCCTCTGCCTGTCACCTCAGATTTTAGTCTCTAACATCATATGTCTAGAGTCTAATCTTGAATTCAAGTTTCTCCTGTCTGTCCTTTATTATATTACTCTGCCCCAGTGGCAGTATTATAATTCTTTAGACTGAGTTATCGTCAACTTAACCCGATGAATTATTATAAATGTCAGTTAAACCCACCAAATTTATCATAGAAATGTCGGCAACAGTATTCTAGTTCTGTGCCTCTAGCCTAATCGTCATGTCATTATGATGAATTTAACAAATAATTGGACATCCGTGTTTTTAGAATTGTCTGACAACATTATCACACACTTCATGTCTGGTCGCCTCATCATATAATTTATAATGAATATATGTCACGGTCGGTCAACATTATCGTTAATATTAATTTCCGTTAGTCTAAACGTCGGGTCGAAAATAATCAAATAATATGGAAATTAATAGCTATATATATATATATTCCCGTTATACATTATTATGAACATGTACATATCCCGTGGGATCATAAAATATACCCGATCACATGTGGCTGGATGTGATCGTAAAACAAAAATATGAATAAAGTAAACATACCAATCTTGCGTCGATTTTGCAATGTACTACACATTTCATCACATTATATTCTAGCGAGATTTCACTTACCTACTCAAAGATGGACGCTAACCCGCAATTAGACACGTGGCTTCAGTGCTTTTAATGCGAGAATTCGCCGATAATTGGGTTAGACCTAGCTGTCTCAAGGGTTCCGGGCAAGTGAAGATTGCTCGTGTTTGGCCCACTTTTAGCGGGACATTTCCGCTTGGACACGTGATCCATAGCGTGCATCATGTGACCTTAGCCTCGTTTTAGACGCTCCAATCAATAATGTTAAAAGTCACGTGATGTTTTCCTAAGTGGCCTAAACTGGTTCTCCCAAGTTCAAGCAGTTCTAAATTAAAACAGGTTCCTAGCTACCGAGGTCATTGGTCAACAATGACGTCGTATCTAAAAATAGCGAGGAGAAATACTGAATGCTAGGAGAATTTCCGCCAGTGACAATTCCCGGGACTTTGCGATCATGCATTGAGGATGAGAAAAAAACGATGTCACGTAAATAATAAAAAAAATGAAGAGAAGATTGGGCAAGTTGTCACAGTCAACCAGTGAACAAAATTAAAAATGTGTAATGTATGCATGTATGCGCATAAGTGTAATAGTGGGTAAACGGAATTAAACAAAAAGCAATGTGTAAATTAAAACACGAGAAGAAAACAACACAGTCCAAAGAGAGTATAGGAAGAATCAACTACACTGCGTACGCCAACTAATAAAAGGCAAGTACGGCTACATTAACTATCTACGTATGCTAAATATATCAGGCGCTAATGATGCGCTACCATATAATAAATTAGGTTAGAAGCAAAAGCGCAGCGAAAGATATATCCTAATTAATTAGAAATTAATGTTATCAATTTAGCACATGTTCCTCGAACTTTACAATGTTATTAGTCACACGATAATTAAATTATTGAAAAGTGTCATGAAAACTTATTAATGTCACGAAGTCGGCAAGTAAAATTGTTATTGATGTACACAAGTAGTGTAGGAAATGTGGGCGACAAGCTGGAATCGTGTCAATCGTAGTAGAGACCAGACAGTGGTCAAGAATGTGATGTCTATTGCAGAGTAATGATGTTCAGCTCCATTCAATTGTCGATAGAAGTGGAGTACTTGCACAGCTCCGATTCCCATCGAAAAAAAAGTCCCTGCGAATAATGAAATGGAGTTTTTTTTTTTAGTAATCGTATCTTCTTCTTCCTCGTTCGTCCTGAAAAGGACGTTGGTTGCATTGTGTCTGTTTACGCCGTAGCTGCGATATCTGCGCCTTTCGGCCGACACATCTGACTTCAGCATGGCATTTTTTGGGACCGGGTTTGCCTTCCCTCTTCGATCCCTACTCTCTCAGCCAGACTGCAGTGATGCAGCCTGTTTCCAGGACCACCACGTGGAGGTGGAGTAGGGTCTTGATCAGCTCTGGTTCGCTGACCCTGAAAAGCAGTCAAGCTATGGGTCGCTGACTGCATTCTCTATTGCTGCATCTTTGAGTCCCTAGTAATCGTATGAGATTAGTGAAGGAAGATATTAAATTTATCTTACCGCATGTGGTCTGGTACTTTTTTGACCACTGTGTCATGCCAGTAGAACCTTTCTTCAACAAATGAGAAAAGGTGGCAGTGAAAGTAGCCAAAACAGTGATGGACTTATTACCGAACTTATAGGAAGACAAAATTGTATGAAGAAAATTACAGCATGAGAAGTAAGTCGCGCTGAGGATAATGAGCAGCTTGAAATACAGGCACAAGAAAAAGCACGAAACAACATAAGTGTGCATAATGACGTACAGGGAAGTCATACATACACAAATGATACCGACATCAAAAGGAAAACAGATAAGATAGGAACTATAACTGACTATCCGAGATGTCGTGTGAGACAAAGGAAACTCAGTCGACAAAGGCCTAGATCTAACAGGATGAACTGATGTCATAGCTTGTGTAAAAGTAAAGCAGTGAGTGCCACAAAAAGTCATTGACCACAAAAAAAAAATACTGAGCTAACCGGCCCAATAAAAAAATAAATAAATGTAGATACAACAAGTGAAGATAGTCGGAACAGACAGGATATCTGAAAAAAAAAGAAATGCTAATATGTATGACACAGATGATATAAAGAACAAAGAAGTATCGGCAATAGTAGAAGAGACAAGTGTGACCGTGGGTGTTGGGGGTTGCTGTTTGTACAGAGAGTGTTAGATTGATAAACTAGCCTATCCGCTAGAGTTTGGAATTTCTCTCCTACAGACGTACAGGAGTTTACCAGGTTCTGGGATGATCCTCTAAGGTGAATTAGTTAGGAACAGTTGATAAGACATTATTAGTTTCGCAGCAGACATTCCTTCCTTCCTTTCAAACATATATGTAGCACAGTATTTAATGGACGACCTCCCTTTGGTTTCAACGTGATTTTTATTGATCACAACTTATTTACATAATGGCGTGAAGATTAACAGTATACATATTTCGTTCATCCACAAATAGACATTGCTTTCATTAATATAGCATGGGGGACTGACATCCTATGATTCACATTGATTCAACTCTTAGCCACTTGTTCCTTCCAATACTAGCTAGCAGTAAATGCATAATAGCAGTTCTTCAGAGAATTAATCCATTTTCTTATTTATCGAAGAGCTTCATCTTCTACCAAACTGTTAGTGCTTCTACATGGCAATTCAAAGTCTATATTTTGACTCAAGGTACAACTTGCAGCCATTAGTTCCCTTCTACGTGGGCAAAAACTATCTTTCTTTGATTTGCAAGTATAATAGGTTATTCAAACACTCTACTTACAGACATCCTTGTTAGAAATAATACATATAAGTTATACAGGTACTGTGTGATACCAAATGAATACTTCATTTAGTAAATTTTGAATCATCCTCGAAAATGAGCAGCATTAGAACAATACGTCTGGACACTACCATGACTGATCTGCGACTAATTCTTGCCCGGGAAAAACCCGCCGGGGCTGAGCTCAATCTGGGGTAGCGTTGCGTGATCTAGATTTATTCAGCTCACGTTTGGCCAATAATCAATCTACGCTATTTTTCCATCATCATCCCTTTTCCTTTTACTATTTTTTAAATAAAGATAATAGATATAGTCTGTTTCTATTTAAGCTTCAATTTATTTTCTAGCAAATTTCTACTGTATAAGCTATCTTCTGTTTTAATTAAAAGTGACAAATTTTTTAATGAGTTATCTTTTTTTGGTGTGACTAGCTTTACGGTCACATATAAATCCCCGTGCTCTGCAAATGTATCCCGTAGGGAGACATTTGTATACTATCAATATCAACAAATCTATCCTGAAAAATGTTCCAAGTCGAAAAAAATTTTCAAAAAAAAAAAAAAATGGTAAAGTCCAAAAAATTTTCTAAGTCCAAAAATATTTCAGAAAAATTTAACTTAATTCTTATACTGGGGTCCCTATGGCTATATGGGATTGTCTTCCGTAAGAAGGCCTTAATAATAGACACCATTCTCAAAAATATAAACCATGTTTCGTATCCAGACATATTTTCAACTAAATTTACCAATTGGCAACATTGGTCAACAAAATATTCCTAACATCCATCTAATTCTAATACATAAGGTCGTCACTGAAAAAGGTGACGAGTGGCAACACTGGGAAATATGAACAATAATATATCTCCTTGGCATAACTCCTGTCTTGGATTTTCTCCAAGTGATATGTGTATCTATTTTTTTTCAAAGTATCCAACACCGTAGAAATTATTGTAAAAAAAATTTTTTTTTCAAATATTCAATGTCTTTCTCCAAACATCCATATAAGTTATGCGTCTAGTAGAGGTCCTGTTTATTAATAATTTGGTTATGTCCAATCACTGATAGATTTATTTTATTTATCCTCTGTCAAGACAATCTTCCTTGAAGTATATATATATATTTTTTTTTTTCAAAAGTCTTTCTTGAACTATCAGTTAGTCATTATCCAACATCAACTAGTCAGCAATCATTAAAACAATATGTTTACAAAATTTTACCAATATGTTAAATACAAGGAAAAAATTTTCAAAGCATCGTGGATTCTGTACATTAGGTTCTGTATTACTTCATTTTTTTTTTCTCTGTTAAGACAATCTTCCTGATATTCCTGACTATTATGTATTTATGTTATCCTAAGGCATCCTTGTATATAGTTTACTATTTTATTTTTCTATAAGTCCAGTTTGTCAGTTATGGTGCTCTAGATAATTTATTTTTTATGGGGATCCTGTCTAGTCCTCCTGTTATCTCGAGACATACATCATTAGTGATCCTTATGAACTATAACTGTCAATATTTCTCAACAACACATCAAACAATCACATTTAAAACCATCAACTCAAACGTCTTAATTTGATAACAATATACAACAAAAATATGTTATTTTACAGTATTTGCATTTTGTCAATACCAGTTCTGCCTTCGCAGGTCGAAGGTTTGTCAGAACCATGTGGTGTTTATTACATCTGCTGACTACAGCCAGATGGGTAACCTATTCAAAATTTCCTAAGTCATTGGTAGGTGTGGGGCATGAAGGTATATATTTTATGGTATCCATGACGCAGTGTCATGTATTTCAAATCCATGTATTCTTTTTCTTTTATTGTTATAATATATCCACCGTGTTTATCCGTGACACGTCTGTCATTGGGGTAACATCATTTTCAGTTTATGTAACATAAGGGGTGATCCGATCTCCGTTCGTCAAAATGTATCAGTCATATTTGGCTCTATGATTATTCAGTCAAAGTATAACAACCGTTTCTATATAAACATCAGCAAGCATATATCATTTGCTATCCATCTTATTATGACAATGTTTATAATACAAAGCAATGGGTAAACATCAAGGAAATGTCTTCTCTTATACGGAGGTAATCTGGTCATTTATTTTCTGCTGGATGCAGTAATTATGCAACTATTTTATTCATATATTTTTTCATTTTATCCGTACATCTGTGGTTCTCATAGAATGTTCATAATCCATATGTATCTCGTGTTCATTGGTAATCCATACTCTTATGGTTTCATCAATTGCCATTTCTCACCTTCTCCGTGACTTGCTATTCCAGAACTAGTGATTTCCTTTATATGCACCTTAGTGCATCTTCACGCAGACACTTTACACTAGTAGTCCTTTCTTACTTCTTCCTAATCCTTTTAACCTATAATGCCTATGCCACTCGACTTGTCTATCCCTATAATGTTCTATTGAACCTACTATTACAGCTTGTGAAAAAATGTATAATCCACACCATTACAATTGATACCCATATCTGTCATGCTATTTTTCTCCACAGAATTATTTATTTTAGCATGTATACGAAATTTATTAGAAATTATTGCATTTTGCAACATAGATTATATATTACACACTTAAATCACCATTGTAACAGCTTACCAATTCCCCTATCACACCTTTTCTTATTGATTCGCCTTCACTATTCTGAAAAGATATTCTGAACTTGAAAAAAATTTATTCGCCAGAAAAGATCTTCATTCTTTTGAATTACAATATTTTTGTAATCCGGAGATAGTCTATTTTCCCACTATTCTTGACGACTCTACAGTATACTGTCCTCATACTTGTTCTAAACATTGTTGCTAATATTCTTACCCATTTACACTTTTACATCCTTCATAGCCCCACTCATAAATTATTATATAAGTAGATATTAGAAAATGCCGATGTTGCATTTTTGTGATTAGCAGAAGAGTTGGAAAGATACAAAAATATACTACAGAATAGCATATTATACAAGATTGACATACATCACTGCTGATGCATACCATTGTACCACCCCCACAAATTGTTGATGTAAACAAATGACTGATGAAAAAATTACCCACCTGTATGACAAACTGATGTATAATACACTGCCCCAATTTCAAGACATTGCCCTTTACCCAATACCCCAATGACATCTGCGCATGCTGATTTTGCAGATAGAAACCCTATTGATAGCATTTGTGTATGCTAATCCCAGAGAAAATACATTGCCATTTTTTTCCCTGATGTTGCCTGAGGCACATGAAAGGAAGAAGCACCTATTTATGAAGGTTGCCTGTGCCATTATATGAGACACCATGTTATGATACTACTATATGATAGTACAACTAATGTTATGATTGATGATAAAGTACTCCACATCAGTATAGTATAATAAACAAAATGTTAGTCTTTTCGTGATAACGAAAGAAAGACGTCAAAATACTTGGAAAATTTTGACGTCTTTCTTTCGTTATCACGAAAAGACTAACCCGAAAAGAATGAAGAAGAACGCACCCACAAACGCAACTATAAAGTGCGTGGTGCAGAGTTTTGTACGAGTTGCACATCTAGAGAATGGTGTGCAAAAAGCGCACCATGTTTGAATTTAACAGCTCTGTGAACGTAACAATAGTTATTAAAGCGGACAAAAGCAAGTTGTTGATAAGAATTTGGAAGTTCGAACATGCGAACAAATGCAACATTTCCGACTTGCTGAAAAAATTATCTAAGTGCATACCAAGTTGTATGCGAAGGGAAGTTGCGCACCAGAACAGTGCGATTCAGTGAAATATGATCTCGGCCAAATCGAAACAGCCCGAGAATCATTTAATTTATCATGTGTCGTGCGAGATAAGCGCGAATTTAGACACATATGATGTTTTTCCCTGCATGGCGCATGTGGTGGGTTTTGATGTTACTATGTTAATTAATTTGTACGAGTTGCACATCTAGGGTAATGGACGTATGATGTTGTGATTATAACTTGAACACAACTGTAAAATTGTTAATTAAGTACAGAAAGTTGAAAGTTTCAATTATTTAGGCAGTAAAATGACTCAGGATGGTGACACAACAAGAGAAATTCATACTAGAATTGCTTTGGCAGCTAGCGCTTTCAATAGATTATCTAACATTTGGAAATTACGATCATTGAATATACATACCAAGCTTCGTCTGTTTAATTCAAATGCTATCTCAGTGTTAACATACGGCTGTGAGAGTTGGAAAATAACAAAATCATTGGAGAACAAGCTGAATACATTCGAGAACAAATGTCTTAGAAAACTCAGGAACATCAGTTGGAAAGAATTCAAGACTAATCGACAAATAAGAGAAGACTCTAGGCAGAAATATGTCTCCGACTATATAAGGAAAAGACGATGGTCATATATCGGTCATGTCCTACGAATGCAAAACAACAGAATACCATTGCAGGCGCTCACTTGAGTTCCTGAGGGTAAGAGGAAAAAAGGAAGACCAAAAGAAACACTCAGAAGAACAATAATAAGAGAAGGAAGAACGTTGGGATTAAACAATGTGCAAGAGCTAAGAGGAGTGGCGTCACAACGTACAACCTGGAGAGCACTGGTTTCTGCCTTATGCGCCGTATTTGGCGCTTAAAGAATTTATTATTATTATTATTATTATGTTAATTATTAATTGTCTACAGAGTGAGGTCAGCTATGAAGGTTCCTGAGTCTAATAGTTGATGATGATGTTCTCAGGGTACCTAACTGCTACCACCCTACGATCTCACTCTGCGAATTATTTTGATTTTATTATGTTATATGGCTACGTGTCTAGGGTAATGGACGTATGGTGTTGTGATAATAACTTGAACACAACTGTAACTCAATACAATGAATTTAAGTAAGACAGTAGTTTTAGTTATCAACTTACTTTACAATTTTATTTTCCTGTACCTCAATTCTTTTGGGACAGGAATATTTAACTGAAGAAAATGTAGTTTACATATACCAAATAAATAAAGATAATTTTCTGTCCAGATCAAATAATAGGAACTGTCTTTGGTGATGTATTCACATAATATTACAGTACTGTCTAATTTGGTGAAAGTCAATCTTGTGCGGGGCTGTTATTTACATCATTCCCGCTAAATGTGGATAACGTTTTGGAAAACGGTGTACGTTGATGAGTTGACAGGATGCCCTTAAGATACGTTCACCTTTTCTTTGAGTTCAGCTGTAGAATACTGGAAATTATGACAAAGTCAGCCCAAAAATCTTTCTCTGGCTAACACGTGCAGTAACAGCTCTGCTGAGGCCTTCACTTTTCTCAGATAAAGTCTCAGTAGGTCTCCTGTTACAGCTTGTAACAGGCAATGAAATAATGCAACAAAAGGACATCCCCGCCCTTTTATATGCTGGCTTATAATTTCCACAACTAACCACATTTAACAATACGGGGTCAGCCTCGTGTGCAACCAAGTGCACCAGCCCCGAATTTATTTGACTTCACCTTACACTGTGACACATTCTGCTTCCATATGGCTGCTACGCCACTGGTATTTAAACCTTAATTTGCTTCCATACACACACAGATGGAGTATACCATCTTCTTCTTATGATTTATTTTTATAATCATCCTAGGCATGTTTTCAGGTGTTCATTGAATACTGAGGCCTGCATAAGACTGCCAGTAGTTCCTGGTCTTATTATAATATTATTTAATTATGACAATGGTTAATTATTCAAATACACTTTACTTCCATGTCTTTATAATCAGCTTCAGGCATGTATTGCTCCCTAGGATGTCATAAGCTTCCACAATGGCTAAGTTGCACAACACAAAGTTTGTGTGGGCCCCGCTCTGGGTTAGCCTCTACACATTAATAATAATATTAATAAAACATTTCTCTTACCGCAATTCAATGAATTTATTTACACAAGTAAAAGATGACTGGCAAATAATGGCACACTTCAGATCTGCCTTCGTCCAGACTGTAAAGAATTTCTTTTCAGAAGCTTCACCTCTGCTCTCATCTTTACTGTGTCAGAATTTTATTGTCAAATGGCGTCCTACCCTTGTATTCTTTTGCTATGATCAATTCTGCCAGCCAATGGAACAACGCGTCAAATATTTGACTCTTTTTTGAAAATCCCAAACATTTTGTGGGTGTTTATCAATACGTTTGCGAGTCTGCTTTTACTCTCACTAGATAGTAATATGTTCGCGTTGGATGGCAAATCTGCAGCTTTTACCTATGATAGGAAACTCTTTACAGAGCGATACAACAGGAAGCAATCTGATCATCAGAAGAAGTCCCCCCGTCCGACAAGTGTTTCGGCCCTATATACTCCTTTACACTCTAAGGGGGGCGGGCCCACTTGGGTCATGACTCCCAAGCGTCTCAGCTTCCTGTTGTCTTGCATCGAAAATGAACCCATTTCACTTATGGTAGCAACTTTAAATTCCACAACTCCGCCAGCCGTGGAGGCAATTGTGAAAGTAACAAGGAGAAGACAATTTATTCCGTTCGTTCCGTCGCACACACTGAGACACCAGCGCGAAGTCAACGAGTCGCCACTGCGCGTTCCCCACTGGACTTTTGATACTGACACCCCTTATAGTATACACCGCTTGTCGCCCCTGAGTCGCAGCCCGTTCACTAGTCCACCACAAACCTCAGCGTATTGTGGACTTAGAAAAATTCCTGGTGTTTTCTGTACCGCAGCGTTTATTGTTACGATCTCCATTCCCCATTGCGGTTGTTCCACAGCCAGCCTGATGCCTTTTCGGCAGTTTCACTAAGCCTCTTCAGGGCCCTTGTTCTCGACTGTCCCCTCAGCCCCAACAGTTTCAATAGATCATACACTGATGCAGCCACAAGCCCTCTTGCGCCCACTTCAACAGCCATGACCCTTGCAGTGAACCCATCGTGTCTCAGATCCGCGGCCAGATCACTATACTTGGCCGCTTTGAACGAATGTTGCTCATCTAATCTGGATTCAAATGGCACTGTCAGTTCAATCAGTATGACCTGAAGCGTTGCTGCAGAATGAAGCACTATATCCGGCCGTCTCCGCGATTTTTTGATACTCACTGGATATGCCCCTCGTCCAGGTAGGTCTACCGCCATCTCCCAATCATTTGCACAATCAAGAAGAGATGGTAAACTGCTACCAGGTTTATTCGGTTTGGGGTGTGCTGACTTTCCTGCCCTCAGAAAGTATGTGTTTGCGGTGTCTGGCCGGACTTTGCTATTCGCTTTCATTCTTGCCAGATCTATTGTCGCAGCAAGCTCATTTAGCACTTTGTTATGGCGCCAAGTGTATCGCCCTTGCCCTAATGACACCTTACACGCTGAGAGCACGTGTTCAAGTGTCTGCCTCCCCTGGCACAGGGGGCACTGCTCATCATCCGACTTTCCCCATTTCACAAGGTTGGTGGCCGACGGCAGCAGGTCATACAGTGATCTGACAACAAAGCTGAGCCTAAGAGGTGCCATATGCCATATATCATTCCATGTCAAGGACCTCTGCAGGGCTCCTTCCCATGTAGTCCATTGGCCTTGTTGGACCTGCTGCACTGCTTTTTGCAACCTTTTATCATTCTCAGCTTCTCGTATCTCCTGAACTACCATGTCTCTGCGCTCCCTGCTTGATGCCTTGGACCACCAGCGGATGTCTCCATGACCAAATCCCCGTCTATTCGTTTGTGTGTATCCGATTACCTCCCTCAGTTTGAGTGACTCTTGGGCAGCATCAACAGCTTCTTCCACTTTCCACTTCCTTCCCGTTTTCAGTGTGGGCTGAATGGACTTAACTACGTCATCAGCTGACTCGCGTAGCATCATTGCAAGCCTTGCCTTTCCAACTTTGTACTCTTCAACAACTGACTTGAAAGGAAGCAGAAGTTTTGACTTTTTGCAGTACAGTGCTACATCTGACAGACCTGGTGGTACTCCTAGCCATTTTCTCATGAACTTGTTGACCTTCTTCTCTATGGCTTCCACTGTACTTGTGCTTATTTCATATATAAGCAGTGACCACAGCAACTTTGGTATCAACATGAACTGGAGGCACCACAGTTTGAACTTCCCCAGGAGTCTGCTTTGGTCTATGATCTGTAGCCCTCTGTCTGCCATTTCTATTGTCTGTTGCACTGCCTTTGAGTCTTTTAATGAGGCATCGTACACCCTGCCAAGACTTTTAACAGGTTCCTCAATGACAGTAGGGATTCTTTGGTTGGAAACCGTGAATATGACCTCTGCTATCTTCCCTTTCCTGACTGATAGGCTTCTCGACTTCTTGGGTTTGAAGCTCATTCTGCACCAGCTGACTAGTTCATCCAGGCGTGCTAACATCCTCCGGGCCTGATGTTCATCTGATGTCAGAATTGTTGTGTCATCCATAAATGCTTTGAGCGGTGGCATGAGACACATTCCACCGAGCTTTGGACCTATAGCCATTCCTTCAGCCGCATTAAGGATTATCTGCATAGCCATCACGAATAGTATCGGAGAGATGGTACATCCCATCGCAATTCCAACTTCAAGGCCAATCCACTTCGTTGTGTACTCTCTGGTTGAAAATCTGACAGCAAACCCTGCGAAATACAGCTTCAGCATTGCTGCAATCTCTTGTGGAACATGATACATTTCTAGGGCCTGCCACAACATCTGGTGTGGAACGGATCCATAAGCATTCGCTAAAACCCATCCAGATTACATGGAGGTTTGTTCTGTCAGACTTTGCCTTTTGGATTGCTTCCCATATCATTGTGGCATGCTCTAGACATCCTGGTGTACCTGGGATACCTCCTTTCTGAATGGTAGTGTCAATGTACCCATTTGCCAGGAGGTATGTAGTGAGTCTTTTCGCCATCACTGAGAAGAATATCTTCCCTTCCACATTGAGTAGTGAGATTGGCCTGAACTGACTGATGTCTGTGGAATTTTGCTCCTTCGGGATGTAGACTCCGTTCGCCTTTCTCCATTCCTTGCTTACAAGCTGGGTTTTCCACGCACTCTTCAGTAAACGAAGCAGTCGTTTGAGCACCTCAGTGCATCTCTTATACACCACATATGGAACACCATTAGGACCTGAAGCTGACTTGCATCGAGCTTTCTGGACAATGCTTTCTACCTCTTGCACCGTTGGGGGCTTGGTGTTAAATTCAGCTCCTGGCTTACTCGGCCATTTAAGGCCTGCCATGCTGCTGAGCGGCTCATCTTTGCGACCATCTGAATATGTCATTCCAAGGTGTTCTTCCAGGTCTTCTTTCCTGATGTTTAGCGTACCCGACCGTGGCTGCTCAAACAGTTCTTTGGCAAACTTGAAGGGCTCCCTGAAGAATCTTTCCTATCCATTCGAGTCTTCCTTTCTTCCTGCACAACCTTTCTGCTCTACAAAGGGCATTATGTTGGCCTTTCAGGTGCTCCCAAACCTGTCGTAACCCTTCCTTCTCTGCGGCAACTGCGTTTTTGAACAGTTTTCGGGCATGCTTCTTCTGTTTTCTGATTTCTTCTATTTTAATTTGTCTTCTGCTTTTTCGTGGTGGGTTACCTTCCCTTGCCTCCCTCACTCCGAACACTTTGCGACAGTGCAGATATATTATGTCGCCGAAGATTTCCAGCTTCTTCTCCAAAGTTATCTGCTTCAGGTTGTTATCCAACTCTTTTGCCAAGGCTTCGTCCAGCTGTTCCCAAAGCCCTTTTGCACTGGCGGGTGGAAACTTGATTGCATCTCTCTTCCCGTCCAAGAAGTGTGTGAGATCATCATCAGGCAGATCAACTTGAATGTACTCAGCACTGTGGATTGACTCCTGGCTGCGTTCTTCTAACGTCTTATCCGTCGAGACAGAGCGCTGTTGATCTCCCCCTGATGACCTCCCACACCCCTTTTTCGTTCTGTGGATTTTCATTCCTCTCTGAGTAGAGAATTCCCTACCACAGGCACATGGAAACTCCCCTTTTCCTAACTTGTGGGGTGGCCAATCAAATCAAGTCAAAAATATTTGACTTGGGCGAAGATTTTCAAACCTGAGTTATTTATGCGTCTGTCAGTCTGTCACAATTTTTATTTTCTACCATATCTTTGTTATTTATGGAACGATTTTAAAGACAGAAAGTAATTCTTACTCAGACCATTATCCTCTACATTTCTAGATAAGTTCTATGTACTTCTTTATCATTATTTGCATCTTTATATTTTTCTCGTTATTTATGGTTTTCTTGTACTGTACCATCATATTAATGAAATAAGTCTTCTAAGGTTCATCTAAAGAATATGAAGGATATTATATTCAATAATATTTATTCTATCTTTCAAGATCTTAATTGTAGTTTATACAGAAAGCCATTTCCTAAAATTCACTTTTGCCACTAGCAGCCCTGCCCCATAGGGTCAATTTCAAATTTACAAGTAGGCGAGATATTTTTTTCTTTTCTCCCCCTTGTCCCGTCTCTGTGTCCTTTGAAGACCAAGCACTGCGTTAACAAGTTGGTTTTGCACGCTTTTTTCGGATTTCGTCAGATAAAAAAACTAGAGGCAGGAAACGCGGGCTGCCGTGTGTGTGTGTTTTTGCGAAAGTGACTTCAACGCTTTGTGTTTATACCTTCGCATCTGCGTCGATCGTTTGCAGTTTTTGAGAAAGGTGATAGCCTTAGTTATCCCAATGCTAAAACGTATTACTCGCTTGTTTTGTCTATCGTTAGTTTCATTTTGGCAACAATCGTCAATAATTAATAGGATGGGGTGGGTAAATGATTTTAGTAGGGGATTTGTACCGCTTTTTTTCCAAATATGCTAGCAGAAAAAGTCACACATTTGCCAATGTTTATTGTAAGTTATATATATTGCCCCTTTCCAATTTTTTAAAATCTAAGGAGGTTTATAACTTGTAAAATGCGTTTTATAGATTTAGGAAGGGGTGAAATTTGAGAGGGAGAGTGAAGACGGAGTGAACTTTATCACAGCGCAACAGTAGGACAATTCTGTTTATCCTTATTATTCTTCATCTGAGCAGTATTATTACCAACTGCCAAGTAGGCGGATTGCGCATGTCGTAACACATACCCTTCAGGCTCTGCCTGATGACTGTTAACATGGAATATAGTATCTTGACTAGCTGCATTTGTAATATCACAACAATGTTTACTACTACTGTCGGAATGACCACGATCGTTATGAAGTAATCTCTCATTTAGAACCTTATTTTGTTTACCGTGGCCATTCAAATTCCACTTCTTACTATTATGTTCATGAGGTGGGCATTTTGCCATGGTGATATAGCTATCATCGGCCTTACGCCATGATACACCCTCATCATAGTCAGACCTGTTACGAGAGGAAACCCCTGCATAAGAAACATATCGAGAAAAAGTATATTTGCCTCGGAAAGATTTGTGAAAACCCTGCTGACTATCAGCATTGAGTTCTTGGTGCTGACTCTTTGTTTTTGTCAGGTGTTGATCATCAAATTTACGTCTTGCACTGTCAACCTTGACTGCAGATAACACCTCGTTGTTTAAGACAACATCCAATAGACCATCGACTCTGTTTCGAAGTTTCGTAATCGCTAATTCTGTAATTTCTTTTTCCTTGGCAAGAGCTTTGCGTATTTTATCTTGGGTTTTAACCTGAAGCCTACCATAATCTGTCTTTAAGTTACGTAATTGAGAAGTAAGAATCTTCTCTTTAGCAATCCTATCCTCAATATTTAATTTCAATTTTTCCGTCTGAGATGTGGTCTCTAATTTAAGACTTAATTTCTTGTTGGAGAGTTTGGATAGTTTCTAAAGCTCTATGATGGCTATTCATAAGCTCATCAACCTTCTCGGGAAATACTGTTTGCTTTTCTTCAAGTTGGCGATGGAGAACTGCATTATCATCCAAAAGAGCAAAAAGCGTGTCCGCATTGGACTCTTCACGTTTCTGGGCCTCAACTTAACTTTCTCATAGTCTAATTTTAATTGTTCTAGCTCACTAATAAGAGCCTTTTCCTTAAATCGATGTTCGTCCTTTATCTTATTTTCGTGAACATTTTTGTCGAGTATAGCGTTATGTGTGTTATTTAATACATGACCATGTTCAACATGGATGTACCGTGCCAAAAAAAAAAAAAAAAAAACGAAGATCCCCACGCAGTAATTGTCACCAGTGTTGCCACAGCTGGGTGTTTTTTTTACTAGATCTGGGTTTTTTGGCTTCCATCTGGGTATCTGGGTATTGTTTTTCCAAATCTGCATTAAACTGGGTATATTTGACAATTGGCATTTACAATGTATGTATATTCTGTTCATTGAGCATTATACAATATATTTATATTATAATTAAATGAAAAAATGATGTGCTATATATTTTTTATTCCACTTAAATTTAATTCTTGTTTTTAACCACATCAATGACGTTGTTTTTTTTTACTTGTTTACATCAAATATCTATTTCCTGTTTATAACATTAACGTTCAGACCTGAGGGTCTTTTATATTCGGACATGCGACCTAATATAACCGACTAGGTTGAAGGGGACGCGCCTCGCCAAAACGAGGCAAAACTTTATTTTAAACAAAAATATATTTCCTGTTATTCTGTTAATGGCTGTCATTTATAATACTTGGTAATTTTTGCAATGTGTTTTGAAGTATTCTTTATAAATTTTAGACTCAAGCAGATAAACAGCATATTGTTTTTTTATTTTTTGTTATTAAAAGATTATAAAATGAACGATGATGAAGGTACGCTACGTAGTTGTAGCAGCATGGCGATACACACGCCACCGTGTAAACAGGTGTAGCCATGGTATCAGCATGTTTTTTGTGAGGAATGGCTAACAGACAGCGAACTAAAGGATTGGAGTTTGTCGTAAGTTTAATCCTAGTAAAAGCGTGGTTGGAAGATGTGCGCGAAAGACGTTGTCGGCAGAGATATGCAAAGATTTTGGAACTCTGCAATCAAGATTCCACGTTGTTAATTCATGCATATGATCTTGACGAAGGAGAAGTTGTCGACATGGATGCCGAGTCGCTGACAAAAGACAATTTTCAACAGTAACAAGTTACAACTAACATTTTATATTTGATTTGAGGAACATTTTGTTAATGTAACTACTGTTAGTATGTTACTGTTAAAATATCTCATTATTAAGAGTTCATATATTGGGGTGTTAATAAAATCATTTTTATATAATTGTTAATTTTTAATAATAAAAAATAAAATAAAAATGAAGAAATACATAAAAATTGGTGGTACACAGCTTATTTGTGCTAAAGTTGCACTAACAGATGGTGTAAGCATCGTCTATCCCGTATATTTGAGGCATAAAATAATCTGGGTATTTCTGGGGTTTTTTTAAGAAGAAAATCTGGGTTTATCTCTAAAACTTGAGTGGCAACCTTGATTGTCACATATGGAAATAGTGCAGCAGTAACCGTCCACTCTTGCCACACCCCCCCCCCCCCCCTTCCTCATCTGGGTTTTATTTTTTTTTTTTGCTACACGAACGCCTGATTCACGATCGCAATTAAAACGCGAGCCATCTGGCAAAAAGCACGTATGCGGAACAGAGCGAAGTGAGCAGCAACGGCGTAATCGTTCTTTGATCAGAGAAACATACAGGTGTAACAGTTTCTTTGAAGAATCAAAGGGGCGATAAGTCTGAGACGTTACATTTTTCAAGGGAATTAACTTACAGAGCTGAGAGGCGGCAGAGGTTAAGAAATTACCTTTCATTCAAGAATGGAACCGCAAAATTGGCTCGGCCCTGATCGGAGGTGTGAATCTAGCATTAAGGAGCGATAGAACGGAATCCATAGATATATACCTGGTCTCTCCCAATCTCAGATATCAGTCATCAGAGAATTCCTGAGAATAACTAGCGCGATATTATGAGAGTTTTAGTACAAAGAACGTTTTAGATTCGTGGAGATATTTTTCAGTTTCTTCTGTTTTGCGGTAATTTATATACTAGATCTTGAGTGATTTAATTGTTAAAGTTTTTCACTATATTCTACTGGGATTTTCTGTGTTAATTGAATGACTTATAGCTTAATTTTCCAGCGGTAAAGTAAATTTAATTACTCGCTTTTCCCCAGAAAGAGATGTTTTAAATTGACTAGTACATACATTAAAAAACTGTCTACTGACGGTATATATTATTTACTTATACACTGTATCCATTTTTATGTGATTCTATAAATGACTAGTGTTCATATCACGCGTTAAAAAAACGATTGGATAAGCTAAACACTTGTGTTTAACTCTAATTTATAACGGAGTGGTGAAGCGGTCCTACTTTGAACTCGTGTAAGATATTGTGACAGACAACTCAGCCGTCCCTGAATTTGTTAGATGATGGTAAGAACCATCTCATAACATCGGTACCCCTGAAGTGTTGGATGATATGGTACGACCCTTCGTAACGACCCCTTCGGATAGCATCAGTGCCCCCGAATATTGTGGTAACTTTTCGTCAAACGGGTTTTTTTCACCTGGACTCATTAGCTATGCAACCTTTCCACGCAGATGGTCAACACGTTTGCTGATTAATATGTGGACAGTTTATCTACCGTTCATTCTGGTCATCGCATTGATTTAAGGAGAGGTTAAATCACGCCCAAGAATATCTCTTGAGCAATCATATGCAGTTATTTTCATTAACTTGGCCAGTGGGGAGCGTTGCCCGCATCAAACGATAGTAGCGACCACGATCAAAGAGACGGGGGGATCTCAGGAATGACTAGCGGCACGCTATCAAAAAGGCAGTAGTGGTCCCTGAAACGAGCGACGCAAGTTTCCTGCCGGTATTTCGCATCTCGGTGTTAACCACAGAACCGATCGCAGTGGGAGCGAACGGGAAAGTGGACGCGCACGCAGCGAGCGAAGATACAGAAGACCAGGGGCGGCATATCTCTTTAGTCTGGCGGTCAGATCCCCGAAAGTCTCCGGAGATCTAAAAAGGTGTCAAATTCTAACACGTCCCACTCATCTTACATTCCATTTTAGATATATACAGACCATGAAGAAATGCATTTTATCACTCGTTGGCCAGACCTTGACAGAAGCACTAGCTATATTTGAAATCGTGTTAGATTTTCCCCTGGATTCTCATATATATATGCAGTGAATTCTATTCTGTGCAAAACGGTAAAATATAATTGTGTAAAGTGATCAGTGGTCTAGTTCATTCATTCTATTTCACTGGATTATGTGTTAATTTAAATTTATTAAATTAAACCATCTCAAAAGTTCCAGTTGTAAATGTAATGATATATCTATTATATTATTTAAAAGATAATAGATGCTTAAATGCTTAAATTAACTTTTAAAAGTCGCGAAGGAATTTATAACTAATTGAGTTAAGTCATATATATAGATGTGTGTTTTAACCATTTAAACTCGCGAAGTATCTTCTTAAATATATAATTAAATACGCGAGGGTATATTATAGTCTTAACGGGAAATTCATCGCGCTTTAGAATGTTATTTGATTTTTCGGTATATTACATGTTTTTTTCTTTCAAACAGAGTGATCGTAATCTGCGATCCCAGCAATAAAGAAATCATCTTAAAACTTCCAGACATATTGATGAAACATTTTAAATTTAATCTTGTGGCGGTCCGATGCGGCGTAGCTATCATAATTACAGGAAAGAAAGCCTACCCAAGAATATTTAAAAAGAAACCATCAAATTAAATTACAATCTGTAAGATAAACTGGAAGATGAACAGTGCTAGTAGCGATATTTTATTTACTGCCCTACTGTGAGAGAGTACATATTTACCTGAACTGTGACTGGGCCTAGTTTTTCCTCACTAGATTTAAAACCTACCGGTCAGTTGCTATCATCACGCCTTGAAGGAATTTTACCTCCAGCAGCGAAATTAAAGAGACCACTCCATCCTCACCCCTGTGTTGAATTGTGTCAGTGCCATCCCATAGACTCCTTTTTATATAATAAAACACAAGAACTCTTAGGCTTCAAGTCCAGCGATAAGTGGGAATATTTGCTATCAGCAAACCTCGCTACATCTAGGGCGGGACATCGACGTACCAGACACTTTCATATGTCAAGAGTGTAATTGCTGTTTATATAATTCTATAGATTGTCTGATGCTGCAATCGGTAAGTATGTGTGAGTATATGAGTGTGGATCCTCACGCGCGTGCATGAATGACAGGAGATTAATTTTTGCAAACCATTTGTTAACTTGCCTACCGGGTAATACATTTTCTGTATACCCTGCATTGTTCCTTTAGGTGGGATATTTTGTTAACTCTGTTAACCCCCCCCCCCCCTTTTCCATTTGCTTAGTAAAGGGAAGAACAATTGGGAATAACAGGATTTTTGTCTACCACCCATACCTAATATTGTAACACCTCTTTCAGAGTAATTAAATTCACTGTTGGGTTACATTACCTATGTTCCTGATAACTATCTATCTTTGGACTGGGTTTATCTTTGTCTAATACAAGCGGGAAGGGCTTAGTCGATACCAATCTTCTTCCCCCCCCCCCCCCCCCCTTTCACCTTGTTTTTTGTATTTTCTGTACTTATGATAATTTTTCTGTAACACATGATAGTTGTTGTGATTGTTTTTAAATGTTAATAAACATCATAAACTTATTTAGTACTGTGTTGGAATACCCAAAGCCCAAAATTTCCCCTATCTGTTTTAATATAGTTTGTATTTACGTGCGTCTGTGTGTTTGAAGCACCAAATCGGTGTGAGCGCAGGTGTGTGTCTGGAAACTGGCAAATAATTGTTTGACCAGGAGAGTGAAGAGAAGATTAAGAGGAACGATTTGTCGTAAATAAGTCTGTCCTTACTCTCCCCAGCACTCTGTGAAGCAACTATTTACTCTCTACCTTTCTATCACTGAGCTTTTCACCACCATTCTCCACTCTAACCAGGACCACTATTTCTAAGACTCTTTCTGTCAAAATAAATTTACGACAGATATAATATTGATATTATAGTTAAATATTTGTATTTCTTTCCTATAATCTAGGCTGATCAAACCTGCGTACTAGCGGACTTACGGCCATATTGAACTTGAGTTCTTATAGTCTTATAAGTGTATAAGCAACCAGAAACTTTATAATATTGTTGAGTCTTCGGGCTATAACCTGTGCGGTTTATTTTCTTCATTTTATGAGAGAGACCACACTAGAACAATAATTATAATACTAACTGGACCAGAACTATTACCAGATTTCATTGATATCAATCTCAGCAGCCAGCTGTGGCAAAATATATTGTTCAGTTACACTTGTGTAATCTAACATAGTGTCTCAGCACCAGAGGCTAGACCACACAGGAAATATATCTGTATTATTCATCCTACGTCTACGATCACCACGTAATAGCCTTACTCCCACGAACTGAAGGCAGAGATACCGTATTTTTTTATCCAGGAAAAATTAAAACACCAACTCCAGCGACTTCTGTGACATTTGCAGTCAGCAACTACGGCGAAGTCTGGGGCTGGATTTGGCAAAACTTAATTGAACACTGAATATATATTACTTATTAGTGTTTATTTCCACGGAATGCCTGCGTCAAGTACTGGGTAAGCAAATCTGAGAAAGGGGCCACTTTACGTGTGTGAATTGAATGAACGGAGAAAGAAACTTATTGTTGTTGTTACCACTATCATACATCTCTTTTCTTTTGTTCTTACTAACCTGAGTATTTACGGGATAGATTAATTAGGAACCTGTTCTTTGTTTTTCTTTACTGACTATTCCATAACCTTATTGTTAACTTTTGATCTATTGGGTTAATTAACCTCTGTTGGGATCTTCTTTTCTTTTCCTTTACCAGAGGGGAGAACCTATTTGATTAATTTTCATTTTGTCCGTAAACCATGATCTATTGATGTATATGATTTATGTTGTAAAGTTCTAGTGATAAATAAACTTAATAAACCTTAAGTTATTGCGTTGGTCAACCCCTACACTATCTGTTATCCATAGTTTGTTTTCACGTTTGTGCGTATTTGTCGCAGAAGTTTGTGCATGTGGGTGCAGTGTAACTTGTATCTTGTACAAGGAGAGAAAGTGCGTCTGATTTAAAGAAAGTCGTACTGATAGGCTGGATTAGAGAAATTTCTTAACCCAGAGACTGTCCTTTCTCTTACACTATTACTTCGTGAGAAAAACTATTTCTTCCATCTTACTTTCACATAGTCAACACTATCACCTCTGCTCAGACAGGACTATAAACCTCTATTACCTATCAGTTAAAATCTACGACTGCAATTCTGCTAGTTCCTTAACAATGAACATATGATGAACAGAATGAAAATTAAATTCAGCAAACTCCCCAAGATCTGATGCCGCCTGACATAAAAAACGGTTCATTACAAAATCCTCTATAAGGAACAAATGACAACGTCCACAGAATCAAAGAAACAATTAAGCAGAACTAAAGAAAAAATATAGCAAAACTTGCAATGCTGGCTGCGAAGAAGAACGAACGAACGAACGAACGAACTTTATTTTCAAAGGGTTGAGAATTGGGCACGCAAGCCCGTCTAACATTCTGCCCTTCCTTTCGCTCACCTTTCATACTGAATTCATTTATTCTCATATGCATGTTACATATCAATTTCAAGAAAATCAACGTAAAGTAAAATAATAATATAGCACAATCATATTAACATTAATTACATATAAGCATGACATAACATATGTTGAAAAGTACAAATATCGTCATTAGAACCTACAGTTGATGTTATAAGAAAAGATAATCCGATTAGGGGGGCATGTAATCAGAATTCAGAAAGTATTCAAAAAGTCTATGATTGTATGAACAGGGACTGAGGTTGTTTCTTAGGTTATGTGGAAGACAATTCCAAAGATGAGCAGCAGAGTACGCTAAGCTTTTCTTGAAGCCTAGGCTTGGGCACTTGCAATCTGTTAAAGCGTAGACTGCGTCTTTCATTGTAATTAAACATTGGCCACAGATATGCTGGAGCATTGTGTGACAGGATTTTGTGAACAAATTTAGCTTTGTTAAACAGAAGGCGCTTTCTTAAGGGCAGTATTCGGAGGTTTTTATAGAAATCTACACACTGAGTTAGGCAGTTGTCAGAGACTAGACGCACTGCACGCTTTTGTAGTGAACGGAGTCTCTTTGTGTTGGACATTGAGCAACCATCCCAGATTGTGGAGTAATAGTCAAGGTTTGCTTGTATGTGAGATATATAGAACAATTTTTGTGCATCTTCATCTAGGAAATGTTTGATTTTAGCTAACTGGTAAACTTTCTGTGCCGTTTGCTTGGTCAGTGCATGTACATGTGAGTTCCAGTTTAGATGCTGGTCAACGATTATACCTAGAGTTTTATGTTCATTAACGTTTTGAATTAGTGAGGTACCAATGTAGATCTGAAGTGTTGTTTTCTCTGAATGTTGTAATTTTTGTCTAGTTGATATTAACATGCATTTCGTTTTAATGATATTTATTAGCATGCGATTACCGTTGCTCCACTTAATCAGATTATCTGTATCCTTTTGTAACGATAGTTCGAGGGTTTTACAACTTTTATCACTCTTGTAAACAGTACAGTCGTCCGCAAACAGATCACAGGATGAGTGCTTGATGTGTTGAGGAAGGTCATTAATGTATATGGTAAAAAGTAGAGGACCAAGTATAGAACCCTGAGGAACGCCAGTATTTATTACTGCTGGGCTAGAATATGAGTTATTGTAAGAAACTACATGTTTTCTGTCTGACAGGAATGATGTAATCATTGTCATCAGTTGAAAGTTTATTTTTGATGTTTCTAGTTTTCTAATTAAAATAGCGTGATCTATCATATCAAATGCTTTTTTAAAGTCTACAAAGACTGCCCCACACATGTTATCGTTGTTAATATTTAGGTGCCAGTTGTCTATCATCTTAGTTAGAGCAGTGTGACATGAATGTTTAGGCCTAAACCCCGATTGACTATCAATTAGCAAGTCGTTGTTAACTAGGTGTTGTAGTGTTATTTTGTGAATGTGTTTTTCCAGTGGTTTGGATAGCGATGATATTAGAGAGATTGGCCTATAGTTACCAAGGTTACGAGTATCACAGGAACCAGGTTTGAAAAGAGGATATACCTTAGCGACTTTAAAGTGCAACGGGAAGTAACTCTTTGCGATACATAGATTGTATATGTATGTTAGTGAATCACTAATTACTGGCGACCTTCTCTTCAGGTACGTATCTTGATCCCTTGGAGGTCAGTAAAGTTGTCTGTAACTAGGAAACTTCAAGAGGCGCCTGTTGCTGGAAAGTCTTGAAAGATGAAGTGCATTGCAGAGCAGGACATCATAATCTTGATAAAAATTTCGTTCCCCGTACTCTGGCCCACCAGCTGTTAAAAGGTCGTTTATGATGGGGTGATGGCTGAATTATCCATTATTGACTCAAATGTCGTTAGTCGTATGGATGGTCAATGAAAACAATGTCAACACAACAGCAACGACTGGCAAGTTAAGCAGATCGGACCCATTTGAAGGTACATTGACAACGTTTTTATTGTATGAAGACAGGAACAACTGGTAAGCATTGTACATCGAGCAGTAAGTATAAATACGGCCGTTTGATTGACATCACCGGTCCTTATGAACTGAAGGTCAACGGCTTGACAAAATACATGGACGTTACGAAGGAACCATGTTTTAACTTATATTCTTCTTCTTCTTCCGTCCTTAACCAAAGACCGACCAAGCAGTCAGAGGCCATCACGCCTTGTGGCGTCTTAAGGGCAACAGCAGATTGATTTTCTCTGTTGTAGTTTCCCATCACGCCTAGCGGCGTCTTTAGGGCAACAACAAATAGATCCATCTGCCGTTGTTTCCGTAATCGGTGTGACAAGCCAACGGGTGATCAGCCCATTGGGCCTTTAACTTATATACTCATTATATATTAATCTGGAACATCATCGCACCTGATGCCAGAGGGGCACACTAGCCATTGATCAAAACGGATTCAATGGAAGTTCTGCCATAGCAAACAGGGCCATTAGTCTCTGAGGCATGAGACATATCAATCAGCCGTTTTCTGGAAAAAGCTATAACTTGAAGGCTTCCTGGAAGAGTTCTGCAGGAATAAGCTTCATCGGCCTTCAATACAGTTTCATATTAACATACAAGTGTCTTCTCTCCACGTCAGAGTAAGAACACTGAACATTATATCCGTCTTGGATGACCAATATATTAGACTGCCTCAAGAGTCTCATTTGTATAGCAGCAAATCGACGCAGCAAAGCGCGTCATCTGCATTGAACAATATTGCAGAAAAGTACGCAAAAATATAAATTTATTTCAAATGCGCTCACATGTGCGTCTATCAAGACTAGACTGGCATGTGAGAATCTCACACACTTAACTCCCACGCGAAAAAGGACTTAACAAACATCCAGGTTACACACAAAATGATGCATACTACCAGCTCAACAGAAGAGAACACGTGGTAATAGTCAGACACCGCATTGGCCACAACAGATTGAGATACCACCTATTCAACAAGCTCTCGTATTTTTTGCAGTCTACCAGAAAGTGTCTAATTGTGTTTGGTTCTTGACACTTTTTACATGTGGGTTCCTCAATCATGAAATATTCAGGTCCAAGCTTGAGCCTCAGCAATTTT
Source organism: Oreohelix idahoensis (assembly GCA_024509875.1). Classification (NCBI taxonomy): domain Eukaryota; kingdom Metazoa; phylum Mollusca; class Gastropoda; order Stylommatophora; family Oreohelicidae; genus Oreohelix; species Oreohelix idahoensis. The sequence continues at coordinate 37,546 of JAMPIV010000739.1, read as the reverse complement.
TTATTAATTGGTAATTTTAGTTCATCTTGTATTTAACATTTTTTGCTTGTTTTTTTAAGGATTTTATATGAGTGTCTTGCTTTTTTACTTTGGTCCCATGCTGTTATCCACTCTTTAGTTATTGCTTGAGCAATTAAGCTCTTAATTTCAAACTTACATTGTACCAAACGCCTGCTTCAATCTGGCAATGCTAGTCTGAAAGAGTTCAGTGCACATGAATTAGACGTTTTTTCCCCGAAACTTATGTATCCATGACTAACGGATACATTAACTGCTTATGTCAAGGCTCAACGCCATCTTATTTTTTTTTAATACCCCTTCTGGGGGCTCAAAGTGAGGTCTATTGACTTTATTAAGTAGAATGTGTGAATTGTGTGTGATCCCGGCCCTAGCTAAGACACTTTGATCTTAGCCAAAAGGCCGAGAAGCGACCAGAATAGTAAATGGAGGATTGACATTGTACTGTGTTTTTTTTTATTAATTAAAGTGTTTGCTACTTTTTTTTGTAGCACGCCCCTTTCAACCATCTACCATGTACATGGGGCTGTTGGTTATATCAGGACGTGTTTCCTTTATTGTAATATGTTTTTGTTTGTATTTATTTTATACTATATTATCTCTAGTAGGTATTTTCCTTGTGTAGTTATAGCCTAGTTCAAAATGGCTTTTTTATCTAAAATATGATATTTTCTAAGCTGGTATGTTTTTATCTTTCACTGGACGGTTTATTTGGTTAATCTTTATGTATCTGGGTGGAGTCTTTCACCAGTGTGGACTACTGGCTCGGATCCTTATTTATTTTTTATATGTTAGCTTTAGTTTTTTGTAATATAGTGTTTTATTACCTTTTGCACTTCTGAAGGTGTCTTTGTGCTTATGAGATTTTCTACACTCATTTCTACCTTGTGGTTACTACAGTATGTCTTAATGTTTTGCCTCTGCTGGTCATATTTTTTGCAGTCCACCAGAAAGTGTCTAATTGTGTTTGGTTCTTGACACTCTTCACATGTGGGTTCCTCAATCATGAAATATCCCGTTCCAAGCTTGAGCCTCAGCAATTTTTTATTAATTGGTATTTTTAGTTCATCTTGTATTTGACATTTTTTGCTTGTTTTTTTAGGATTTTATATGAGTGTCTTGCTTTTTTACTTTGGTCCCATGCTGTTATCCACTCTTTAGTTATTGCTTGAGCAATTAAGCTCTTAATTTCAAACTTCCCTAAGCCTACTTCAATTTTGTTATGGCTAGTTCTTCCCCCTTTGGATTCTTTGTCTGCAAGCTCATTTCCTGCTATCCCCACATGTGATGGTATCCATGTTAGTGTTGCACAGCATCATATAGTGTGCAGATATGTATTAACCTGTAGTATTTCCTCTATAATATCTGGCCTGCTACATTCACTTCTGTTTCTGATAGCTAATACTTATGAAAGGGAATCTATTAGAATGGTTACTTTATGTGGTGGGTTTTCTGCAGCTATTTCTAAAGCTTTTAGGATTGCCACTAATTCTGCTGTAAAGATGGATGTATTACCTGTTACTTTGTATCTTTTATACATTTTAAATTTTGGTATTGCTATTCCTGCTCCTAATTGTCCTTCTTCATCTTTTGACCCATCTGTATATATAGTTAGGTTATTATTCATATACCGTTCTATGTACTCTAGTGCTTTACTTTTTGCTGAGATTATATCGTTAGATTTGCTTATGATCTTTGATAAGTGGGAGTCAGTTTCTGGCACTTTTAATTCCCATGGTGGGATCTTTGCTTTATACTGAGAACTACTTTTTATCATATTAAATAGGTTTGGGTGTTGATCCACTTCATCCATCGTTTTCCACCCTAACGGGTATCTATTATGGTTTAATGGAATGTGGCCTATGTACTGGTTACCCCTATCAAAGGTTTTGTGTGGACTGGGTGAGTTTTTCTTTTGCCACTCTTGCCCAGTAGCTGAATCTCAGTTCTTTTTTCCTTAGCTCCAGGGGTGTAATGCCTAGCGCTACTTCTAATGCCTCTGCTGGTGTTCCCTTTCAGGCAGGTTGTTTTTTTTAGGTCTTTAAACTCGTCGCCTAGGTCGTTGACCATAATCGTAAATATAGATGGTGATATTACTGATCCCTGTGGGATTCCATTCTGTTGTTCATACACCTCAGATCTATCATTGTTTATTTGTACCGTGAAGTATCTATCCTGCAGGAAGTTTTCTAAATAATTGTAAGTTCTGCCTACTATACCTAGTTTCCTGATCTTATAAAGTGCACCCTCCCTCACCAACTCAACATATGCTCTTGCTACATTAAGGAATATTGCTACTGTCTTTTCATTCCTTTTGAAGCCTGTTTTAACATCATGTTCCAGCCTCAACAGTTGCTCTATTGTACTATGTTGGCTTCTAAAGCCTGCCTGGTTGGACTGTACAAATTATGCTTTTCTAGATGAAATTTTAGTCTGCTGTTGACTTTTGTTTCTAGAATTTTTCCTAGATGCGATGTTAACGATATTGGCATGTATGAGCTGATATCATGTGTTTCCTTATCTGGCTTTAGTATGGGGATAACTACTGCTGTCTTCCATGAACATGGTATTTTTCCTGTGTGCCAGATTTTGTTGTAGAGGGATGCAATCACCCTTAGAGTTGTATTTGGTACTTTTGTGAGGATTTCATAGCTCAGAATGTCTTTCCCAGAGGTGGTATTGGTTTTTCCTGCTAAAGCTCTTTCTATTTCATCTACTGTAATATCTGCATTTAAATAATTAGCATCCTGTGTGGTGTCCATATTTTCTTCTTTTAATTTTTCTTGCAGTGTTTTTCGCCTATTTATTTCTGTCTTATCTAGACTGTCTATTGAACTAACCTGATAGAAGTATTTAGCTAGTATGTTGGCTTTTTCTCTATCTGTTTCAGCTCTCTCTGGTATTTTAATTGTTGGGATTTTAAATTTCTTGTGGTTTCCTCCTTTAATTGCTTTTAGTTTTCTCCAAACTGTAGTTACTTGTGATCTATGGTTTAATGTTTAACAAAATGTTCTCCAACTCTTTTCTTTAGCTCTGAATATTAATTTATTTGTTTCATTTCTTTTTTTATATAGTTTGTGTAATTCTCTTCAGTTTTGGTTTTTCTATACTTTATCAGGGCCTTCTCCCTCAATTTCAGTTGTTCTGAACATCTGTCTGTCCATCATGGTACTGGATTTTTATCTTTGCTTCTTTTACTATCTTTACCTTTTTGCGTTGGTTTTAAGTGATCAGGCATATTCCTGTTTGGTATATATTTTATTGCTATTTTTAAAATCTCATTTGTTAGTTTTTCTGCAAATATATCTATACTGTTAGATTCAATTTGTTCTATGCTTAGTTTACTTAGCTCCAATTGGAAGGACTCCCAGTTTGCTTTTTTTGAGGTTGAATGTAGGTTTGGAGCTTCTTGGACTAGTTCTGTATTTGTCGTTTAGGTTTATTTCTATGGGTAAGTGGTCTGAGCTGGAGTCATTCAGTACTTCCCATTCAGCAGAGGCTAGGTTTGGTGTTATAATACTTATGTCTATTGCTGTATCTCCTCCATTGTTGCATGGGTTAACCCTTGTCACTGAGCCTTCATTTAGTATGATTAGCTCAGCACTTTCAATGTAGTCCAACAGTCTTTTTCCTGCTGGATCATTACTGTTGTTACCCCATGCCTCATGGTGTGCATTAAAGTCACCTATCAATAATGTTCTTTGGTCTATTTGTGTGTTTATAGTGGCAATGTCCCTATCGGTTATATTACCCTTGGGGCTATAAATGTTTATTATTTTTAAGTTATCTGGCTCACTGTCTACTGTTACACTTATTCCTTCAATATTTTCGGTGTTAAATTGTTCCCAATTTAATATTTTGTAGTCTTCATGTATTAAAAAGGCCACACCCCCTCCTCTACCCTTCGATCTATCATTTCTAAGTGTTATATATCCTTGATAGTTCAGTTTATGTTGGGGGCTTAGGAGGGTTTCTTGTATTGCAAATATGGGTTTTGATTCCTTATATTGCCCCACAAGAGACATCAGGTTCTTCCTGACACCCGTACAGTTCCACTGAACTACTTTTATAGCTCTATGGTCTCTAGTCTCCATCTTATATGGTTATATCATAGTTATGTTTTTGTTTTTACATGTTTGTTTTTTTCTTAGTTTCTTTATGTACTTTTTGTTTTGTTTTGCCCACTATCTCTCATGTTCTCTACAAACTCCTCATTCCAAGTAACCATTTTTCTCCGCACTCTTTCTACTAGGTATGGAAGGAGTAGTTCAACTGTTTCCTTAATTTTTTCTTCCATATTTTCTTTGTTTTCCTGCTTGTTCAATTTTCCGGACTCTTGCCTTTTTTCTTCTATTAAAAGTGCTCTTTCAATCTCTATTTTCCTTAGGATTTCTTCATTAGACTCTTTTATTTCTGTTTTTGTTTTGAGGTCTCTTTCTATTGCCTGTTGTGCTATTTTAATTTCTTCTAATACCTGCCTGGCTTGGGCGAGGTTATGTTATGTTTCTTCTGTGTTGTTTTCTTCTTCGCTGTTGCTTATGCGTGTTTTACTTTCATCTTCTTTCTGTATTTTCTCCTTTATGCCTTTAATATTTGGACATGCGCCCTAATATAACCATGTGCCCGGCACAAAAGATCAGTACAGTGACACTTATGTGTCATTAGATCTTTTGTGTGAAAACACAGAGGATCATTGGTGACACTTGTGTGTCATTGGGTCTTTTTGTGTTGGGACATGCGTTTATATTGGGCGTGTTCCAATGCGACTCATGCGAGTTAATGCGACCTCATGCGAGGAAAAAATATGCGACCTCATGCGAGGAAAAAAAAAAAAATTTTTTTCCTTTATGTTTTTTACTTCAGTGGTTATTTGTTTCTTGATGTTGTTTTCTTGGAAGTTTTGAAGGTGGCTGTTTGCTTTCTGTTTTTCTTTCACTTTCCAGATTGGTGTGTTTGTTTCTAGATCTTCTTTAAGTATGTATTATGTCTCTTGGAAGACTGGGCACTCCTGGTACCTGGCATCTTTTTTCTTTTAATACCCCTTCTGGGGCTCAAAGTGAGGTCTATTGACTTTATTGAGTTAAATGTGTAAATTGTGTATGATCCCGGCCCTGGCTATGACACTTTGATTTTTTTTTTTTAAATATATATACATGTAATTGCTTTTTTTAGTAATATTACAAACATCATGTGCATTATTAAAATACAAGGTCAAATTGAAATACAGATAAAATTCATATACACTCGTAGACACACACTTCTACCAAAAGTCTACTCTCATTAACATAACAATAAAACAACCAACGTGTGATATAAATACATTCATAATCAAAAAGTCAAGTTAAGCCATGCTGAGCGATTCTCCCCCTGAATTTAAGAACATTTGCTGTATAAAAACCTCGTCAAAGACCTCCCACGAACACAATCAGGGACTAGTAGACAATGCAGACCTTGACACTTCAACGGCATCCAGAAATGTGGTCAACATGACCTCCCGTGAATACATCATCATCATCAGTTGCCATCTCCACAACGAAGGTTGGCTGTAATGGATCTCCAACGTCTTTTGTCTCTTGTCTTGGTGGTGCACTCTGATAGACTCTTTCCTGTCCATCTCTTGATGTTATCTTCCCACTTATAGCGCTGTCTTCCCCTTGCACGTTTGCATTCAACTCTCCCTTCTGTTATGGTCTTCTGCAAGGTGTTATGCCTTTTTATGTGGCCAAAGTGTGTTAGCTGCCGAACTTTGATCTCCCTCATTAGTTCTCTTTTCATACCTAGATTTTCTAGGACCTCCTTATTTGTTTTCATCTCTTTCCATGAGATACGCCCCATCCTTCTATATATCCACATTTCAAGAGCCTCAATTCTTTCTTCCAAATGCTTATTCATCGTCCGTGTTTCCGCACCATACAGAAATGCAGAATATATATAACACTTTATGATTCTCAGTTTTAATTTGTGAGATAACTGTTTAGATGTCAGTATATGTTTCATATTGTTGAATGTAGCTTTGGCCATTCCTATTCTCTTCTTGATTTCTGTTTCACATCTGCCATCTTCTGTTATTATATGACCAAGATATACGTAGCTCTTGACTTGTTCCAGGATTTTCCCATTTACGCTTATCTTTAATGTGGGTTTATCGTCTCTTTTGCTAATTATCATAGTTTTTGTTTTCTCAATATTAATGTCGAGTCCATATTCATGACTTATACTGTTCCCATGCTTCACTAGTTCTTGTAACTCCTGTTCGCTTTCAGCTAATAACACGGTATCATCTGCATATCTAAGGTTGTTTATTGACCTTCCACTGATGTTCAGTCCTGGTATTTCCTGTATCTGTTTGAAAATTTTTTCGGTGTATAAATTAAATAGGCAGGGGGACAGCACACAACCTTGTCTGACACCTCTTTTTATGTCTATGTATGGTGAATAATTCCTTCCAGATCTTACTGTGGCAGTTTGCTCCTAATAAAGGTTACTGAGTATTCTTATATCTTTTCCATCAATACCTATGTCTTCGAGGCATTCAATTATTTTCTCATGATGGACTCTGTCAAAAGCCTTCTTATAGTCAATGAAGCACATGTACATACTTTTTTGGACCTCTGTATATTTTTCTGCTAATATTCTTAGGCAAAATATTGCCTCTCTTGTTCCACTGTTCCGTCTAAAACCAAACTGTTCTTCTTGGATTTCGCTGTCTACCTTACTATTTATTCTTTCCTGTATGATTTTGAGCAGTATCTTAATTGCGTGACTCATCAGGCTGATTGTTCTGAAGTCTGAACATTCTGTTGCATTTGGTTTTTTGGGCAATGTTATAAAAACTGATGTCTTCGTGTCGTGTGGTATATATCCTGTATTGTATATATCGTTGCATAGATCTGTGATTGTATCTATACCAAAGCTCTGCAGAGCTTCTATCATTTCAATTTTTATGTTATCCATGCCTGCTGATTTTCCTTTTCGTATCATATGTATGGCATTCTCTACTTCTGATCTGAGAATGTTTGGGCCTTCATTAGAATCTAGTGATGGTTTTTTACCTCTGTTGTCCTCGAATAGTTCTTTTACGTATTCTGCCCATCTGTTTGATATGTCTTTCTCAACAAGTAATATTACACTATTTTTGTTCTTGATACAGCTTCATCCTTGTGCAAACCGCGACCTATTTGACAATTTCTTTATTTCTTCATGCATATCTCTTGTCTTCTATTTCCTTACATTTTGTTTCTATCCACCGTTCTTTTGCTTCTCTACACATAGTACGTATGTCATTGTCTATTGTTTTATATTCTGGAGTATTTTTTGCTTTCTTTCTTTCGGTCATTTTATTCAAGATGTCATCTGTCATCCAAATTTGATTTTTCTTAGACTCCTTTTTAGGTAAATTTGCATTTGCTGATTGTATGCTTGTTTTTAAGCTTTCCCATTTTGTGGTTACTTTTTCTTCCGTGAATACCAGGGGTAGTTTAATAAAAGGTCAAGCATAACTTCCTTTTTGTTCTTTTTTTTTTCCATTGTGGACAACCAGGTATTCTGACCACACTGTCTGCTTTTTTTTTTTTTTGTATAAAGTTTTGACTCGTTTTGTCGAGGCGCGTCCCGTTCAACCTAGTCGGTTTTTTTGTTTTTGTTTGGGAGATTATAATTTTATTTGACAAATTAAAGGCCGAGAAGCGATAGTGCAGAGATTATTAAATGGAGGCTTAACCACATTGTACTTCTTCTTCTTCTTCTTCGTACACTCTCAGACGTCCACTTGAATGTTCTCAAAGAAAGCAGTAGTCAGTTTGAGGCTATTTGAATCCCCGTAAAGCTTTTCCTCGAAAGGAGCTGGCGTCGGCCATATGCACTTTCTCTGTACCACATCAGCAATTCTAGCCTTTTGCCTCTGTGTAGCACAGTGGAACGCTACGGAGTTATTGACAATTTGCTTTCGGTGTAATGACGTCATCATCGAGCGGCTTACATTGTACTGTTTCGTTAGGCCTGTGGCCCAGTACATCCGATTTCAACGGGCATTTATGTCGGGTTGCCTACCTTAGTCTTTGACTGTCCCAAGTCTACCTGCAAGGCAGCAGTGTGGTCTCACTGTCTGACTGGATTCTAACAAAACATGTAGAGAATCACTAACGTCCAAAAACAATGTACTGTGTTTTTTTTTCCCCTTGCGTTTGTTATTTTGCTGTAATACCCTGTTTAACCAAAACCCATTGAAGGGTTACAAACGGTTATATTGGTGTATATAGTGTGTAGGCCTATATGTTCTATTGATATGTCACTTGTGTCTGTAAGAATTAGTTTGGTCATGTGCTCTACGTATGTTTTGTTTTGGAGCAAAGTGTTGTTGAATTTCCAGTGTGGGGAACGTTTGGAATGCGTGCTTGCTTGTGTAGTGTTAATGGCTGCGAGTACTGCTTTGTGATCTGCGAACTTGAGAGCTTCTTGGCAAGTGTTTTGCTTGAATTATGTGGTGTGTTGACTGCACATAGATTCTGTCTAATCGTGCAGCTCTGTTGTGTGCGGTGTGTGCATGCGTTGTTTCGGTACTATGGGGGTGTGTGTGTCTGTAGGCATCTAATAAGCTGTGCGTATCCATTATGTTTTGTATTATGTCTAGTTGGTGTGCGTCTTCTCTGTTTGCTCTCCGTATCTGTGTTCTAACTACTCCACAAACTACGTCCATATCTGTCAAAACGCAGTTCAAGTCGCCTCCTAAAATAATATTATGTCCTCTGTATGACTGAGTGAGTAAGTTGTCTAAGTTTGCGTAAAATTGTGGTTGGTGGTTGTAGTTTGCTGGAGCGTGTATATTCACTATCCCGAGAAGCGATAGTGCAGAGATTAGTAAGTGGGGGCATAACCACATTGTACTGTCAGAATAATCAACCATCAAACATCGCTCGCCACTACACAACTTTTTATCCATCGCAAACTTGCTATTCTACGCTAAGCGCATTCAGAAACAGACTCTCTTAATCTTCTCCCCGATTTTACATTTTTCCTGTTCTCTGCTAAAATGTGTTCATCCCCGCAACATTAAAAAAAAATAATAAAGTTTTGCCTCGGTTTGGCGAGGCGCGTCCCATTCAACCTAGTCGGTTATATTAGGGCGCATGTCCAAACATAAAAGACCCTTAGGTCTGGGGTTGTTATTACCCTCGCAACACTTTCTCGTGCGTGTGTACGTTTTATTGCTCATTAAATTTTTCAAGGGACGTAATTTAAAGTCATCTCCCTTTGCTGATTAAACTCATAACCTATTTAATCTTCTTTAATCTTATTATTAAAACATTACTATGCAAATCAGTCACACCATAAAATTATAACGTACATAAGATACTAAATTTCCTTCCCTCAAAACACTCTTTTGCTCATTTTACCTGCCCTTAAACAAAGACATATTGTTTTTTAACAACTCTATTCAACTTTCTTAAACCATTTTTCTGTTCTCTCTTTCATTCTTAAAGTCCCAAGCTACCGGTTACATTGCAGTCATCTGTGATCGATAAAAATGCGTATAAAGTTCCTGACAATCACACCTACATTGAAACTACTGCAGAAAAGCATCGATTTACAAACAACAACAAAATCAGATATCTACAAAGCAATCTTCTTAAACTTAATTCCGGAAGCAACAAATAACAAACACACATTGATCTTGATTATTTTATCAGAATTTCGGAATCAGATTTGGTGTTTTCGGAATCTTGCTATGTTTAAACATCGTATTTTCAACGCTGGTTTATTTCTGCACATTTTTCGTCAGAAAATTTTATCAATAGCCCCTGAGATGGTACCTCTTCCTTAACGAGGCAGCCTTGATTCGTAAAACGACTCTTTCTTTCCCCGGCCCTCCCTTCGTCACACTACTATTTCAGTCTCTGTCTATCCTAACATTTGTAAGTCTGCTTTCGGCCTTCTGTGCCCCCTCCCTTCCCCCAGTCTTCCTATCCTCCCAAGTACTACAGCCCGCGATAGTTACAAGTAGAATAACTTATAATTCCCTCCACAATCTCCTTATGGCCTCCCTTCGGCGCAGGGGTAGGGGGACCTCTGCGGTGGCCTCATTCCACCTGCACTCACACACACAAGTTCGTGTAGTTCATGTTGGTCGCAGGATGATCAAATTCCTTCATTTTAAACTGGTCCGAGCGTTCTAATTGTGCAAGCTTCCTTGATTTGCGTGTGCCCAGTACGGGACACAAAAGAGTTACTTCCGGGGTGTTCGGTAGCACTGTTTTTCACGTGGAGTGACTTTCGCTGGCCATGCAAATAAATTATTGGCCTGAGTCGCGGGGAATCGAGGGGTTTTTCTCTCCCTTTCTTTCAGGAAAAGATCGCTCTATAATTCTGAGGAAGAGGGTGTATATTTTCTTTATCCCTGTTTTTCTTTTATTTTTTGCCTTCTCATCCCTAACATTACAAAAAAATGTGCTTCAGAGTACAAGAAAGAGTATGTTAATTTATATATATATATATATATATATATATATATAGATAGATAGATTCTATATATAATTTTTAAAAAATTTTTTAATTTTTTTTTTTTTTAACTTTGACATCAGAAATGAGAGATACGGCGGTACTTGTTTATGTTTATAGTATTTAATTGTAATCAAAATGTAATGGTTTTGGAAATTTGTTTATGTATCCTTTTAAAATCGTTATTATTAATTTGTTTTCAAGTGTAAGTATGAACATGTGTAGAATAATGCATAGGCTATGTATACGTGCACATTTTTTATCTTCTTTTATTATTATTATTATTTAAAACAAAAGACGGATGGCGCAGAAGTAAGCGTTTCTGATAGGACAATTCTTGCCATATTCTGCTGCAGACCGTGTGGTCTTCGGTTCGAGTACGTGGGTGACCACAGTATACAATAGGAAAAAACAAAAACAACGGAAAAATGTTCTAACGAAAATACTTCGTAAATGTGCCATGACCTTGGCCCTTGGCCGTTGGCGCCAGTTTCTAAATCACCGGAGATCTGTGACACTTTGCGGATTTACGAGCAACGGTGTCCAACACCTGTAATTATAGGACTGGAACGGCCACGAACGCAAGCATGGAAAGTCGTTAAAATAGCGGTAGTTGTAAATAGTAGCAGTGGAAAACGGTTTGAGTGTGCATATGTGCGCGTGAGAGAGAAACAGAGAGCGTGTGTGAGAGAGAGAGAGAGAGGAAGAGAGAGAGAGAGACCAATGGGTACTTTCCACTGCGAATTTTTACAAACAAGGAAAAAAATCTTAGTCTTTAACATTATTCGAAGCCAAATTTAATTTTGCTTTATTGATCAGAAGAAACTGAATAAGTAAGCATAAATCATGTTGGTGCAAGTATAAATGTGTGTGTGAACGAATGTATACAGTAAATGGTTTTTTTTTTTTTTGTTGGGTGCCAATGAAAGTGTGAGTATTTATATGTATTACACAACGTACTCTCCTTATATGCCATTTTGTAAAATGCACATGTTATCACTAAAAGATAAAGAGTATGCTCGATAATTCCAAAAAAAAAAGAAGTGTGTAAAATTTCTTTATCTTTTTTCCCCCTTCTCTTTTTAATCACCACTATCATTACAAAAACATGTGCAATGTATAACTTTATAGTACACGAAAGAGCGTGTAAATGAGTGTGTGTGCAAGGAGTGAAAGTTTTTTTCTCATTGTGTTTTCATTTTTATACTTTCATTCATGCTATTATTGCCAATGTTTCAATGCATAATGTCTTTGTCAATTTTCACGGAATATGAATAAAGATGTGGAAAAAAAAGTACCACCTAACCCCCCTCCCCCTACCCCCCCCCCCCCCCCCCCCCCCCCCCCCCCGCCCCCCCCCCACCCCCCCCCCCCCCCCCCCTCCCCCCCCCCCCCCCGCGCTTCCGTTATCACTATAAAAACAAGTGTGTGCATTATAATTTCAAGAAGAAGGTAGTATGGTTCCTTTATCCCTTTTCCCCGTCTCCCTTTAATCACTACTATCATTACAAACAAATGTACAATGTATAACCCTTTTAAATGTGCAAGAAAGAGTTTTTGTTTTGTTAATGAATGGGTGCGAGGAAGTGAATTTTTATTTTTTTTATTTTATTTTTTTAAATTATTTTTTTTAATTTCTATGCAACTGTTCATTGTGTAATTGTCTTTTCACTGAAATTTCTTTATGAAAATATGTAAAATGAACGTGTTTTGTAAACTCAAATGAAATGCAAATAAAGATTGAAAAAAAAAAAAAAAAGTCTCAGACCTAAGGGTCTTTAGGAAACCAGTACCAGTTTAACACCAGCAATATCAATACTTCACAGGGTTTCAACTTCTAATCACTCAACTTCTAATATTGATTATGATGAAAAGACTTTCTTAAAGTCATTTATGAATTGAATTATACGTCAACACAAAATTTAAAATAAAAAAAAAATAAAAAAAAAAAAAAAAAATTCTGGCTTTAATAACGTGTTCCACTCCTTAGTGGCACTTGGCAGTCTTTTATATTTACTTAGAAAAAAGACTACATTTTTTGCATTACCTGAATTTGAATGTTCTAGCTCTCTTAGTTGGTCTTAGCCGATTCGCTTCTCTTTCGTGCCCACAGACGTCAACTTTAATAAATTCTCCTTTGTGGAACACGAAACTTTTTTTTATCGGTTATTCCATTTGGAGGCTGCACCAGTCGCTTCTTGGTTCCGCTTCTCCGCCTTTTTAACTGATTTCACATCAAAGTGTAGTAACTTTTCTTAATTTTCACTAATTTCACCAGTTTTAAAAATTTCACGGATTTCACCATTTCACAGATTTCACCGGTTACTGCTTGAGAACTTTGATTTCGCACAATGGATTCCAGCAAAATTACCACTACCTACCTCACTACTTCGCACTCCATGGAAGGAGGGAGCTTCCATAAACCAGGAACCGTGGTTCTCACGGTTTCTGGCCCCTAGGCAGCGGCAAGAGCTTCGCCGGCCTTCATGACGAGTGTGCTCATCGGCCCTGGAGGAGTCCCGACCAACGGGATTGATTCCTTGTATCGTTTTGAGAACCCGATCAGGTGGTACCTGACCCTCTCCACGCAAGCCCACGGACTATGCTACAAGAAGCTGCACGGCAAGAAAGTGCAGCTCTCCAACCCGGAGCTCACAATCACTTGCGAGCATCTAGAGAAAGAGCGGTCCAAATTAACTTTTAATTGGGTGCCACCCACCATGAAAGTTGATGCCGTAAAACGCATGGCAACCAGCATTACTTCGGATCCAGAGGCCGAGGTTTACAAGATAAGAAACGCTCCTGACAAGTGGGGCGTGTTGTACCGTCCCTCTGGGGACATACCTCACTACGTCGACCTTAAGGTCGAAGGGGACGGCCTTGAAGTCCAAAAACTACTCATCACAATTCAGGGGCGACGAACAGTGTGTCCTCACTGTGGCGACGACACCCATTGGGCCAACCGGTGCTCGCAGAAAGCAGTCAAGACTCCCGCAGTAACAAACACCTCGTAGCCACAAAAAAAAGTTAGTTGCTTATCCTTTACAGGACGTGGCAATCAACCCCAGCTTTTATTGGCTGTTTGTGATTTTTCTAGGCAATTTTTTTCATTCAGTACAGCTGCCACGAAAAGAAACAGTGGTGCCAGAATAGGAGAGACCTCAACTGTCGCAGAAAAGAGACCCACCACCGGCAGAGGGCGGCGTCCAGCTAGTAGGCAAAGACAAGAAAAGAGAAAGGCGACATTCTGCGCCCAGCAGCCCCGACACACATGGAAAAGAAGCAGCCCAGAACACTGCGGATAAAGGGAAAAGAACCACTCTCAGCCAAAATCCAGCCAACTCAACCACACCTCAAACCAAGATTACAGCACAACTATCCACCCGAACACTCAATGCAAAAGACTATAACAGAAACACCAGGCAGACAGCAAAACAGACAATCTCAAATAAAACAGATTCATCCACCAAACTGATGATCGACTTCATAAACAACTCAGAGGAGGACGAGGAACAAGAAAACACTCTACATATGTAAATTACCATTCCATAACGAGTATGTTTTTAGTTAAACCATTATTTAGCTTGTACCTATAATGCAACTGTAATGTATTTTAGTTTTTAAAAATGGCGGATAATATGTTTTGTTTAAGTATAAATATAAGTGGCGCCCGCGACAAACTACAACACATCATAACACTCATACATAAACACAAACCAGATTTTATACTTCTACAAGAAACCAACATACACACAGACGAATACGCATCACAGATCACAACCCAGGTAGGATTAAGGCATTCTTGTTTTAGCTTAGCCATTCACAACACTGGTTCAGGAACAGCAATACTACAAACATCGGACAGGTGGGAAATACTTAGGAAAAACAGGGACACCGAGGGTAAAATAGCCATAGTTCACGTAGGAAACAAGAAACACACATACACGATAGTTAACATACACGCCCCAGCAAACTACAGTCATCAGCCGCAATTTTATGATAGCCTAGATAACTTACTCACACACTTATACAGGGGACACACCATTATATTAGGCGGTGATTTTAACTGTGTTTTAACAGATATGGATCTGGTAGATGGTGAGGTTAGAGCACAGATAAGGAGAACCAATAGAGAAGACACGCACCAACTAGACATATTACAGACCATAATAGACACCCACAGCCTAAGAGACGCATACAGACACGCACATCCCTAAAGCACGGACACCACACACGCAAACGCAAACAAAACACTCAACAGAGCCTCAAGATTAGACAGAATCTATATACCATCAACACACCACATAATTCAGGCCAGACACTTACCAGAAACTCTAAAGTTTACAGACCACAAAGCAATACTCACTGTCATTAATTCTACTCAGGCAAGCACGCATTTCAAACGCTCTCCACACTGGAAATTCAACAACACTTTACTCCAAAACAAAACATACACGGAACATATGACTCAACTCATCCGTACATACGCAACTGATGTGCCAACAGAAAACATACAACATCACTGGGAAATACTAAAAAATACAATACGTAAACGAACGCAGTTAATGTCAGCTAGGATACACAAAGATAGGATAAAGCAAGAGAAACTAGTAGAGGATGCGATACAGCTTACAAAACAAACAGACAGAAATTCACCCACCATCCTCACATTAGAAGACCACCTACAACAACACAAGGACCATAGGTTTCAGGGCGCCCTACTACGGACAAAATTGAACACAATCACGCAAGAAACGCCCAGTAAACAATACATGGCAATAGAACAAAATATACAACGCTGCAGACAGATAGGGCAAATAGTAGACCTAAACGGAACCACACAGACAGAAACACAAAACATAGTACAGGCTTTTGAAGACTACTACAGAAACCTGTACACAGAAGAAAACGTCCTGTCACACATACAAGACACATTTATGCACTTTACAAAGAAACTATCAGATGACGACAAGCAAGGTCTAGATGCCGAGCTGACACTTACAGACATAACACTCGCAATAAACACTATGCAAAAAGACAAATCACCAGGTCCAGACGGACTCACAGCAGAATTTTACCAACACTTTTTTCCCATCTTAGGCCCCCTTCTATTAAAAGTATACACAGAAGCTTTCGGGAACAAAGAACTCCCGCCAAGCTTGAACATGTCATACATCACTCTCATACCCAAAGACAACTCAGACAAAACACTCCTTAAAAACTACAGACCTATATATCTCCTAAACGTAGACTACAAAATTTTAATAAAAACGCTAACAAACAAACTAAAACCTTTCATGACCACCCTCATACACGAAGACCAGCAGTGTAGCGTTAAACACAGAAATATTCACCAGCACACACATTTCATCAGACATAATCACCTACACACACGAGAAGGATTGTCAGTCGTCAATCCTATCCCTCGACCAAGAGAAAGCTTTTGATCGAATATCACACTCATACCTTCACAAAACGTTACTGCATATCAATATAGGTGAAAATTTTAGGAAATGGGTTGAAATCCTTTATGCGAAGCCCGAAAGCAAGGTTTTAGTGAATCATACTTTTACCAACACTTTCAGGCTAACGCTATTCGTCAGGCAAGGGTGTCCTCTCTCCCCCCTACTCTACGTTCTAGCACTAGAACCCATGCTGGAAAAAATTAGAAAGGACAGCTCTATTAAGGGCACCTTTATACCAGAGAAAGGCGAGCAAAAGTTGATTGCTTATGCAGACGACACCACCTTTTTCCCACTAAACGACAAGTCTATTGCAAACATTCTAAACACATTCACAGACTTTAGTAAAGGTAGCGGAGCTAAAGTCAACGTACAGAAATCTACAATAATGGGTCTAGGCAAATGGAAAAACAAAACAGACTTTCCATTTGGACTTGTACCAACAAACAGCATCAAAATCTACGACATCACTTTTCCTTCACACCCAAACCGCACACACAAAGACACATGGCAGAACCGAACATCACGAATAACAGACATGATACATAGATACAAATTCAAAACCACAACAATTTTTGGACGAAGCACGATTGTAAACACTTATGTCATTCCCAAATTATTGTACGTAGCCACAGTTTTTGACCCCCCGAAACAGACCATTACAGACATAAACAAACAGATAAGAAGATTTATTTTTAGTCACACAATCTACAGCATAAAACATAAGACACTCATACAAGAAAAGAAGCAGGGAGGGATTGCACTCCAGGACATACAGATAAAGATCCAAGCACTTAGAATCAAACACGTAGGGAGCATCATCAAACACACAGAGCAACACGCGCTTGCACACTATTACACGGGGCTCAGACTCACCAGACTGAGACCACTAAACAACTCAATGCCACACCATTTCGGCCCACTACCATCACTGTACAAGTCATGCATACAGGCCATTCACGGACACGACAACGTAATTCACTAGAAAACAAATGCAATCTACAAACACTTAGCCAAACTACAAGCACCCCCACTACATCTCAGAATTAAAAGAGGACAGAAATACTTCAAGACAAATTATACTGACACCTTCACCAACTTACACAACCCTCACATCACTGCCAAAACAAGAGAGGTGACCTTTAGGCTCATATACAACATGACACCCACAACAGAACGACAAGCTCACAGATCCAAGCAAATATCACAGTGTCAGCTGTGCAAAACACGCATACAGGAAACTGAAGATCATATTTACTACACGTGCAACACAGTCATACTCATGAGGAAAGCTTTGCAAAGTATCATTGCCTCACACACGGAAAAACCCGTAGACATTTACCAAGCTATTTTTTTTAACACGGTACCAAGAACAACAAAAGACACTCATACAAAACGTCTCATGTTATTATCTCAGTACAGATATTTCATTTCTGAGAACAAAGCAGTCCGTAACACGTACCGACCACTCTCCTACCTGGGGCTTTCAGTAGGGTCTCTCGCCCCATTATCTCCGGGCGCCTATGTTCCGATTGCCTTACATCTTCAGAACGCAATCATTCATACCTTTGATTTTTTATTTGTGAGTGTGTGCGTGCGATGGGTTTTTACAATGTAATAGTAAAAAGTGCCTGTAGTATCAGACCATGTTTGTTTTGTTTTTTTTTAAATGATGGAAGAGTTTTTCCTATATGTAAATAGACCACATCTGTTATATAAAAAAATAAAAAATAAAATGCTATGATTTTATTTGTGAGTGTGTGCGTGCGATGGTTTTTCTACTATGTAATAGTTATAAGTACTTGTAGTATCAGACCATGTTTGGTTTCATTTATTTAAAATGATGAAGAGATTTTTTTTTCCTATATGTGAAATAGGCCACATCTGTTATAACAAAACAAAAAAACACAAGAAACAAAAACACCCAAAAAAAAAAAAAAAAAAATCTGTTCTTATCAAATCTTACTTGACTGTACAGAAATGTCCAACTTTGATATTTTACCTTTCCCACATTGTACCTACAGTCTATGAGTGTAATTTATTGTATGCTGTAAAATGAACATGTATTGGAGTTTTAAAATGGACATGGCTTAAGGAACCTGACTATACTACCCTTTTTCACTCCTACTTTGTCCTTCGTGCGTGCTAGCTTTCTCGGGGCTTTTCATTTGTGTGTGCAAACCATCTCCTGTTGACACTTGTTCACACCTGAAACGGACGCGTTCTACAACGCAAACTGTCCGCTATGCTTAAGTTGGGGCCATCATGGTTTCTTTTTTCTTTTTTTTTTAATTGTGTTTGCTACTTTTCTTTGTAGCACGCCCCTTTCAACCATCTACCATGTACATGGAGTTGTTGGTTATATCAGGACGTGTTTCCTTTGTTGTAATATGTTTTTGTTTGTATTTATTTTATACTATATTATCTCTAGTAGGTATTTTCCTTTTGTAGTTATAGTTCAAAATGGTTTTTTTTTTTTTTTTTTTTTTTTTTTTTTTTTTAAATCTAAAACATGCTATTGTCTAATCTGGTATGTTTTTAATTTTCTCTGGATGTTTTATTTGGTTAATCTGTATGTATCTGGGGTGAATCTTTCTCCAGTTTGGACTACTGGCTCAGATCCTTATTTATTTTTTATATGTTAGCTTTAGTTTTTGCAATATAGTGTTTTATTAACTTTTGCATTTCTGAAGGGGTCTATGTGCCTATGAGATTTTCTACACTCATTTCTACCTTGTGGTTACTACAGTATGTCTTAATGTTTTGACTCTGTTGGTCATACTTCTTGCAGTCCACCAGAAAGTGTCTAATTGTGTTTGGTTCTTGACACTCTTCACATGTGGGTTCCTCAATCATGAAATATCCAGTTCCAAGCTTGAGCCTCAGCAATTTTTTATTAATTGGTATTTTTAGTTCATCTTTTATTTGACATTTTTTGCTTGTTTTTTTTAAGGATTTTATATGCGTGTCTTGCTTTTTTACTTTGGTCCCATGCTGTTATCCACTCTTTAGTTATTGCTTGAGCAATTAAGCTCTTTATTTCGAACTTCCCTAAGCCTACTTCAATTTTGTTATAGCTAGTTCTCCCGCCTTTGGCTTCTTTGTCTGCAAGCTCATTTCCTGCTATCCCCACATGTGATGGTATTCATGTTAGTGTTGCCCTGCATCCTGTAGTATGCAGATATGTATTAACCTGTAGTAGTCCCTCTATAATATATGGCCTGCTACATTCATTTCTGTTTCTGATAGCTAATACTGCTGAAAGGGAATCTGTGAGAATGGTTACTTTTCGGGTGGGTTTTCTGCAGCTATTTCTAAAGCTTTAAGGATTGCCACCAATTCTGCTGTAAAGATGGATGTATTACCTGTTACTTTGTATCTTTTATAAATTTTTAATTTTGGTATTGCTATTCCTGCTCTTAATTGTCCTTCTTCATCTTTTGACCCATCAGTATATATAGTTAGGCTATTATTTATATACCGTTCTATGTACTCTAGTGCTTTACTTTTTGCTGAGATTATGTCGTTAGATTTGCTTATGATCTTTGATAAGTGGGAGTCAGTTTCTGGCACTCTTAATTCCCATGGTGTGATCTTTGCTTTGGGTGGGTTTGAAAAAAATCGAAAAAAGGTGATTCGTCTTACGAGGACAAAAAACAAAGAAAATAGTCTACGTTACGGCCACATGGCCTTCGTCAGGAAAGGAAAGAAAGTGAAGTCTAGATAGGACACATAAAAAACTTAATAAAATAATAAAATAAAAACTTACCGCAGTTCCCCTCAACTTCCTCGATCTTTGCTTTGTACTGAGCACTACTGTTATCAAAGGTTTTGTGTGCGGGTTCTAATACCATACCAAGAAATCTAGTTGATTTTGCTGTGCATACTTTTTGCTCATTAATGCTTATGTCAATTATATTGTTTTTAATTACACGCCCTCTACTGAAGATCATTCCTATGGTTTTTTTAACGTTTAGATTAAATCCCCACTTGTTTATCCAGTCAGATACTTTATCCATTTGCTTTTGTACTGTTTTATAGAGGAATGGGAGATTTCTTCCCGTTCTCCATATCGCAGCGTCATCTGCAAACTGGGATAAGTTGTTTTTTAAGTCTTTAAACTCGTCGCCTAAGTCGTTGACCATAATCGTAAAAATAGATAGTGATATTGCTGATCCTTGGGGAATTCCATTCTGTTGCTCATACACCTCAGATCTATCATTGTTTATTTGTACCGTGAAGTATCTATCCTGCAGGAAGTTTTCTAGATAATTGTAGGTTCTGCATACTATACCTAATTTCCTGATTTTATGTAGTGCACCCTCCCTCCAACACTCATCATATGCTCTTGCTACTGTCGTGAATTATTCTAATCCCCATATATAAATTAAAACGTAAATGTAAAACCTAACAAATAAATTTAATAAAAGGAAAGAAGAATGGTAAAGAACAGTGCTGTCACAATGACTGTACTCGAAATCCCCCTGTGTTCTCCTTTGTCTGCAAATTGTAACGCTTTCACGTTGATAGTAAAAGCCTACTGTATTATTACCCGCTTTCTTCAATGAAACGTGTACTGTATTTCTTGGAAAAACCTTGAGATACGCAAGCTGATCAATGACCTAAATTTAATATTTCATTCATTCCATTTTATACACGGCGTAACTAAAAGACAGATGGACTAAAGGATAGAGAGAAGGGAGAGGCAGAAAGCAAGGACACATGCAACACTAAACACGCGTCGCGCGATACACAATTGCTGCCATCACGCGTGTAAGGCCACAAGCACTGGCTTTTTTTCAAATCGTCAGTGATAAAAACCCTACCCATACCAGAGTTAGGTTTTAAAATCCTGAAAAACGCTTATTGGGAATTATGACATTATACCGGTTTACGTTTGAAAACATGACAGTACCCAGACACCCTCAAGTTTGGAAGTGAGAAGGTAGTAACAGCACGACTATCCTAGAAGAAAATGCATATTGGCTCCATTAAATTCGTATATTTGGGTTCCTTAGGGTTTGCTGACAAAGAATATGTAAAACGTTACGCAAATAGTCTAGGAATTACCAAGTTATGGCCAAAATAAAATAGTGGGGGTGCCTGACAGCATGAAATCATTTCTGCTCATAAAATTTTTTTTTATAACGTGTTTGAAAAAACATTACGTTACGGAAATAGCCTACCATGTTAACTCCTATTTGATTGGAGCGCAACAAATGTAAGACTAAACACGATTGGTCGGGCTATAAATACTATCTTGTGTTGTCAGGGGAAACGTGAAAAGGGGTACTTTTTTGAAAAGATGTGTAGACATGGTTTGATTGGGTAGAGCTGCGAATATACTCAATTCAGAGCGTCTGTTCCTTGCCACATCTTGTAATAAACCTACTAAGAAGCAGTGCGTTGAGCACCAGTGTATATTTTTTTATAAAATAAAGCCTGGGACATCGGCAGATCGGAGTTGTGCTATATTCATTGCCAGTCAACGAAACTGTTTATTATTTCCATGAATTGTGGTAAGCTTGAAATATTCAATATCTTTTAATGAAAATTGAATGTAAATTGATAATTTATGTCTGTATATATGTGTAGTTCAGTAGCGAACATGATGTAAAGCCTATAGTGCTCCAGCCTGAACAGAAGGTGTCGGAGGAAAGTAAAACTGCATGGAATGGCCAAACAGTACACTGACACCTAGATTATTGACTAGAAAGAAATAATGCTGGAATTGCAGAGGCGTAGTAACCATTAGGGAGGGAAATACTGGTATAAAGTATTTCAGATGAAGCTGACAGTTGGCCTAACGCTCTGAACTCAATGTTTGTGATGTATTGTGCTCAGTGTAGAAATAGAGTGTAAATTAGTTCTGACGTAGAAGGTACAACCTTCTTGTTTCAGGGACCGTGGTCTTAAAGTTATTGAGCAGCACCTGGTCAGAGCTTTGCTGAAGCCAGAGGCGGACAGCATACTCCTTGGTCCATATAGCAACCAGTGGGGTGGCTCCAGAACTCATTAAAGTAATCGAGCAGAGGAGTCTTTTACTGCAGTCATCACGAAAGATAAGAGAGTGTGGCCATGGAGCTCAACATTATGTACCCCCATCTTAAAATGACATTGTAAAATAAAATTAAGAGGGGAATTTAATTGTTTTAATACCAGGAACTGAGAACATCTCCAATACTAGTTCCAATAGAAACAAACTATTGAAGTCATGATGACAAATACCAACAGAGCTTGAACAAAACAAAACCAGTATTACCTCATATTACTACTACACAACTGACACACATAGGATACTATTAATAATATATGTCACTACAAGATTCATATTAATAAATTCTGTACATATAACTTGTAATTAAAATTGATTGTGATTCCTGGTTCCCTTTGTATTTGAATCAGGACACATATACATTCATGACAGCACTGAACACATATTGTTATTTGAAAAGTTATCAGTGACTCCTTTAAGATATCCTCGTAGAGTGTTTTATGTATGTGAGTGTCACAGTGTTGTCAAGTGTGGTGGAATAAATTAAATTGGTTATCTGTCTGTTGTTGTTATGACTTACACTTCATCATACACATACCCTAGACATATAACGTAGTCATCACACTATTCCAGAATAATTCTGACTGAGGTATACATATGTGGCAGCAAGTAAGGTTATCTATAATACACTACTCTTATTAGATATAGATACCTTCACAGCTGATCTCAGTCAGTACACTAAGTCCCCTATAAATATTTATAACATCCCACTTCACCACATATATTGGGGGCTCGCCCTCGGGATTTTGAATCTTTCCCTATTACAAATATTGGGGGTAATTCACTTCAGGGAATAATAAGAATTAAAAGGTATCCTTGGGTGAAAATAAATAAGGTTGAGCTCACAGTGCCTGTGTTGTCCTGAGTTAATTAGTCATAGATAAAATTGTTTAGTTACATATTTTAGACATTTATCTGTTAGACAATGGCCGACCTGGCAAAGTTTCGATCTGCTGCTGTACAGACTGCGAAAGAGTTAGGAATGGACGGGCAAATTATGATTTCTTATGTCACTGCTGAATGTGACAAATATATTGAACGGGAAGAAAGAAGATTAGAAAAAGAGGCCGAAAGAAAATTAGAGGCTGAGACTAAGAGGTTGCAGATTGAGGCTGAGGCTAAGAGGTTGCAGATTGAGGCTGACAAAGAGGCTAAGAAATTGGAGGCAGAAAGAGAAGACAAAAGATTGGCTGCAGAAAGAGAAGAGAAGAAATTAGCTGCAGAGAGGGAAGCAGAAAAGGAGGAGAAGAGATTACAAAGGGAACATGAGTTACGACTAAGGGAGTTTGAGTTTCAAGGCCATGCTCCTGAAAATGGTGCCAGTCCCTTTGCCTCTGATGCCACTGCTAGCCAGGGAGCCTCAACCTCAGCTATGAATTTTCATTTAGATCATTTTGTTGAGAAAGACGATGATATAGAGAGCTATCTAAATAGGTATGAACTATTAGCTACCACATATTGGTTAGAGAGAGAAAGGTGGAGCTTAAAGTTATCTCAGGGACTTCGTGGGGCAGCTTATGAAGTTTTTGCAAAAATGAGCAGAAGTGATCAGGAAAATTATGACATGCTAAAGCAGGCTCTTTTGTTAAGATATGAAAAGAATGCAGAATTTTATAGGAAAAAATTTAGGAATGCTAAACTACTGTCAGGTGAAACCTATCACCAGTTCTCTGCACGAATAGAGACATACTTGGAGAAATGGACTTCTCTGGGGAAAACCCAAGATCTTAAGGAAATGGTCCTTATAGAGCAATTAAGAGAGTCCATGGCTCCAGACCTGAGAAAGTTTCTCATGGAACAAGGTGCAGAGAGGCTGGGTGAGTTGCTAAATGTTGCTGAAAGGTATCAAGCAGCTCAAGCAGAGGTAACAGGTAATAAAAAGAAACAAGTGGATAACTTTAGGGCACCCCAGAACTTTAATAAATTTGATCCTAGGGATCAAAACAAAGGTAAGCACCAGTTTGATAGGCCACGGTATGAAAATAAAAATAAAACCCCACAATTCGATGAAAGGAAATATGATGAAAGAAAATCTTTCAACCAAGGGAAAAGGTGGTGTAAAAATTGTCAGATGGACAATCATGACACTGACCGTTGCAGAAGGAAACCTGTGTATATGGCCACCCTTCAGGTCAGGTCGACCTCAAGACAGGAGGAGGATATTATGTTAGATACCACTCCAGAAGAGATGAGGAAGGCACAGGCTGGGGATAAAACACTCAAGCCTTGTTTCAGGAAATTGTCAACTTGTCGTACAACTCCAGGCAAGGGAGATTTTTACATGAAAAACAAGTTGATGTATAGGAAGACTGGAGCTAGATCCAAAGGTCAGGGACAGCTGGTACTTCCTAAAAGATATAGGACAGACTTAATAAGGAGCCTACATGTGAAACCAGATGGGGACCATGAGAAGATAGGTACCATCATCCAAAAGGTGGCTCACAATTATTATTGGCCCAAGGCAAGATGGGACATTGAGAATTTTGTAGAAAGGTGTAGCATAGCACATGAGGGAACACCCACAAGTGGGAACATTGATCAGGACCTGGACACGCCACGGGGCAAAATTAGGCCTGATAATAAAAAGAAAAATAGATTTGATAAAGTGGACCAAATGGAATGGGAAGCCCCTTTTCACGGACAAGCTTCACTTAACTGTTTTACAATGGCCACTATGCGGAGAGTGCAAAAAGATGTCTTACCCCAGGATAAGCCGAAAATCCCTCAATCGGACTTAAACAAACTGGAGGAAGAGGATGTAGAGAGGAAATCTCTCATCAAGAATTTTAAGTGGGGAGAAAGCCCCAGGAAAAGAATTGGTAGCGGTCGTTTTGTGCATGATAATTCTGGGAAGAAAAATCATCACTATAGAGCTTCAAGTGGAAGAGACCATACCGGTGCATGGACAAATAGGTCCACAAAATTAAAGGTCCATATGTAGCTTTGTTAAGAACGTGGACTGATGAAAAGGCAGAGGAAAACATTACATCTTCATACCAATATGTGAATGAGCTGACCACTCGTTTAAAAACTGGCTGGAAACTTGCCAATGAAAATTTGAAACAAGCCAGGAAGAAACATGCTGCCTATTATAACAGGAAGGCGAAAGACAGAGATTTGGCTGTGGGAGAGAAGGTACTGCTTCTTCTCCCCGGGAGTCAGAATAAGTTACAGATTGGATGGCAAGGTCCATATACAGTTTTAGAGAAGGTGTCTAGAACAAATTATAAGATAGATAAGAAGGGGAAAGAAAAAATCTATCATGTGAATCTCCTGAAGAAATATTTTGAAAGAGAACATCAGGAAGAGACACACTTGTTGACCTTGTCCATCGCCATGGAGATGAAAAAGGAACCACTTTCATCATTTGAATATCCATTACACCCCTGTGAGACAGCAGCACAGGTGAAAATCAGTACACATTTAACGAAAACTCAGAAAGAGAGAGTGCAACAGGTTCTAAATAATCATGCAGAGGTGTTAACAGACCGACCAGGGCATACAAACCTATTGGAATATGATATGAAACTGATAGACCCCACACCTGTCTGTATGAAACCATATTCGATTCCGTTTGCTAAGGAGAAAGCTTTGAAGGAAGAGATAGACTATCTGTTGAAGGAAGGAATTATTTCACACAGTGAATCTTCGTATAGTTCCGGTGTTGTACTCTTAAGGAAGCCCTCTGGAGAACATAGACTCTGTATAGATTACAGGAGACTGAATGCTATTACAGAAGGACAGGTGGATCCATTGCCGGATACAAATCAGTTGTTTGCCAGGCTAAATAAAGCTAAATATTTCTCAAAAGTGGATCTGAGTAAAGGATACTATCAGATTCCAGTAAAGCCTGAGGTTAGACCATACCTAGCTTTTAGTACCTCAGAAGGACACTATGAGTTTAATAGATTGCCATTTGGATTGAAGAATGCGCCTAGTGTCTTCTCTAGAATGATGAGAAAATTATTGGACCCTCTGAATAATCCATATATAACAAATTTCATGGATGATATCCTTATAGCAACAGAAACATTTGAGGAACACATTGACTCTCTGAATATGCTATTTAATCGACTTAGGGAAGCAAATTTAACAGCCCGACCAACCAAATGTTGCGTTGGATGTAAAGAATTGGAATTTTTGGGACACACAGTTTATCAGGGAAACATGACCCCTGACCCAAAGAATTTAGAGAAACTAAAGAAAGCCCCGAGACCACAAACCAAGAAGGACGTGAGATCCTTTGTCTCATTATGTGGTTTCTACCAGAAGTATATCAAAAACTTTAATTCCATATGTGCACCGTTAACTGATTTGACACGTAAAGGACATCCAGATCGCATTACATGGACACCACAATGTGAAATGGCTTACCAAGAATTGAAGGAAAAGCTCACAAGTAAACCTATTTTGAAATTACCTGACTTAAGTCAAGAATTCATAGTAAGGACGGATGCCAGTAATATTGGGTTAGGTGCAACTCTACTACAGAAATCAGATGCATTGGATGGGGAATTAAGCCCAGTGGCATATGCTAGCAGAAAGTTGAATAAAGCTGAAATCAACTACTCAACTAGCGAAAAAGAATGTCTTGCAGTAATATGGGCAATAAAGAAATTCAATATTTATCTGTATGGGAAGGCATTTAAGTTGCAAACGGATCACAAACCTTTATCGTTTCTAGCCCAGGCTAGGCATGAGAACTCTAGGTTACTCCGATGGTCCTTACTTTTGGCTCCATATAATTTTAGCATTGAGTATATATCTGGAAAAACAAATTTGGGAGCGGATTTTTTAAGCCGCCATCCGTGTGATGAGAATCACCGTAAACCCCAGAAATAATAATAAATTTCTCTATGTGTATATAGAATAAAGGACTGACATATAATGTCTGTTTTAAGAGGGGAGATGTCGTGAATTATTCTAATCCCCATATATAAATTAAAACGTAAATGTAAAGCCTAACAAATAAATTTAATAAAAGGAAAGAAGAATGGTAAAGAACAGTGCTGTCACAATGACTGTACTCGAAATCCCCCTGTGTTCTCCTTCGTCTGCAAATTGTAACGCTTTCACGTTGATAGTAAAAGCCTACTGTATTATTACCCGCTTTCTTCAATGAAACGTGTACTGTATTTCTTGGAAAAACCTTGAGATACGCAAGCTGATCAATGACCTAAATTTAATATTTCATTCATTCCATTTTATACACGGCGTAACTAAAAGACAGATGGACTAAAGGATAGAGAGAAGGGAGAGGCAGAAAGCAAGGACACATGCAACACTAAACACGCGTCGCGCGATACACAATTGCTGCCATCACGCGTGTAAGGCCACAAGCACTGGCTTTTTTTCAAATCGTCAGTGATAAAAACCCTACCCATACCAGAGTTAGGTTTTAAAATCCTGAAAAACGCTTATTGGGAATTATGACATTATACCGGTTTACGTTTGAAAACATGACAGTACCCAGACACCCTCAAGTTTGGAAGTGAGAAGGTAGTAACAGCACGACTATCCTAGAAGAAAATGCATATTGGCTCCATTAAATTTGTATATTTGGGTTCCTTAGGGTTTGCTGACAAAGAATATGTAAAACGTTACGCAAATAGTCTAGGAATTACCAAGTTATGGCCAAAATAAAATAGTGGGGGTGCCTGACAGCATGAAATCATTTCTGCTCATAAAATTTTTTTTATAACGTGTTTGAAAAAACATTACGTTACGGAAATAGCCTACCATGTTAACTCCTATTTGATTGGAGCGCAACAAATGTAAGACTAAACACGATTGGTCGGGCTATAAATACTATCTTGTGTTGTCAGGGGAAACGTGAAAAGGGGTACTTTTTTGAAAAGATGTGTAGACATGGTTTGATTGGGTAGAGCTGCGAATATACTCAATTCAGAGCGTCTGTTCCTTGCCACATCTTGTAATAAACCTACTAAGAAGCAGTGCGTTGAGCACCAGTGTATATTTTTTATAAAATAAAGCCTGGGACATCGGCAGATCGGAGTTGTGCTATATTCATTGCCAGTCAACGAAACTGTTTATTATTTCCATGAATTGTGGTAAGCTTGAAATATTCAATATCTTTTAATGAAAATTGAATGTAAATTGATAATTTATGTCTGTATATATGTGTAGTTCAGTAGCGAACATGATGTAAAGCCTATAGTGCTCCAGCCTGAACAGAAGGTGTCGGAGGAAAGTAAAACTGCATGGAATGGCCAAACAGTACACTGACACCTAGATTATTGACTAGAAAGAAATAATGCTGGAATTGCAGAGGCGTAATAACCATTAGGGAGGGAAATACTGGTATAAAGTATTTCAGATGAAGCTGACAGTTGGCCTAACGCTCTGAACTCAATGTTTGTGATGTATTGTGCTCAGTGTAGAAATAGAGTGTAAATTAGTTCTGACGTAGAAGGTACAACCTTCTTGTTTCAGGGACCGTGGTCTTAAAGTTATTGAGCAGCACCTGGTCAGAGCTTTGCTGAAGCCAGAGGCGGACAGCATACTCCTTGGTCCATATAGCAACCAGTGGGGTGGCTCCAGAACTCATTAAAGTAATCGAGCAGAGGAGTCTTTTACTGCAGTCATCACGAAAGATAAGAGAGGGTGGCCATGGAGCTCAACATTATGTACCCCCATCTTAAAATGACATTGTAAAATAAAATTAAGAGGGGAATTTAATTGTTTTAATACCAGGAACTGAGAACATCTCCAATACTAGTTCCAATAGAAACAAACTATTGAAGTCATGATGACAAATACCAACAGAGCTTGAACAAAACAAAACCAGTATTACCTCATATTACTACTACACAACTGACACACATAGGATACTATTAATAATATATGTCACTACAAGATTCATATTAATAAATTCTGTACATATAACTTGTAATTAAAATTGATTGTGATTCCTGGTTCCCTTTGTATTTGAATCAGGACACATATACATTCATGACAGCACTGAATACATATTGTTATTTGAAAAGTTATCAGTGACTCCTTTAAGATATCCTCGTAGAGTGTTTTATGTATGTGAGTGTCACAGTGTTGTCAAGTGTGGTGGAATAAATTAAATTGGTTATCTGTCTGTTGTTGTTATGACTTACACTTCATCATACACATACCCTAGACATATAACGTAGTCATCACACTATTCCAGAATAATTCTGACTGAGGTATACATATGTGGCAGCAAGTAAGGTTATCTATAATACACTACTCTTATTAGATATAGATACCTTCACAGCTGATCTCAGTCAGTACACTAAGTCCCCTATAAATATTTATAACATCCCACTTCACCACAGCTACATCAAGGAATATGGCTACTGTCTTTTCATTCCTTTTGAAGCCTGTTTTAACATCATGTTCCAGCCTCAACAGTTGCTCTATTGTACTATGTTGGCTTCTAAAGCCTGCCTGGGTTGGACTGTGCAAATTATGCTTTTCTAGATGAAATTTTAGTCTGCTGTTGACTATTGTTTCTAGAATTTTTCCTAGATGCGATGTTAACGATATTGGACTATATGAGCTGACATCATGTGTTTCCTTATCTGGCTTTAGTATGGGGATGACTACTGCTGTCTTCCATGAACATGGTATTTTTCCCGTGTGCCAGATTTTGTTGTAGAGGGATGCAATCACTCTTAGAGTTGTATTTGGTACCTTTTTGAGGATTTCATTGCTCAGAATGTCTTCCCCAGAGGTGGTATTGGTTTTTCCTGCTAAAGCTCTTTCTATTTCATCTACTGTAATATCTGCATTTAAATAATTAGCATCCTGTGTGGTGTCCATATTTTCTCCTTTTAATTTTTCTAGCAGTGTTTTCCGCCTATTTATTTCTGCCTTATCTAGACTGTCTATTGAACTAACCTGATAGAAGTATTTTGCTAGTATGTTGGCTTTTTCTCTATCTGTTTCAGCTCTCTCTGGTATTTTAATTGTTGGGATTTTAAATTTCTTGTTGTTTCCTCCTTTAATTGTTTTTAGTTTTCTCCAAACTGTAGTTACTTGTGACCTATGGTTTAATGTTTGACAAAATGTTCTCCAACTCTTTTCTTTAGCTCTGAATATTATTTTATTTGTTTCATTTCTTACTTTTTTATAGTTTGTGTAATTCTCTTCAGTTTTGGCTTTTCTATACTTTATCAGGTCTTTCTCCCTCAATTTCAGTTGTTCTGAGCATCTGTCTGTCCACCATGGTACTGGATTTTTATCTTTGTTTCTTTTCATATTTTTACCTTTTTGTGTTGGTTTTAAGTGTTCATGCATATTCCTGTTTGGTATATATTTTATTGCTATTTTTAAAATCTCATTTGTTAGTTTTTCTGCAAATATATCTATACTGTTAGATTCAATTTGTTCTATGCTTAGTTTACTTAGCACCAATTGGAAGGACTCCCAGTTTGCCTTTTTTAGGTTGAATGTAGGTTTCGAGCTTCTTGGACTAGTTCTATATTTGTCATTTAGGTTTTTTTCTATGGGTAAGTGGTCTGAGCTGGAGTCATTCAGTACTTCCCATTTAGAAGAGGCTAGGTTTGGTGTTATAATACTTATGTCTATTGCTGTATCTCCTCCATTGTTGCATGGGTTAACCCTTGTCACTGAGCCATCATTTAGTATGATTAGCTCAGCACTTTCAATGTAGTCCAACAGTCTTTTTCCTGCTGGATCATTACTGTTGTTACCCCATGCCTTATGGTGTGCATTAAAGTCACCTACCAATAATGTTCTTTGGTCTATTTGTGTGTTAATAGTGGCAATGTCCCTATCGGTTATATTACCCTTGGGGTTATAAATGTTTATTACTTTTAAGTTATCTGGCTCACTGTCTAATGTTATACTTATTCCTTCAATATTTTCTGTGTTGAATTGTTCCCAATTTAATATTTTGTAGTCTTCATGTATTAGAAAGGCCACGCCCCCTCCTCTTCCCTCACAAGTCTCCCTTCGTCATGGACGGACGTGTTTTTGATCTGCTCTCACATTTCGCAGCATTAACGCAGGAAGTTTAAGTCACATTCCGTGGATTTTTATATCAGTATATTGGTTATTAGACGGTGAAATTTTTAATTATGATATTGTGTTAATGTAATGTGTAACATTTTATAGAATACCGTTGAAATGTGTATCAGTTTTTTCTCTATGTTATTGGAGGATATTTTCAACAATGACTACATGACTCATCCGAATGTTACCTTCGCCAAAGCAAGAGGTCAGTTGTTGGTCAAGCGTTGCTGTCAAGCATCATAAAATTTTCCCGGTATACAATGTTCCTCACCGATAACAAAACCCCCTGTGGAATGTAACAATGTCATGCTTGGAAGAAGGCGTTAGTTCGCAGCTAACAGTGGGCCCCAGGGACGCTCGTTTAAGACCAACGACCATAAAAAACTATGCTTTGAACAAAGAGAGGGCTATTCACGTCAAACTTAAAGGTTGTAGAACCGGGTCCGGTATAACCGTGAAGCTATCAAGTCATGGAAAATGTGTAACTATAACATTCCAGAACACCTTTCAGTACGAGGCATTTCGTTTCAATGTCATTAAATTCTACGAAACAGGACTTGTAGAGTCAAGAACAGACATAAATGGTGCACTAGTAGAAGACGTTATAACAACACCACTTCTCAAAGTTCACCTTTATCACACTAAGAACAAAATTATGGCCCAGGGGACTGCCGCAGCTATCGAATCATGGCTAGAAACAGAATTTTAAGAATTAAAAGAATCTGCAAAAATTGTAACTGATGTTGAGTTAGAAAACACTAAAATGGACTCCGCTGTTTCTATGCCCCACTTGGCAATAGACACAATGATTCCAGGCATAAATGACTTTACTACCGACAACGACATTCTCAACACCAGCTGCAACCCAGTTTCTCACAGTGAATCAGAAATTCTACCTTCTGCAGTATTGGATACAATAACAGACACCCCTACAATTTCTAAACCTATGTTGGCCATCGAATACCCCATGGACCATGAAAATATACGAAAAGCTGAAACTGTATCTCTTGAGCAACAAAAAGAAGACACCACGAAGTTACCTGTGTCGTGCTGCCAGGAGCTAATGCAAAATATGGAGGACACGCTACGAAGTTTAATTGGTGATCTCATGTCTAGTATACAGACATCGCTCAAGGCCGAAAACGAACTTCTTAAAAGGGAGATAGTATCTCTGAGGGAAGACAATTCTAGCATGAAGGACATCATCGAAAAACTTCAGAGAGACTTCTCACTCTATAAGATAAGACAACCAGATCATCCTCAAACAATAGTAGAAGATTGCGAAGAATCCATACATAAAAATACGCCAAATCAGCAAAAAGGTCACCACCAAACTGTACACAAAAAACACGAAGAGACACTCACAAACACAACATATCCCATTGGAGTCAAAATTACCAACAGATTTCAAGTTCTTGAGGATTGTTCAACAGAAAATGAGCAGGTATCAGCATCCCTACCAGACAACGTTCCAGTGCCCGAAAACCAAATTCACAAATCTCAGAGCCATCACGACAGTCCACAAAAAGAACACCACAAAAGGCAGCAGCATCAATCTAATAGAAAACAAAGTGAAGAAATACGTAGTGACGTTACACATATTGTAATTGGTGACTCCCTCTTGAAGGGTATTTATTGTGAAAGAATGTCCACTACAAGAGAAGACATCGTTTCAGTTATGATAGTGCCGGGGGCTGGTATTAAAAGACTACTGGACATAATTAATAAGTTCGATATTAATCATAAGATAACAAAAACAACACTACACGTAGGAATTAATGATATCATGAATGAGCAGAGCCTAAACCCCTCAGGATTGGTGGCTACAATAAAACAAAAATTTCCCAAAGCCTCCATCTTTATTTCATCAATCATACCACCATGCTATGGGTTTCAGCGTCGCACAGCGGACACTTACAACACAAAACTACAGAACTAATGTAAACAAAACGGCCTTGGCTTCATCGACAATACTCCATTCTTTACATCTAACTCAGGAGCACCTAAGAAACGACTCTACAGAGATCAAATTCACACATCCACACTGGGAAGCAGCATCCTGGCCAAAAACATAAAATATCCAGAAAGGACACAACAAGACAGCTCAACCCATATAGAGAATGCAACGAAATCTACTGAGACTTCAACCTATAATTACAATACATCACAAACCCCATCTACCCCTCAAAGAAGCACACCTATTGCAAGCAGGCAGTCTTCCAGCTATCACAACGCCACTTTCAATCAGGAAGCCGAATCTTATGATACTATGTTTCCCCCATTAGTCACAAGGCAGCCCCACTCAGGTACCTCTACCAACAGTATTCCAATGTCCCAGGCTCAGAATACTCCTACCAACACTACAACAAGGACGGAAGAAATCAGAGATCACCATGCTTCCTCCCCTAGTTCTTATTATCGTCCTCAGTGGAACCCTGAACTTGTCTATCTGATGCAATTCAGCCCTGCGTCACTTAGACAAGCATTAATGATGTCTGCCCAAAGTCACCCCTATTATCTGCCCGGCAGAGACGTCAGTTATTGACGAACAAACACTTTGCTTCACTAAATTTCTGTTACTACAGCCTTCACTCTATTTTAACATTTGTTGATTTTTTAATACAACGGTAATAATCAGAACTTTTAATAGTTTATCGGTTAATATCTTCTAAAAAATTTTTCTTTGATTACTTATTTCGTTACAATTTAAATTTCTTATTATCACGCGTAGCTTCAATGTGTTAGAATTTTCGGTATTAAGTTGTGAAGTGTTGTATACTTGTCTGACTTGTGACTATTATTAATTTCTTCCATCTCTCGTTTAACTTCACTTTGTTGCGCTGAGCAGTTCTGGTGTGATATGTTGTATGCCTGATTGTTTTGTGACAATTTTCATATACTCAGTTGAAATTGTTTTCTATTAGTTGTATTAATTATTTTAATATTGTATTTTCTGCAATTTCTCATTCCTTGAATGCCACTTCCTTGGTGAAGTATTAATTCGTAAAAATATTTTGCGCTTTTTTGTGTGCATAACTGTTTTTTAACTTGTAGTAATTTTTTTTTTTAAATATATATTTCTTTTTACTGTACAAACATGGCTGGTAATTATGTACCGTGGCTTCACAAGGATGGTCTACGACTTGGTCATCTGAATATTTACCATCTTCTAGGTAAACTCCCCGAACTTACATACATTCTTAGAAATAATTTTCACATTTTTGGACTTTCAGAAAGTCGCCTAAATGACAGAATAACAGACGCTGACATTGCATTAAATGGTTTTAAAACTATTCGAAGAGACGCAAGCAAAAAACAAGAGACAGGTATAACAGTTTATATTTCCACTTCCCTTAATTTTCGCCGCAGAAACGACTTAGAGACAGCAGAGATAGAATGTGTATGGTTGGAAATAAAGCTACCGAATCAGGGCCCATTTCTGGTGGGATATCTTTATCGAAATCCTAGTGCAGGACCTATATGGTACGAAGATTTCACCATAATGATGGACAATGTATTTGCCACAGTCAAGGAGGTTGTTCTTCTTGGTGATTTCAACATCGATATACACAATTCAAATCTAACATGGAAAAATATAATATTATCGTACAACTTAAAACAAATAGTTAACCAGCCTACAAGAGTAACACAAGCATCAACCACACTAATCGACCACATCTACGTAACTTGCCCAGAAAACATCATAGAATGCTCTGTCCCTAATATTGCAATGAGTGACCACTATCCCTGCCATCAATGGTACCTATACCTTGTAGCGGTATGGCAGCTTGCGTACCCTGACAATCCCCAGAGCTATGCCAGTGGGAGTTTTACTCATGGTAGGTTCAACCAAGCTGGACTGGTCTGTGTGGGTAGGGGTTAGACAAAAGCTGGTACCCTGGTCCTCCAGGTTGGGGGTTTTAGCATAGGGCTGACACCCCTGTCTATGTAAAAAAAAATAATGAAGTTACGGAAACAACATCAAATGAACAAACTTTGCTGCGGGATGGACATTCGGAGTCTGTGGCTCGTATGACTGTCAGTGGTGAAAGCCGAAAGGAAGCCACTGACATGAAAACGGATGTCCTGACCGCAAAACAGGATACAAGAATAGGATTTTGGAATGTCAGGACAATGTACGAGACAGGTAAACTAAGACAGGTCACGGCAGAAATGAGAAACTATAGGTTACACATCCTGGGGATAAGTGAGAGCAGATGGACAGGGGCAGGAAAAGTTAAAACAGCAACAGGAGAAACAGTACTTTACTCTGGAAGAGAGGATGGACAGCACAGTGAAGGCGTAGCCATTATTCTACAGAAAGGGATAGAAAGGACATTACTGGAATGGAAACCCATCAACAACAGACTGATACGATTGAGATTGAGAGGGAGATTCACCAACACTACAATAATACAATGCTACGCACCAACGAATGATAGCGATGAGGAGGTCAAGGATGAATTCTATCAACAACTGCAGAAAGAAATGGAAGACACACCTAGATATGATCTTGTTATAGTAATGGGAGACCTCAATGCAAAAGTTGGCACACACAATACATATAATGAAAGAACAATGGGGAAATGCGGCAGCGGAACAGCAAACGAAAATGGGGATAAGCTAATAAGTTTCTGTAGCATTAACAACCTGGTCATTGGAGGAACACTTTTCCCACATAAGGAAATTCACAAGTTAACATGGGAATCACCAAATGGTCGGGACAGAAACCAGATAGACCACATCATGGTTAACGGCAGATGGAGACATGCATTACAAGATGTGAAGGTAAGAAGAGGTGCAGATGTGGGAAGTGATCACCATTTAGTAGTAGCAAAACTGAAAGTGAAACTAAGAAGGGCTGGACCAACTGTAACTACACAGAAAAGGTTTGACATCAGCAAAGTGAAGGACCCCCTTACCAGAAAAGCTTTTGCGGCCGACATTAAGAAACGATATCAATTTGCCAAAAGCCAGGAAAAGACATTGACTGATGATATAGACCAGAATTTCAGCACCATTTCAACAATATATAAGGAAAGTAGCAAATCATGCTTAGGATTCCAGGAAAGGAAGAAGCAAGACTGGATAACACCAGAAACACTAAACACCATAAAGATGAGAAAGGAAATGAAAAGAAAGAAAACAGAAGCGAAGTCCCCCAGGTTAAAGCAACTATATAGCGAACAGTACAGCCAGCTGGACAGGGAAGTTAAACGCCAAACCCGAGCCAACAAAAGGAATTTCCTAGACGATCTTGCAAAACAGGCAGAAGAGGCAGCACTGAGAAATGAACAAAGCACAGTATACAAAATAACTAAATTCATCAGCGGAAAACAAGGTGCAAACAATATTACATTAGTAAGAGATAAGCAAGGAAATCTCATCAAGACAGCAGAGGGACAGGAAACAAGATGGGCAGAGCACTTCAGAGAAACGCTGAACAAGGAAATACCAGAGACACAATTGAATGTTCCTGAGGCTGAAAACGATCTAGATGTAAATACAGACATTCCACGAAAAGAAGAAATCATCACAGCAATCAAAGGGTTAAAGAACGGTAAAGCTCCGGGCCATGATAACTTAAATGCAGAGCTATTTAAGACAGACCCTGAGCTAGCAGCAGAACTATTAGAACCACTATTTGCACAAGTGTGGAAAACGGAAAAAACACCATCAGAGTGGAAGAAAGGAATAATTGTCAAATTGCCCAAGAAGGGAGATCTTGCAGATTGCAATAATTGGAGAGGAATCACTCTTCTCTCAGTTCCCAGCAACTCGTACTAGGCAGGATAATTATACAGAGAATTTCACAGCAGTAGACTACAAACTGAGGAAAGAACAAGCAAGATTTAGAAAGAACAGAAGATGTGTAGATCATATATTCACTCTCAGGAACATTATAGAGCAGTGCTCAGAATGGCAAAGACAGCTTTACATAAATTTTGTTGATTTTGAAAAGGCTTTTGACAGCATACATAGGGACAGTTTATGGAAAATACTGAGGGCTTATGGAATTCCAAGCTGCATAGTGTCAATCATAAAAAGCCTCTATGCCAACTTTACGTGTAGTGTTGGGCAGAGCAACCTAACCTTCGAGGTGAAGACAGGAGTACGACAGGGATGCCCTTATCAACCACTCTATTTTTAACAGTCATAGACTGGGTGATGCGCCAGACAACAGAGGGCAGTCCAAGAGGAATAAGATGGACTACATTTTCAACATTGGAAGATCTGGAATATGCAGATGACATTGCACTGCTGGCACATTCACATCAACACATCCAGGAAAAAACGGATAGACTTAATAAAATTAGCCAGCAGGTGGGCTTGAACATCAATTTAAAGAAGTCTGAGGTCATGACGCTCAATGTGAGCAACCCTGAGCCCATATCAGTAAGGAATCAGCAACTGGTACAGACAGATACCTTCACATACCTAGGAAGCATAGTAACACCAGACGGTGGGGCAGGCAAAGACCATCAAC
>JAMPIV010000738.1:17500-26628 GCA_024509875.1 Oreohelix idahoensis | reverse complement strand
ACAGAGTGTGGTTTCTCAGGTCTCAAACTCACTCGAGACAACCACAACTGGCTGTGAGTACCACTGCATATCTATATCGACAGTGAAACCACCACCACCGCCAGTCCCCCCCCCTCTTCATCACAGGTGAAACCCCCTCCCTAACATATCACTGACACCGACCACAGAGACAGGCAACCCCCATCATATCAGGACACCACCACTGAGACATTACAACCACCCTTGCATAAACACGCCCCCACTCCCCAGTCATCCATGGACCCCACAACTTATAAATGAAACCCACCCATCAGAGCAGGAAGCCAACTCTGAGATACGATAAACATACCATGAAAGACATAAATACACAGTGGTGAAGAGGGTAATTGTTATAAATATATTATAGGTTACATATGTAGAAACTTGACGAGAGAAAATCAGCTGTGAAGGTAAATTTAATCCACTACTCTTGACAACACTGTGACACTCACATACATATAACACTCATGAGAATTCTTAAGGATTCACTGATAAACTTTTCAAATAACAATATGTATTCATGGTATATACGATAAAGTTTATATGTGTCCTGATATCAAAAACCAAGGAACCAGGAATCACCAATCAATCTTTACATTACATTTATATGTAACAGACAATTTATCAATATGAATATTGTAGTGACATATATTATTAAAATACCCCCTATGTGTGTCAGTTGTGTAGTGGTAATATGAGGTAATACTGGTTTTGTTTTGTTCAAGCTCTGTTGGTATTTGTCATCATGACTTCAATAGTTTGTCTTTTTGGGACTATTATTGGAGATGTTCTCAGCTTCCTTGAAAATAAAGACAATTTAAAATCCTCCTCATGAATGTAATGTTTACAAAGTCCAGTTTTCAAGATTGAGGAGACATAAGGTTGAGCTCAGCTGGCAAAATTCTGCTTATCTAAGCGTGTTGGCGGCAGTAAAGAGACTCTCTGCTACGTAATATCTTCCCTGGGCCACTGGAGACACCACCACTGATAGCTAAAAAGAACCAAGGAGTATGCTAGTCCGACTCTGGATTCAGCAAAGCTCTGACCAGGTGCTGCTCAGTACCATCAAGACCACGGTCCCACATTTCATGGAAATAAACACAGATACGTTGATTAGCAATGAATTCTGGCACAATTACTGGCACAAATTCCCATCTGCTTATGTTCCAGGCTTTTATTTAACACAAAAATGAGCTGGCTTCAACGCACTGTTGCTTTATCAAGCTTATTTGCACTAGTGGTCTCGAACTAACGCTCCTAAATGAGTATATCAGCGAGTCTAGCCAATGAGGCCCCGTTTCGACAAGTGTTTGAAAAAATGTTACCTTTTCACGTCTCCCTAACAACAGAAAGATAGTATTTATAGCCCGACCAATCGTGGTTAGTCTTTCATTTGTTGCGCTCCAATCAATTTGGAGTTTACATGGTAGGCTATTTCTGTAACGTAAGATTTTTTCAAACACGTTATAAAAAAATTTTATGAGCAGAAATGATTTCATGCTGTCAGGCACCCCCAATATTTTATTTTGGGTATAATTTATTAATTCCTGGACAATTTGCGTAACGTTTTACATATTATTTGTCAGCAAGCCCTAAGGAACCCAAAAATACTAATTTAAAGGAGCTACGTGGCTGCGTTCAAAATATGTAATTTCTTCTACCTCCTGTTTCGAAGATGTGCTGTCTGGGTACTGTTATGTTTTCAAACCGTAAACCCATCTATTGTTATCTTCTAATCAAGCGTTTTTGTGATTTTAAAACCTAACTCTGGAAGGGTAGTGTATTTTATCACTGTCCGTCTGAAAAAAAATTAGTGCATGTAGACTTACACGCGTGATGGCAGCATTTGTGTATCGCGCGACGCGTGTTGCATGCGTTCCTGATTTTCAGCCCTCCCCTCTCTCTTTATCCTTTTGTCCATCTGTTCGTTCGTTTTGGTAACGCAGTATAATTAATGTTAGGATTAATTTAGGTCATTACGCAGTCTGCCTCTCAATGTTTTCCAAGAAATACAGCACACGTTTCATTGAAGAAAGCGGGTATAATACAGTAAGCTTTTACTATCAACGTGAAAGCGTTACAATTTGCAGACGAAGCAGAAAACAAGGGGGATTTCGAGTACAGTCATTGTGACAGCACTGTTCTTTACCATTCTTCTTCCTTTATTTATTATATGTATTTATTAGGCTTTACATTTACTTGATAATTTATATATGTGGATTAGAATATTCCACGACACCTCCCCTCTTAAAACAGACATTATATGTCAGTCCTTTATTCTATATTCACATAGAGAAATTTATTATTATTTCTGGGGTTTTCGGTGATTCTCATCACACGGATGGCGGCTTAAAAAATCCGCTCCCAAATTGGTTTTTCCAGATATATACTCAATGCTAAAATTATATGGAGCCAAAAGTAAAGACCATCGGAGTAACCTGGAGTTCTCATGCTTAGCCTGTGCTAGAAACGATAACGGTTTGTGGTCTGTTTGCAACTTAAATGCCTTCCCATATAGATAAATATTGAATTTCTTTATCGCCCATATTACTGCAAGACATTCTTTTTCGCTAGTTGAGTAGTTGATTTCAGCTTTATTCAACTTTCTGCTAGCATATGCCACTGGGCTTAATTCTCCATCCAATGCATCTGATTTCTGTAGTAGAGTTGCACCTAACCCAATATTACTTGCATCCGTCCTTACTATGAATTCTTGACTTAAGTCAGGTAATTTCAAAATGGGTTTACTTGTGAGCTTTTCCTTCAATTCTTGGTAAGTCATTTCACATTGTGGTGTCCATGTAATGCGATCTGGATGTCCTTTACGTGTCAATTCAGTTAACGGTGCACATATGGTATTAAAGTTTTTGATATACTTCTGGTAGAAACCACATAATGAGACAAAGGATCTCACGTCCTTCTTGGTTTGTGGTCTCGGGCTTTCTGTAGTTTCTCTAAATTCTTTGGGTCAGGGGTCATGTTTCCCTGATAAACTGTGTGTCCCAAAAATTCCAATTCTTTACATCCAACGCAACATTTGGTTGTCGGGCTGTTAAATTTTGCCTCCCTAAGTCGATCAAACAGCATGTTCAGAGAGTCAATGTGTTCCTCAAATGTTTCTGTTGCTATAAGGATATCATCCATAAAATTTGTTATACAGGGATTATTCAGAGGATCCAATAATTTTCTCATCATTCTAGAGAAGACACTAGGCGCATTCTTCAATCCAAATGGCAATCTATTAAACTCATAGTGTCCTTCTGAGGTACTAAAAGCTAGGTATGGTCTAACCTCAGGCTTTACTGGAATCTGATAGTATCCTTTACTCAGATCCACTTTTGAGAAATATTTAGCTTTATTTAGCCTGGAAAACAGCTGATTTGTATCCGCAATGGATCCACCTGTCCTTCT
Source organism: Oreohelix idahoensis (assembly GCA_024509875.1). Lineage (NCBI taxonomy): Eukaryota > Metazoa > Mollusca > Gastropoda > Stylommatophora > Oreohelicidae > Oreohelix > Oreohelix idahoensis. The sequence goes on along the minus strand of JAMPIV010000738.1, from coordinate 23,199 downwards.
GTAATAGCATTCAGTCTCCTGTAATCTATACAGAGTCTATGTTCTCCAGAGGGCTTCCTTAAGAGTACAACACCGGAACTATACGAAGATTCACTGTGCGAAATAATTCCTTCCTTCAACAGATAGTCTATCTCTTCCTTCAAAGCTTTCTCCTTAGCAAACGGAATCGAATATGGTTTCATACAGACAGGTGTGGAGTCTATTAGTTTCATATCAGATTCCAATAGGTTTGTATGCCCTGGTCGGTCTGTTAACACCTCTGCATGATTATTTAGAACCTGTTGCACTCTCTCTTTCTGAGTTTTCGTTAAATGTGTACTGATTTTCACCTGTGCTGCTGTCTCACAGGGGTGTAATGGATATTCAAATGATGAAAGTGGTTCCTTTTTCATCTCCATGGCGATGGACAAGGTCAACAAGTGTGTCTCTTCCTGATGTTCTCTTTCCAAATATTTCTTCAGGAGATTCACATGATAGATTTTTTCTTTCCCCTTCTTATCTATCTTATAATTTGTTCTAGACACCTTCTCTAGAACTGTATATGGACCCTGCCATCCAATTTGTAACTTATTCTGACTCCCAGGCAAAAGAAGCAGTACTTTCTCTCCCACAGCCAAATTTCTGTCCTTCGCCTTCCTGTTATAATAGGCAGCATGTTTCTTCCTGGCTTGTTTCAAATTTTCATTGCAAGTTTCCAGCCAGTTTTTAAACGAGTGGTCAGCTCATTCACATATTGGTATGAAGATGTAATGTTTTCCTCTGCCTTTTCATCAGTCCACGTTCTTAACAAAGCTACATATGGACCTTTAATTGTGTGGACCTATTTGTCCATGCACCGGTATGGTCTCTTCCACTCGAAGCTCTATAGTGATGATTTTTCCTCCCAGAATTATCATTCACAAAACGACCGCTACCAATTTTTCTTTTGGGGCTTTCTCCCCACTTAAAATTCTTGATGAGAGATTTCCTCCCTACATCCTCTTCCTCCAGTTTGTTTAAGTCCGATTGAGGGATTTTCGGCTTATCCTGGGGTAAGACATCTTTTTGCACTCTCCGCATAGTGGCCATTGTAAAACAGTTAAGTGAAGCTTGTCCGTGAAAAGGGGCTTCCCATTCCATTTGGTCCACTTTATCAAATCTATTTTTCTTTTTATTATCAGGCCTAATTTTTCCCCGTGGCGTGTCCAGGTCCTGATCCATGTTCCCACTTGTGGGTGTTCCCTCATGTGCTATGCTACACCTTTCTACAAAATTCTCAATGTCCCATCTTGCTTTGGGCCAATAATAATTGTGAGCCACCTTTGAATGATGGTACCTATTTTCTCATGGTCCCCATCTGGTTTCACATGTAAGCTCCTTATTAAGTCTGCCCTATATCTTTTTGGAAGAACCAGCTGTCCGTGACCTTTGGATCTAGCTCCAGTCTTCCTATACATCAACTTGTTTTTCATGTAAAAATCTCCCTTGCCTGGAGTTGTATGACAAGTTGACAATTTTCTGAAACAAGGCTTGAGTGTTTTATCCCCAGCCTGTGGCTTCCTCATCTCTTCTGGAGTGGTATCTAACATAATATCCTCCTCCTGTCTTGAGGTCGACCTGACCTGAAGGGTTGCCATATACACAGGTTTCCTTCTGCAACGGTCAGTGTCATGATTGTCCATCTGACAATTCTTACACCACCTTTTTCCTTGGTTGAAAGATTTTCTTTCATCATATTTCCTTTCATCGAATTGTGGGAATTTATTTTTATTGTCATACCGTGGCCTATCAAATTGGTGCTTACCTTTATTTTGATCCTTAGGATCAAATTTATTAAAGTTCTGTGGTGCCCTAAAGTTATCCACTTGTTTCTTTTTATTACCTGTTACCTCTGCTTGAGCTGCTTGATACCTTTCAGCAACATTTAGCAACTCATCCAGCCTCTCTGCACCTTGTTCCATGAGAAACTTTCTCAGGTCTGGAGCCATGGACTCTCTTAATTGCTCTATAAGGACCATTTCCTTAAGATCTTGGGTTTTCCCCAGAGAAGTCCATTTCTCCAAGTATGTCTCTATTCGTGCAGAGAACTGGTGATAGGTTTCACCTGACAGTAGTTTAGCATTCCTAAATTTTTTCCTATAAAATTCTGCATTCTTTTCATACCTTAACAAAAGAGCCTGCTTTAGCATGTCATAATTTTCCTGATCACCTCTGCTCATTTTTGCAAAAACTTCATAAGCTGCCCCACGAAGTCCCTGAGATAACTTTAAGCTCCACCTTTCTCTCTCTAACCCATACGTGGTAGCTAATAGCTCATACCTATTTAGGTAGCTCTCTATATCATCGTCTTTCTCAACAAAATGATCTAAATGAAAATTCATAGCTGAGGTTGAGGCTCCTTGAGTAACCGTAGCATCAGAGGCAAAGGGACTGGCACCATTTTCAGGAGCATGGCCTTGAAACTCAAACTCCCTTAGTCGTAACTCATGTTCCCTTTGTAATCTTTTATCTTCTGCTTCCCTTTCTGCAGCTAATTTCCTCTCTTCCCTTTCTGCAGCTAATTTCTTCTCTTCCCTTTCTGCAGCTAATTTCTTCTCTTCCCTTTCTGCAGCTAATTTCTTCTCTTCCCTTTCTGCAGCCTGTCTTCTTTACTCGGCTTCCAATGCTTTAGCCTCTTTGTCAGCCTCAATCTGCAACCTCTTAGTCTCAGCCTCAGCTTGCAACCTCTTAGTCTCAGCCTCAGCTTCAAACTGTAACTTCTTAATTTCCCTTTCAGCCTCTAACCTTCTTTCGGCTTCTTTTTCTAATCTTCTTTCTTCGCGTTCAATAAATTTGTCACATTCCGTCGTGACATAGGCAACCATAACTTGCCCATCTAATCCTAACTCTTTTGCAGTCTGAACAGCAGCAGATCGAAACTTGGCCAGGTCCGCCATTGTCTATCAGGTAAATTTCTACAATGTCTAACCAACAATTTAATCTCTAAATATATCTAATGGACAACACAGGCACCGTGAGCTCAACCTTATTTAATTCCACCCAAGGATACCTTTTAATTCTTATATTCCCTGAAGTGAATTACCCCCAATCTTTTTAATAGGGAAAGATTCAAAATCCCAAGAGCGAGACCCCAATATATGTGGTGAAGTGGGATGTTATAAATATTTATAGGGGACTTAGTGTACTGACTGAGATCAGCTGTGAAGGTATCTATATCTATTAAGAGTAGTGTATTATAGATAACCTTACTTGCTACCACATATATATATATCTCAGTCAGAATTATTCTGGATAGTGTGATGACTACGTTATGTGTCTAGGGTATGTGTATGATGAAGTGTAAGTCACAACAACAGACAGATAAACAATTTAATTTAATCCACTACTCTTGACAACACTGTGACACTCACATACATATAACACTCTATGAGAATATCTTAAGGAGTCACTGATAACTTTTCAAATAACAATATGTATTCATGGTTATCATAAAGGTATATGTGTCCTGATTCAAATACCAAGGAACCAGGAATCACAATCAATTTTAATTACAAGTATATGTACAGACTTTATCAATATGAATATTGTAGTGACATATATTATTAAAAATATCCTATGTGTGTCAGTTGTGTAGTAGTAATATGAGGTAATACTGGTTTTGTTTTGTTCAAGCTCTGTTGGTATTTGTCATCATGACTTCAATAGTTTGTCTTTTGGGACTAGTATTGGAGATGTTCTCAGTTCCTGATATTAAGACAATTAAATTCCCCTCTGAATGTTATTTTTATAAAGTCATTTCAAGATGAGGGGACATAATGTTGAGCTCAGCTGGCCAAATCAGCTTATCTTGCGTGATGGCGGCAGGAAAGGACTCCTCTGCTCGAATTCTCCCCTGGGCTCTGGAGACACCTCACTGATAGCTAAAAAGACCAAGGAGTATGCTGTCCGACTCTGGATTCAGCAAAGCTCTGACCAGGTGCTGCTCAGTACCATCAAGACCACGGTCCCACAATTTCATGGAAATAAACACAGATACGTTGATTAGCAATGAATTCTGGCACAATTACTGGCACAAATTCCCATCTGCTTATGTTCCAGGCTTTTATTTAACACAAACATGAGCTGGCTTCAACGCACTGTTGCTTTATCAAGATTATTTGCACTAGTGGTCTCGAACTAACGCTCCTAAGTGAGTATATCAGCGAGTCTAGCCAATGAGGCCACGTTTCGACAAGTGTTTGAAAAAATGTTACCTTTTCACGTCTCCCCTAACAACGAAAGATAGTATTTATAGCCCGACCAATCGTGGTTAGTCTTTCATTTGTTGCGCTCCAATCAATTTGGAGTTTACATGGTAGGCTAATTCTGTAACGTAAGATTTTTTTCAAACACGTTATAAAAAAATTTTATGAGCAGAAATGATTCCATGCTGTCAGGCATCCCCACTATTTTATTTTGGGTATAATTTATTAATTCCTGGACTATTTGCGTAACGTTTTACATATTCTTTGTCAGCAAGCCCTAAGGAACCCAAATATCCAAATTTAAAAGAGCTACGTGGCTGCGTTCAAAATATGTATTTTCTACCTCCTGTTTCGAAGATGTGCTGTCTGGGTACTGTTATGTTTTCAACCGTAAACCCATCTATTGTTATCTTTCCTAATAAGCGTTTTTTTGTGATTTTAAAACCTAACTCTGGGAAGGGTAATGTATTTTATCACTGTCCGTCTGAAAAAAAGTTAGTGCATGTAGTCTTACACGCGTGATGGCAGCATTTGTGTATCGCGCGACGCGTGTTGCATGCGTTCCTGATTTTCAGCCCTCCCTCTCTCTTTATCCTTTAGTCCATCTGTTCGTTCGTTTTGGTAACGCAGTATAATTAATGTTAGGATTAATTTAGGTCATTACGCAGTCTGCCTCTCAATGTTTTTTCCAAGAAATACAGCACACGTTTCATTGAAGAAAGCGGGTATAATACAGTAAGCTTTTACTATCAACGTGAAAGCGTTACAATTTGCAGACGAAGCAGAAAACAAGGGGGATTTCGAGTACAGTCATTGTGACAGCACTGTTCTTTACCATTCTTCTTCCTTTATTTATTATATGTATTTATTAGGCTTTATATTTACTTGATAATTTATATATGTGGATTAGAATATTCCACGACAGACACATGGAAACAGACATGAAAGACATAAAGACACATGGAAACAGACATGAAAGACATAAAGACACATGGAAACAGACATGAAAGACATAAAGACACATGGAAACAGACATGAAAGACATAAAGACACATGGAAACAGACATGAAAGACATAAAGACACATGGAAACAGACATGAAAGACATAAAGACACATGGAAACAGACATGAAAGACATAAAGACACATGGAAACAGACATGAAAGACATAAAGACACATGGAAACAGACATGAAAGACATAAAGACACATGGAAACAGACATGAAAGACATAAAGACACATGGAAACAGACATGAAAGACATAAAGACACATGGAAACAGACATGAAAGACATAAAGACACATGGAAACAGACATGAAAGACATAAAGACACATGGAAACAGACATGAAAGACATAAAGACACATGGAAACAGACATGAAAGACATAAAGACACATGGAAACAGACATGAAAGACATAAAGAAAGCATACAAAGAATGGATGCCACGGAGCAGGAAGTCTTGGCGTGACTTTGTTG
>JAMPIV010000738.1:0-12500 GCA_024509875.1 Oreohelix idahoensis | reverse complement strand
ACATACGATTGCATGCAACATACGAGTGTCTGCAACACACGAGTGCCTGCAACATACAAGTGCCTGCAACATACAAATGACTGCAACATATGAGTGCCTGTAACATGCAAGTGCCTGCAACAAATAGCATGGATAAATATATTTGTGTTAGCACAATCCTTTACATGTTTCATGAATTGGGTGTGTGTGTGTGTGTGCGTGTGTGCGTGTGTGTGTGTGTGTGTGCGTGTGTGTAAACTTACTGGGGCGCTAAAAATACTTTTTACCTAAAGGCGCCAAATACTCTGTCTAGGGCGCCACATACCTTATTTCTCTAGGACGCTAAGTACCCCGTTTGTCTAGGGCGCCAAATTCCCTGCTTGTCTAGGGCACCAAATACCCCATTTGTCTAGAACGCTAAATACCTTGTTTCCTTAGGGCACCATATTCCCTGTTTGCCTAGGGCGCCAAATACCTTATTTCTCTAGGACGCTAAGTACCCCGTTTGTCTAGGGCGCCAAATTTCCTGCTTGTCTGGGGCGCTAAATACCTCGTTAGTCTAGAGCGCTAAATACCTTGTTTCCAGGGCTGGATTAACCATTAAGCAAAATAAGCACGTGCTTAGGGCACTAAGGGAAAAGGGGGGGCACCACAGAGTTTTCCCCCTAGCTACCATGCCCTTAACGCTTAACCCTTTCACTGCCACATTCGACTTCAGTCGAATTTTTTGTAATATCCCTTATCTGCCGTGTTTCCCTAGTTATACGTAAACAATTTGCTTATATTGCTCACTCTATTTGGTGTTAAATAAAATTAAGAATAAGAAAAAAAGTTTTTATTTAATATAGTTGTGGGGTCTGGCCTGGAAGAAAACTGAATTTTTCAATCTCTTATTTCACCTTCAGCTCTTATTGAGTCTTAATGTCTTGTCAGTTGAGCAATGGAAGGTCGAGGGGAGCACCATTGTTGGGCTGTGCTTAGGGCATCAGTTAGCCTCAATCCGGCCCTACGTGTTTCCCTAGGGCACCGTATACCCTGATTGCCTAGGGCACCAAATACCCTGTTTGTCTAGGGCACCAAATATTCTGCTTGTCTAAGGCACCAAATATCCTGTTTGTCTAGGGCGCCAAATACCCTGTTTGCCCAGGGTGCCAAATATCCTGCTTGTCTAGGGCGCCAAATACCTTGTTTGTCTAGGGCACCAAATACTGTTTGCCTAGGGCGTTGGATAATATATATGGCGCTAAATGTCCTGTTTTCCTAAGGCACCAAAACCCTGTTTGCCTACGTGCTAAAAACCCTAGGATCGGCTCATTTATATTTACTGCATTTTTTTTTTTAATGTACTCTGTTTTTAAAATAAAGCTGAAAATGTCGGATATTTTGACCTTTTCAGAAACAACCAATGAAAACATGAGCACACTGCTGATCATTGTCTGGGTGATTGGAGGCGTCCTTCTCCTGTCTCTCCTCATCCTTATCGTGGTCATTATCACATCAAGGTCTAAGACAAGATGCGGTTTAGAAAGGTATGTAGACAACATTTTTTTTGTTTTGGCCTTTTCAGTTAATCTCTGAAACTGTTGGGTTTGAAAGGACAGTCAAGAACAAGGGCACTTAAGAGGCTCAGTGAAACTACGGAAAGAGCATTGTGCTGACTGTGGAACAACCGCAACGGGCTATGGGGAACTCGGGATAGTAATTTATTTTCAACATAAGGGTTACTTTCACACTTGCCTCCAGCTGGCAGAAAACAGGAGTGAAGTTGAAAGCTGCAAACAAGATAATAATAATAATAGCCCCTTCAGTCATAACTGACTATGGGAATGCGCCCCTGAGGTGGCAGCCCTCAGCTGCTTATTTTCCTGGTGCTCCTTTCGACGTTTTCTCCTCACCTCTGCTTCTTGTTTTCTCTCCTCACCGTAAATAGCATCTTATTGCGATCGCAGCTCGGTGCCGTTTAATCTTATTGCGATCGGCAGCTGTTGCTGGATCCATGTCCAGTGCCCTCATATCTCTCTTGCACACATCTTTGAACCTCAGCTGTGGTCGCCCAACTGTTCTCTTGCCATCTGCTAATTGTCCGTAGAAGATATCTTTTGGGATGCGACCATCTTCCATGCGGCGAACATGGCCAAGCCAGCGAAGTCTGCGCTGTCTAAGCAGCGTATACATACTTTGAAGGCCAGCACGTGACTGTCGTGGAATATTCTAATCCACATAGATAAATTATTAGTTAAATATGAAGCCTAACAAATAAAATTAATAAAGAAAAGAGAAATGGTAAATAACAGTGCTGTCACAAAGACTGTACTCGAAATCCCCTTGTTTTCTACTGCGTAAGCAAATTGTAACGTTTCACGTTGATATTAAAGGCCTTCTGCAACATACACGCGTTTCCCAAACACACAATAAAATGTGCTGCCTTTCTAAGAAAAACCTTGAAATATGCAAGTTGACCTAAATTTTAAATTCCATTCATGTCTTTTTCTACACTGCGTTACCAAACGAACGAACAGATGGACAAAAGGATAGCGGGAAGGGAGAGGCAGAAAGCCGAACACTAAACACGCTTCGCGCGATACACAAATGCTGCCATCACGCGTGTAAGACTACAAGCACTAACTTTTTCGGACGGACAGTGATAAATTCACTACCCTTCCCAGAGTTAGGTTTTAAAATCATAAAAAACGCTTATTAGGAAAGATAACAATAGATGGGTTTACGGTTGAAAACATAACAGTACCCAGACAGCACATCTTCGAAACAGGAGGTAGAAGAAATTGCATATTTTGAACGCAGCCACGTAGCTCTTTTGAATTTGGATATTTGGGTTCCTTGGGGTTTGCTGACAAAGAATGTGTACAGCGTTATGCAAATAGTCTAGGAATTAACGAGTTATGGCCAAAATAAAATAGTGGGGATGCCTGACAGCATGGAATCATTTCTGCTCATAAAATTTTTTTATAACGTGTTTGAAAAAAACCTTACGTTACATAAATAGCCTACCATGTAAACTCCAAATTGATTGGAGCGCAACAAATGAAAAACTAACCACGATTGGTCGGGCTATAAATACTATCTTGGTTGTTAGGGAGACGTAGAAAGGTAACATTTTTTCAAACACTTGTCGAAACGTGGCCTCATTGGCTAGACTCGCTGATATAATCACTTAGGAGCGTTAGTTCGAAACCACTAGTGCAAATAAGCTTGATAAAGCGACAGTGCGTTGAAGCCAGCTCACATTTTTGCTAAAATAAAAGCCTGGAACATAAGCAGATGGGAATTTGTGCCAGTAATTGTGCCAGAATTCATTGCTAATCAACGTATCTGTGTTTATTTCCATGAAATTGTGGTAAGCTTGAACCATTCCGTATCTTTTAATGAAAATTGAATGTAAATTGTTAATTTATGCCTGTATATATATGTGTAGTTCAGTGGCAAACAAGAGATAAAGCCTATAATGCTCCAGCCTGAACAGAGGGTGTCGGAGGGAAGTAAAACGGCATGGAATGGCCAAATAGTACACTGACACCTGGATGATTGATTAGACAGAAATAATGCTGGAAGTGCAGAGGCGTAGTGACCATTAAGGAGGGTAATGCTGGTATAAAGTATTTCAGATGAAGCTGACAGTTGGCCTAACGCTCTGAACTCAATGTTTGTGTTGTATTGTGTTCAGTGTCGAACTAGAGTATCAATTAGTTATGAAGTAGAAGGTACATCCTTCTTGTTTTCAGGGACCGTGGTCTTGATGGTACTGAGCAGCACCTGGTCAGAGCTTTGCTGAATCCAGAGTCGGACAGCATACTCCTTGGTCTTTTTAGCTATCAGTGAGGTGTCTCCAGAGCCCAGAGGAGAATTCGAGCAGAGGAGTCCTTTCCTGCCGCCATCACTCAAGATAAGCTGTTTGGCCAGCTGAGCTCAACATTATGTCCCCACATCTTGAAATGACTTTGTAAAAATCACCTTAAGAGGGGAATTTAATTGTCTTAATATCAGGAACTGAGAACATCTCCAATACTAGTCCCTAAAGACAAACTATTGAAGTCATGATGACAAATACCAACAGAGCTTGAACAAAACAAAACCAGTATTACCTCATTTTACCACTACACAACTGACACACATAGGATATTTTTAATAATATATGTCACTACAATATTCATATTAATCCATTCTGTACATAACTTGTAATGAAAATTGATTGTGATTCCTGGTTCCTTTGTAATTGAATCAGGACACATATTCATTCATATCAGCAATGAATACATATTGTTATTTGAAAAGTTATCAGTGACTCCTTAAGATATCCTTATAGAGTGTTATAGGTATGTAAGTGTCACAGTGTTGTCAAGAGTAGTGGATTAAATTTAATTGTTTATCTGTCTGTTGTTGTGACTTACACTTCATCATACACATACCCTAGACACATAACGTAGTCATCACACTATTGCAGAATAATTCTGACTGAGATATATATATATGTGGTAGCAAGTAAGGTTATCTATAATACACTACTCTTAATAGATATAGATACCTTCACAGCTGATCTCAGTCAGTACACTAAGTCCCCTATAAATATTTATAACATCCCACTTCACCACATATATTGGGGTCTCGCTCTTGGGATTTTGAATCTTTCCCTATTAAAAATATTGGGGGTAATTCACTTCAGGGAATATAAGAATTAAAAGGTATCCTTGGGTGGAATTAAATAAGGTTGAGCTCACGGTGCCTGTGTTGTCCATTATATATATTTAGAATTTGAATTGTTGGTTAGACATTGTAGAAATTTACCTGATAGACAATGGCGGACCTGGCCAAGTTTCGATCTGCTGCTGTACAGACTGCAAAAGAGTTAGGATTAGATGGGCAAGTTATGGTTGCCTATGTCACCACGGAATGTGACAAATTTATTGAACGCGAAGAAAGAAGATTAGAAAAAGAGGCCGAAAGAAAGTTAGAGGCTGAGCCTAAGAGGTTGCAATTTGAGGCTGAGACTAAGAGGTTGCAGATTGAGGCTGACCAATAGGAGGCTAAAGCATTGGAAAGCCGAGGAAAAAGAAGGCAGGGCTGCAGAAAGGGAAGAGAAGAAATTAGCTGCAGAAAGGGAAGAGAAGAAATTAGCTGCAGAAAGGGAAGAGAAGAGATTAGCTGCAGAGAGGGAAGCAGAAAAGGAGGAGAAAAGATTACAAAGGGAACATGAATTACGACTAAGGGAGTTTGAGTTTCAAGAAGACCATGCTTCATGATAATTGGTTTGCCAGTCCTCCTTTGCCTCTGATGCTACGGTTATTCAGGGCGCAGCCTCACCACTCAGCTATGACATTTTCATTTAGAATCATTTTGTTGTGAAGGGACGATGATATTGGAAGGGCTATGTAATAATTAGGTATGAACTAATATTAGCTACAACTTAGGTTTTTGAGGGTTTAGATGATAGGGAAAAGGTGGAGCATTATAACGTTTATCTCTGGGACTTTCGTGTTGGGGCAGCTTATGAAGTTTTTGCAAAAATGAGCAGAGGTGATCAGGAAAATTATGACATGCTAAAGCAGGCTCTTTTGTTAAGGATTTGAAAAGAATTGCTGGATTTTCTATAGGAAAAATATAATTTAGGAATTGCTAAACTACTGTTCAGGTGAATACCATATATTCACCAAGTTCTCTTGCCACGATATAGATGGAACATACTTGGAGAGAAATGGACCTTTCTTCTGGGCTAAGGGAAAACCCCAAGATCTTAAGGAAATGGTCCGTTGATAGTGCATAACTAAGAGAGTCACCTTGGCTCCAGACCTGAGTTAAGTTTCTCATGGGAACAGGCTGGTTGCTGGCGGCTGGGTGAGTTGCTTAATTGTTGCTGTGAAAGGTAAATCATGCAGCTCTAAGCCAGAAGGTAAACAAAATAAATAAAATAAATTTTAAAAAGGTAAATAAAAAGAGTACAAGGTGTGATAAACTTTTGGGCCCCACTGTTACTTTAATTAAAATTTGAGTCCTAGGGATCATACACAAAGGTATGCACACCCAGTCTGATTAGGCCACGGTATGAAAATAAAAATAAATTCCCACAATTCGATGAAAGGAAATATGATGAAAGAAAATCTTTCAACCAAGAACAAAAAGGTGTGTGTTTATAGAGATTTGCTCAGATGGGACAACAATCATGGAACACTGACCGCTTGCTGAAGGAAAACCTGTGTATATGGACAACCCTTCAGGTTCAGGGTCGACCTCAAGACAGGAGGTAGGATTATTTGTTGGATTACCACTCCAGAAGAGTTGAGGGGGGAAGGCACACGGGCTCGGGGATATTAACACCACTCAAGCCTTGTTTCAGAAAATTGTCAACTTGTCATACAACTCCAGGCAAGGGAGATTTTTACATGAAAAACAAGTTGATGTATAGGAAGACTGGAGCTAGATCCAAAGGTCAGGGACAACTGGTACTTCCTAAAAGATATAGGGCAGACTTAATAAGGAGCCTACATGTGAAACCAGATGGGGACCATGAGAAGATAGGTACCATCATTCAAAAGGTGGCTCACAATTATTATTGGCCCAAAGCAAGATGGGACATTGAGAATTTTGTAGAAAGGTGTAGCATAGCACATGAGGGAACACCCACAAGTGGGAACATTGATCAGGACCTGGACACGCCACGAGGTCAAAAATCTAGGGCCTGACAATATAAGGAAAAAAATATAGATTTGATAATGTGGGACCATAAGCATGGGAAGCCCCTTTTCACGGACAAGCTTCACTTAACTGTTTTACAATGGCCACTATGCGGAGAGTGCAAAAAGATGTCTTACCCCAGGATAAGCCGAAAATCCCTCAATCGGACTTAAACAAACTGGAGGAAGAGGATGTAGGGAGGAAATCTCTCATCAAGAATTTTAAGTGGGGAGAAAGCCCCAAAAGAAAAATTGGTAGCGGTCGTTTTGTGAATGATAATTCTGGGAGGGAAAATCATCACTATAAAGCTTCGAGTGGAAGAGACCATACCGGTGCATGGACAAATAGGTCCACACAATTAAAGGTCCATATGTAGCTTTGTTAAGAACGTGGACTGATGAAAAGGCAGAGGAAAACATTACATCTTCATACCAATATGTGAATGAGCTGACCACTCGGTTAAAAACTGGCTGGAAACTTGCCAATGAAAATTTGAAACAAGCCAGGAAGAAACATGCTGCCTATTATAACAGGAAGGCGAAAGACAGAAATTTGGCTGTGGGAGAGAAAGTACTGCTTCTTTTGCCTGGGAGTCAGAATAAGTTACAAATTGGATGGCAGGGTCCATATACAGTTCTAGAGAAGGTGTCTAGAACAAATTATAAGATAGATAAGAAGGGGAAAGAAAAAATCTATCATGTGAATCTCCTGAAGAAATATTTGGAAAGAGAACATCAGGAAGAGACACACTTGTTGACCTTGTCCATCGCCATGGAGATGAAAAAGGAACCACTTTCATCATTTGAATATCCATTACACCCCTGTGAGACAGCAGCACAGGTGAAAATCAGTACACATTTAACGAAAACTCAGAAAGAGAGAGTGCAACAGGTTCTAAATAATCATGCAGAGGTGTTAACAGACCGACCAGGGCATACAAACCTATTGGAATATGATATGAAACTGATAGACTCCACACCTGTCTGTATGAAACCATATTCGATTCCGTTTGCTAAGGAGAAAGCTTTGAAGGAAGAGATAGACTATCTGTTGAAGGAAGGAATTATTTCGCACAGTGAGTCTTCGTATAGTTCCGGGGTTGTACTCTTAAGGAAGCCCTCTGGAGAACATAGACTCTGTATAGATTACAGGAGACTGAATGCTATTACAGAAGGACAGGTGGATCCATTGCCGGATACAAATCAGCTGTTTGCCAGACTAAATAAAGCTAAATATTTCTCAAAAGTGGATCTGAGTAAAGGATACTATCAGATTCCAGTAAAGCCTGAGGTTAGACCATACCTAGCTTTTAGTACCTCAGAAGGACACTATGAGTTTAATAGATTGCCATTTGGATTGAAGAATGCGCCTAGTGTCTTTCTCTAGAATGATGAGAAAATTATTGGACCCTCTGAATAATCCCTGTATAACAAATTTTATGGATGATATCCTTATAGCAACAGAAACATTTGAGGAACACATTGACTCTCTGAACATGCTGTTTGATCGACTTAGGGAGGCAAATTTAACAGCCCGACCAACCAAATGTTGCGTTGGATGTAAAGAATTGGAATTTTTGGGACACACAGTTTATCAGGGAAACATGACCCCTGACCCAAAGAATTTAGAGAAACTACAGAAAGCCCCGAGACCACAAACCAAGAAGGACGTGAGATCCTTTGTCTCATTATGTGGTTTCTACCAGAAGTATATCAAAAACTTTAATTCCATATGTGCACCGTTAACTGAATTGACACGTAAAGGACATCCAGATCGCATTACATGGACACCACAATGTGAAATGACTTACCAAGAATTGAAGGAAAAGCTCACAAGTAAACCCATTTTGAAATTACCTGACTTAAGTCAAGAATTCATAGTAAGGACGGATGCAAGTAATATTGGGTTAGGTGCAACTCTACTACAGAAATCAGATGCATTGGATGGGGAATTAAGCCCAGTGGCATATGCTAGCAGAAAGTTGAATAAAGCTGAAATCAACTACTCAACTAGCGAAAAAGAATGTCTTGCAGTAATATGGGCGATAAAGAAATTCAATATTTATCTATATGGGAAGGCATTTAAGTTGCAAACAGATCCACAAACCTTTATCGTTTCTAGCACAGGCTAAGCATGAGAACTCTAGGTTACTTTACAGATGGTCTTTACTTTTGGCTCCATATAATTTTAGCATTGAGTATATATCTGGAAAAACCAATTTGGGAGCGGATTTTTTAAGCCGCCATCCGTGTGATGAGAATCACCGTAAACCCCTGAAATAATAATAAATTTCTCTATGTGAATATAGAATAAAGGACTGACATATAATGTCTGTTTTAAGAGGGGAGGTGTCGTGGAATATTCTAATCCACATATATAAATTATCAAGTAAATATTAAGCCTAACAAATAAAATTAATAAAGGAAGAAGAATGGTAAAGAACAGTGCTGTCACAATGACAGTACTCGAAATCCCCCTTGTTTTCTACTGCGTAAGCAAATTGTAACGTTTCACGTTGATATTAAAGGCCTTCTGCAACATACACGCGTTTCCCAAACACACAATAAAATGTGCTGCCTTTCTAAGAAAAACCTTGAAATATGCAAGTTGACCTAAATTTTAAATTCCATTCATGTCTTTTTCTACACTGCGTTACCAAAACGAACGAGACAGATGGACAAAAGGATAGCGGGAAGGGAGAGGCAGAAAGCCGAACACTAAACACGCTTCGCGCGATACACAAATGCTGCCATCACGCGTGTAAGACTACATGCACTAACTTTTTTTTCAGACGGACAGTGATAAAATTCACTACCCTTCCCAGAGTTAGGTTTTAAAATCACAAAAAACGCTTATTAGGAAAGATAACAATAGATGGGTTTACGGTTGAAAACATAACAGTACCCAGACAGCACATCTTCGAAACAGGAGGTAGAAAATACATATTTTGAACGCAGCCACGTAGCTCTTTTAAATTTGGATATTTGGGTTCCTTAGGGCTTGCTGACAAAGAATATGTAAAACGTTACTCAAATAGTCCAGGAATTAATAAATTATACCCAAAATAAAATAGTGGGGATGCCTGACAGCATGGAATCATTTCTGCTCATAAAATTTTTTTATAACGTGTTTGAAAAAAATCTTACGTTACAGAAATAGCCTACCATGTAAACTCCAAATTGATTGGAGCGCAACAAATGAAAAACTAACCACGATTGGTCGGGCTATAAATACTATCTTGGTTGTTAGGGAGGCGTAGAAAGGTAACATTTTTTCAAACACTTGTCGAAACGTGGCCTCATTGGCTAGACTCGCTGATATACTCACTTAGGAGCGTTAGTTCGAGACCACTAGTGCAAATAAGCTTGATAAAGCGACAGTGCGTTGAAGCCAGCTCACATTTTTGCTAAATAAAAGCCTGGAACATAAGCAGATGGGAATTTGTGCCAGTAATTGTGCCAGAATTCATTGCTAATCAACGTATCTGTGTTTATTTCCATGGAATTGTGGTAAGCTTGAACCATTCAGTATCTTTTAATGAAAATTGAATGTAAATTGTTAATTTATGCCTGTATATATATGTGTAGTTCAGTGGCAAATAAGAGATAAAGCCTATAATGCTCCAGCCTGAACAGAGGGTGTCGGAGGGAAGTAAAACGGCATGGAATGGCCAAATAGTACACTGACACCTGGATGATTGATTAGACAGAAATAATGCTGGAAGTGCAGAGGCGTAGTGACCATTAAGGAGGGTAATGCTGGTATAAAGTATTTCAGATGAAGCTGACAGTTGGCCTAACGCTCTGAACTCAATGTTTGTGTTGTATTGTGCTCAGTGTAGAACTAGAGTATCAATTAGTTATGACGTAGAAGGTACATCCTTCTTGTTTTCAGGGACCGTGGTCTTGATGGTACTGAGCAGCACCTGGTCAGAGCTTTGCTGAATCCAGAGTCGGACAGCATACTCCTTGGTCTTTTTAGCTATCAGTGAGGTGTCTCCAGAGCCCAGAGGAGAATTCGAGCAGAGGAGTCCTTTCCTGCCGCCATCACTCAAGATAAGCTGATTTGGCCAGCTGAGCTCAACATTATGTCCCCTCATCTTGAAATGACTTTGTAAAAATAACATTCAGAGGGGAATTTAATTGTCTTAATATCAGGAACTGAGAACATCTCCAATACTAGTCCCAAAAGACAAACTATTGAAGTCATGATGACAAATACCAACAGAGCTTGAACAAAACAAAACCAGTATTACCTCATATTACCACTACACAACTGACACACATAGGATATTTTTAATAATATATGTCACTACAATATTCATATTGATAAAGTCTGTACATATACTTGTAATTAAAATTGATTGTGATTCCTGGTTCCTTTGTATTTGAATCAGGACACATATACCTTTATGATAACCATTAATACATATTGTTATTTGAAAAGTTATCAGTGACTTCTTTAAGATATTCTCATAAGAGTGTTATATGTATGTGAGTGTCACAGTGTTGTTAAGAGTAGTGGATTAAATTAAATTGTTTATCTGTCTGTTGTTGTGACTTACACTTCATCATACACATACCCTAGACACATAACGTAGTCATCACACTATTCCAACATTTGTGGGCAAAATTGACCTGGGGTCATACATCGAAATCTTATGGATTAATCTATCATTTTACGCAATATCTTACAGTTAACAATTTAGACTATCATGAAAAATATCACTTTAATGTGATATATCCTTCTTTTCAACTGCTAATGCAAAAACCTTGAACGCGTTTTTCTCAAAATAAGCTGAAGTGGAGATGGAAGAAATCAATACTAAAGCCACGTCCTGTTGTTTCGCTCTGTGTAGAGTTTCGCTCTGTGTAAAGTTTCGCTCTGTGTAGAGTTTCACTCTGTGTAGAGTTTCACTCTGTGAAGAGTTTCGCTCTGTGTAGAGTTTCGCTCTGTGTAGAGTTTCGCTCTGTGTAGAGTTTCGCTCTGTGTAGAGTTTCACTCTGTGTAGAGTTTCGTTCTGTGTAGAGTTTCACTCTGTGAAGAGTTTCGCTCTGTGTAGAGTTTCACTCTGTGTAGAGTTTTCTATCTTTATATTTAAGTGACTGCAGAAAATTGAACCGTTTTAAAGCAAGTCAATAAATTCAAATACCCGGGCACATTAATAACAACGGATGGAAGATGCATCTCAGAAGTGAAGAGCAGAATATCTCAGGCAAAAGCAGCATTCTATAAAACGAAGAGTATTTTATGCAACAATTCATTGTCATTGGAAATAAGACACAGAGTTCTTCATTGTTATATAGAACCAATCCTGGCGTATGGAAGTGAGTCATGGACAATAAGTAAACAAATAGGGAAGGCACTGGAGGCCATAGAGATGTGGTTTTACAGAAGAATGTTAAAAATACCATGGACAGCCAAAAAGGGTAATGAGGATGTCCTGGAAGAGGCCAATGCACAAAGGAAACTTATTTCACAAGTTAGAAAGAAGCAATCCACTTTTTTTGGGCATGTTATGAGAAGAGGAAAGCTGGAATATATCGTAACAACAGGTAAGGTTGAAGGAAAAAGAGATAGGGGAAGACAAAGAGAGCAATACTGGACAGTTTGACATCGTAGCATGTGTCGTGTGAAATTCTAATCCACATATATAAATTAAAACGTAAATGTAAAGCCTAACAAATAAATTTAATAAAAGGAAAGAAGAATGGTAAAGAACAGTGCTGTCACAATGACTGTACTCGAAATCCCCCTTGTTTTCTACTTCGTCTGCAAATTGTAACGTTTCACGTTGATAGTAAAAGCCTACTGCATCACTACACGCTTTCTTCAAT
>JAMPIV010000737.1:100000-345394 GCA_024509875.1 Oreohelix idahoensis | reverse complement strand
GATAAGGTGAAAAAGAGAAGATTTTTTGATTTCAGAGACAGCCTCTATCACATTTCTACCATCTCACTCGTGGAAATATATTGCTATTGCTACATCTCGCTGTGACTATCACTTATTCTAATCTATTCAGAAGGGACCAACCCAAGTCTTAATTCCCCTATCAAAAATCTACGACAGAATGGTGGCTCGTTTTTCCGGGAATTGAACTCTAGTCCTGAGCAAATACGAATATCATCTCGTTTGCAGGATTAATTTTCTTTATTCTGATATATAGTAAGAGTGTGATGTCTTGTGAGTTTTGTATCTTTTAAAAAAGTAACTATCCCCTAGACATATCGATCTGTTTATGGGCGTGCTGACCACACGGCTAATAATAATTGTTTTTCCACAGCATTATTGAGCATTATACATTTGGTTTACAGGTTGATTTTGTCGGAATATATGTTAATTACTGATTTTGTAATACTAAACGCTGGTAAAGTTTGTGAGTGTATAACATTCACAGGGGTTTTGAAGAAGTAGATGTTTGAGCTAAGCTAAGAAGCGCGATCAGACTATACGTCCTGTAATTGCCTCCCTTACCCTAACTGTCTTCAAGGGGTGAACCTATAGTGGATTAAAAAAAATTAAGGGATTTTTTTCTCCTTAAAATTTTTGCAATAATTATTTTGTTTCCACTGTAGCAACTTATTTTTCAGTGAGTAATCCTAACTACCATTTATTTGGCGTAGTCGTCTGCATTAGGTGCTTAATTGCCGATTAATAGCAGCGATAGTTAGATACTATATTTTAGGAGGAGATATCCCAGGTTAAAGTATATCATCTTTTGTTTGGTATTTTCTCGCAAGTGGTAGGAACAGTGTATCCTTTTCTTATTTCTTTCTGGACTAAGTCTCAGCCACTGACTTATTATGGCAGAAAGGGCGAAGCTTAGACAGCTCCTCAGGGACGAGGCGAGAGAAGAAGGTTTGGACGGAGAAGAAGCGAAAGCTTTTGTCAGGGACGAACTTGACAGATATGATGCGGAGAGGAAAGCAGCGGAAGCTAAGGAAAAAGCAGCCGCAGATAGAGAACAGAAGAAGATGGATGAGGAAATGAAAATTCGCAGGATGCAGCATGAGAAGGAGAGGGAGGAGAGACAGCTTGAGAAAAAAGAGAAACAGAGACAGCATGAGTTGGCTCTTAGAACTCTAGAATTCCAAAGTCGTAGACTGCCTCTACCTCCAGCAATGGAGAGTCTTCTCCTCATTCTTCCTTAACTGATCCTTCTAACACACAATCTACTCATCTCACTGCTATGTCTTTTCCGCTCGAATCTTTCCCTTGTCCAAATGAGAAGATTGACACATGGCTAGAAAAATTTGAGAAAATCGCAACCCTGTACGGTTTAGAGAGGTCGCGTTGGTGTATGAAATTTTACCAGGTCCTCAAAGGTTCTGCGTATGATGATTACGCCAAACTGGAGACCAGCCAACAAGACAACTATGATGTGTTGAAGAAAGCGTTAATGGAGCGCTTCGAAATGAATGCTCGCAAATATTTGCAACTGTTTCGCAACAGCAGGAAGGAGAGCTCTGAAACTTTCCAGCAGTTTTCATCTCGTTTGAAGGGATATCTGACAAAGTGCCTTGAGCTTTCACAGCTCCCCTCTACCTATGAAGGTCTGAAGGAATTTGTTTTAACAGAACAAATAAAGAACACTTTGTCTGCTGATACCCGGAGATTTCTAGCTGAGCAGGGTGCAGAAAAGCTTGAAGACATCTTAGAAAAGTCTGAGCGATATCACAATGCGCTGGCTGAACTACCGGCCACAAAACGTAAACCGACGGAAGAGCATTTTCGGAAAAATAATCTAGACCAATCTTCTCATATTCCTCATGTTTTCAACCAAAATAACCACAGAGAAACTGGACCTCAAAACCCCCCTCCTGAAAAATCCAAGTTCTACAAAAACAAGTACCCCAACCACAGTAAACAGTCTGATCAACCCGACCGCCCTTCATGGCAGCGTGGCCAGAAAGAACAAGGTGGCAAAGGGAGAACCCCTGAGCACGGGACTAATGATCAGAGTGAGCACACCGAGCCTAAACGCATCGGATGCTTACTAACAGTCTCGCAAGGCGGAATTATTGATAGTGATTCCCAACTTGTTGGGGATACACCCTCAACGCGAGGTACTGTTACATTGAACTGTTCTCAAACTTCTTGTTTATTTGAC
This sequence comes from Oreohelix idahoensis, assembly GCA_024509875.1. Taxonomy (NCBI): domain Eukaryota; kingdom Metazoa; phylum Mollusca; class Gastropoda; order Stylommatophora; family Oreohelicidae; genus Oreohelix; species Oreohelix idahoensis. Next base: position 343,176 of record JAMPIV010000737.1, on the reverse strand, counting down.
ACGGGGCTTTCGTATGATTGCATTGTTGCCAGAAACCTGGTTAAACCCGGTCAAGAGACAGGAGAGACCGTCCAACTTTGTGGAGTTCGTAAGAGTGATGCACCTACAGAGCTTCCCATTGCATTGGTGGAGATCCACTCTGATTTTGTCAGAGGTGTGATCAAAGCGGCTGTTCTTTAGGACCCCATCTACCCAGTCATACTTGGCGGGAGATACGTGTGTATTGGGAAACCGGAAGAGCCGATTGTGGCAGCAGTAACTACAAGAGGGCAAACCAAGAAGGAACGGGAGCCTGCGCCTAATTTGTTACCTATGGAACTTAAAGAAGCGCAATACAAGGACCCTACTTTGGCACCCTGCTTTAGGAAACTGCCCATGGCTAAGGAACCCAGACAGCACGGGGACATTTTTTCTAAGGATGGCGTACTTTATCGCAGAACGGGCAAGCCTGACCAAGGTTACAACCAGCTCCTAGTACCGAAACAGTACAGAAGCCAAATCCTAGAAATGGGGCACTCTCTTCCCTTCAGCGGACATATGGGACAGAACGCCACAAACCAACGGATAACCACTCATTATTGGTGGCCAGGAGTAAATACTGATATTATCAGATATGTCAAATCCTGTGCCTAGTGCCAACGTGTACCACCCAAGCAACGGACACCCCCAGTCTCGTTGGGTAAAATGCCAATAGTGGGAACACCATTCGAACGGGTTGTGATCGACATTTTAGGACCCTTAGAAAGGACTAAAAGAAGGAACAGGTTTATCCTGATGTTGCCTCCTTTATTAGTCCTTAACATTCTTAAGTATTCATCAGGTTCTATTTTTGTTAAGTGAGTACGCACAAAATTAGGTGGGTGTTATTTTATGTATAGTTCATTTATCGCGCACGTAAATGCACAATTTCGATTTGTAATATTATGTGGATTGCCGTCGCACGAGTCACGGCGACGAAGAGAGGTTAACCAAGTACTAGGACATAACCTTCGTTGTTTATTTTATATGCAAGTATGCATGGATCTGCCATGTCAGAGGTACCAAGCCACTTAAGTACCCGACCAGAATTATAGGACAGAGTTAATATATTCATTCCAAGATTAATAGTTTGGATAGTCCTAACGGTCATGACATTGACGCAAGGTCAAACCCTTATCTTATGTGAGGAATTTAATATGATGCCTATACCATGCCTATACATGCTACATTTATGTTTGCTCTGTGGAATCCATGTTGAAGTACTGTAACCTGTTGTCGTCAACGTATTTCGTCCTAAATAAATTATGATGCCAGTAAACGTAACGAGTTCTCCCATGTCTGCATTGGCACGGTTCGAAGTGCCCAATTACGAGTCCAGTTCACGGATGTTTTTTTATCATACCAATCATTCATTCGACATTCGCGTGTACATTTGTAGATGTGCTCCAGGAAAGAGCAGTTACACCTGACCTTAGTCGATACATGCACTTTATGGGCAGAAGCTATCCCGCTAACATGCGCAGATGCCAAGCATGTCGCAGAAGCCCTCGTGCAGATTTTCACTCGGTTGGGATTCCCTCAGCAAGTGTTGACGGATAACGGATCCCCATACTGAAACCTGTTGATGGATGAGATCGTGAAGATCTTGAGGACCCAACACATCTACACTAAGCCTTACACTCTGGCCAGAAGTGGGCTAGTAGAACGTGTTAACGGAAACCTCAACATGATGTTAAGTAGAGTGGCACAAGTAAAACCTGAAGATTGGGATTGTTGTAATCCTGCAGCTTTATTTGGCTACAGAGAATCTCCTCATACTTCCACAGGATTTCCGCCAGCTACGCTTTTATTCGGCAGACCCATTAAGGGCCCACTTGAAGCCTTACTTTGGTCGCTGACAGACCAGAAGGCTGATGAGACAGTCGTCTCAGCCAGTAAATACGTATCGGATTTAAAGGATAGGTTGAAACAAGGATGGGACCTAGCAACGACTAACTTTAAGCGAGCACGCACAAAGCACGCTAACCGATACAGGAAAGTCGCGAAAGAGAGAGAACTGGAAGCAGGAGAGAAAGTTTTGGTGTTACTCCCTACCGGAAACAACCAACTGAAGATCGGATGGCAAGGGCCGTTTACCGTCCTGAAAAAGATTTCTAAGGCTAACTACCAGATCTCTATTCAAGGAAAGGAAAAGGTTTTCCACTTAAATCTGCTAAAGAAATTCGTGGAAAGACCAGTGCCGACCTCCGACCATCTCCTGACGATCGCCAAAACTGACGAAGATGACGATAGTGGCAGGGATATTCCACTGCAATCACACGAAATCTTTCAAAAATGTCAGAAGCGGCGACGCTCTTTCAAGCGCGCATGGGAGACATTCCAGAGAAAGGAAACTTTGGGAGTAGACTTGAGTAGGAATTGGAGAGAGATGGAGGGGGGAGATGAGATGGAAGAAGACAGACACCCTAAAGCTACGGATATAGGAAATTTAATTCCATAACGTAGACATGGAGTGCTTCCATATCTTAAAGGGGGGACGTTCTGTCACAGAGGTTTTATGATCATTGAAATTGCCTATATCTTCTTTTTCTTTCACCTGTATCCTCTATTTATTATCACTCTTTTATCCTTTTTGTGTTTTTCGCATTCGTTCGTTTGCGACTATATACATTACTATTTTCCCATTCTAACGTTTACCTGTTTCTTTTCTCAAAACTGAGAACGCAGTTATGACGTAACATGTCAGCCCCTACACGAGACGCAGAGTGTTAGAATGCATTCCGTCAGACAGGGGAGCAGACAGCTGTCTACAGTTTTCCCTGGGACAGTGTTTCTTCGGCTAAGTTTTTGGGCCTGAAGTGTGAGAATTCACTCCGTCAGACATGATGAGGAGACATTTGTCTGGTAGTTTGCATCTGACATGTAGTTTCCAAGGTAGATTCTCAGTGTCAGGTGACATGACACTCACGCTCCACGGCCAGAGTTGGCGTAAGGTGCGAGAAAGCAAAGTGTCAGTTATGGTTCTCAGGATGAGTTTCTCGGGGAGGTGTGAAAAACTGCTTCTGCACTGGAGACGGGTTGTCTGAGATTCGCAACTGACACGCGCCCTCTCGGTCAATAGGTGGCAGTTACGGCATGCGTTTAGGTGTTAAACGTAAGCGTTAAAGACGGAAAGGGGAGGCTATTGCGTAGTTTATGGAAATAGCGTACCTCTTTGTCTGGTGTTTCATATATACTGGAGGGAGTTAGATTTCATTTTCACTCAGTAACTTCGCAGTTAAGACTAGAACAAGCCTTCGTTCGATTCCTAAGAATCTCTGTTAATAGAGATGTCATTTAGTTTGGTCGAAGTGGTTTAAGTTCTTAGTAGTTCTGTGTTGAGGTAAATATTATGTGTATTGTATTCTAGTATTTTGTGAAGTGTTTAAAGTGTTAAATCGCTTATTTTATTTCACTAGTTAGATTTGGTGCAGAGCGCTTAATTTATATAGTCTGTATTATTTTATAGTGACGAGTTACAGTGGAAAACAGAAATTATATTTCTAGCTTAAACTCAGTCGGCTATTAAGGAATTTAATTTTACTGCTAAAATAATCAGACGAGAATAAATTTTTCTAACTAACTTATAATGCTAGATGCTTCATGAGTGGTGACGGAACATGTAGGTATTCCTAATTCATGATGATTGATTTTATGTATATAACTTAGTGCACGGGAAGTTTTAAATGATAAGTCAAGCGCTACGCTTGCAATTTAAAATTATCAGTTATATCCGAGTACATAGTATGTATAATTATTTGATATGTGTTCTTTCCATTTATATATAGTGAAACTGTGGTACCCAAACTTTGCCAGCGTTTAGTACAGAGACATACCTGTGAGAAACATAAACATTTTTATCTTTTAACCACGTGGGTTTACAAGTTAACACCTGTCTGACAGTGCGTGTGTCTTCATAAATAGACAGAGTACAACTCTCACTAACGGGTTTTATTAAAGACTAAATGTTTTATACTGGGCCTTTGAGCCAGATCAGATTTTCTGCACAAACTCTATGTACAAATTTAGCCGTTGTGGCAAGTAACATATTAACGTCAGTAACATTCAGACGGAGTTTCGACTAGTTGTGTGGTGACCAAATATAGTCCGTTCCTGAAAGTAGACACCGATCTGACATTCCTCAATCCTAGAAACCTAAGCTATTGACACTGTGCTCGTTGTTAATGTTTCGTGCCTGGACAATTTTAATGTGACCTAAACAGACATCCGACAAATAAGAACACCCAAGGAGTCGTTCCCGGAAGCAGAGAATTCATCCTGTCTTTTTGGAACTGGGGATTTCTTGGTCAAAGACTGCTCTTGACGAGTCTGTAGGTGAATGTCCTAAAATATATATATATATGTGTGTGTGTGTGTGTGTGTGTGTGTGTGTGTGTGTGTGTGTGTGTGTGTGTGTGTGTGTGTGTGTGTGTGTGTGTGTGTTTAGACTGTCTGACTCCTCGAAAGCTGTCGTAGAAGATAGGCGAAAAAGACAAGATTTCTTGATTTCAGAGACAGCCTCTATCACATTTCTACCATCTCACTCGTGGAAATCTACTGCTATTGCTACATCTCGCTGTGACTATCACTTATTCTAATCTATTCAGAAGGGACCAACCCAAGTCTTAATTCCCCTATCAAAAATCTACGACAGTGGAGCGGTATACAGCCATCTTCGTTTTCTTATCAAACTCTCTCTTGCTGAGGAATCCTCGATTTATGGCATGAAAAACCCTGCTCTAGACCATATGCTGACAAAATTCTGTTCACAACATATGACACATTTTTAATCTCCTTACTGAAATTCCTCAGACCAGTAACAACGTCCTTGTGAAGGAAAATATAAACAAATTAATGCACCACAACAAGTTGCGCAAACTAGCTTTGACTCAGTGCAGACACCACTAACAAACTGCGTATACGAGCTTTGGCCCAAAGCGGACGCAGCTTACAAGTAGCGTATACAAGCTTTCACTCAGACAAACACCACTTGCAAATTGCGTATACGAGGTTTAACTCAAAACAGACGCCACTTACAAATTGCGTATACGTGGTTTCACTCCGACAGATGTCACTTCCAAATTGCGTATACGAGGTTTGACTCAAAGCAGACTTACGTCCTTGAAGACCAGGAAGAACATTTCATTCAAACACAAATGCAGCCTATTCAACGAAAGCAACCCTCTTGTCGCTTCAAAACAACTCGTTTTAGACAGCATCCGTTTCTACTAAAATATCTCTCCATCTGGTTGAAAGGACACATCTAATGTCAGATGTCAGACTTCTTTTCCGCTCTTATATCTGCCAGCAAGAACTGTGTGTGATGCTGTCAGCGTTCTTTGTCACCATACAGCCCCCAAGGAGCATAGGCCTTCAACACACTTAATCCAAGTCTTCCTGTCCCGTGCCATCAGCTTAAGACCTTTCCATGTCTTCTTCCATTTCATATCTGTCTCCGGGAGCCGCGCTAGCGTAGTGGTTACCAAACTGCGCTGGCGACCGTGTGACCCAGGATCAAACCCGGGCGAGAACATTTGAAGATTTTTCGTCGACCGGGATTTGGACTGGGATTAACTCGAGCCCTGGAGAGCACATTTGAAGAAGTGTCGTCTACCAGAGTCTGGCGGCTCCTGAGGCGACCCAGCTCTAATGGGTACCTCCGAAATCGGCGAGTATCTGCCTGAATGGCGAGGGACACCTGTCTCTGTGCAAGAAAAAGGGATACTCACGTAAAATCAGTCTCGAGTTAGATATATTAACCTGAGATTTCGCCTCGAGCATTAGCGGGCGTACGAAAAAAAAAAATATATATATATATATATATGTCTCTAATTCTGTTCTCCGAGCTTTATGCTCTCAACGTATCTTCGTTTACCGTGACATGTCTTGGTTCTGTTATAATTTCAACGTTCCAGTCCAACTATTTATGACACAGCAGAAAATATAGCAAAATGTAAGACTGAAAATGGGCCTGAAAGATCTAGTGTGCGCATCCCCAGTAAGAACTAGGTGTTCAGAGGAATTGTATAATCCGGTGTTTTCAAAATAACTATCTTGCTTGCTTATCTTGCGTGTACCAGTTTTAAAACGTCAGATCCGCTTGTCATCTGCATTATAATTTACTTGTTATTTTTTTCAAAAAATCAAACACAAAAAAACAAAGGTATAGTCTACCGCCTTCCGCAAACTTACACGGCGTGTGTATAAAAGTTTAAGTGATACAAGTATATTCAGATGTATGTACCTGTTCAATGTACATAGTGTGTAGCACTTCATTGTGCTCTACATACATTTTTTTTCGATAGTTCTTCTTTATCAAGTAGCATGCCTGTTGGCATAAGTCATCATGTACAATTACCTGTCATCAGCTCTATTTTTTTTTTCCATGTCACGATGTCAAACTGTTCAGTGTATTTTCTCTTTGGCGTTCTTTATCTTTATTTCACTCAATCTATCATATTGTCACAATATAATCCAGCGCTCCTCCAAAGAAAATTTATTGCTTTCGTTTAATATATAAATAATGACGGAAACCTGGGGCCTGTCAGTAGTTTTTAAAAAAGTGATTAAATAAATACATGTAGGTAATTAACGAGTGCGTGTTAATTACCTGTATTTATTTTTATTTATTCATTTATTTCGTCTACTCGTAACATGAGTAATAACCAGGATCCACTCATTACTTTTATTAGCTGGCCATTGTGTTCTTAACATTCTTCTGTAAAGCTATATCTCTGTGACCTCCAAGGATTTTCCTACTTGTCTACTGATTGTCCATGACTCACTTCCATATGTCAAGATCGGCTATATATATCAATAAATAATTCTTTTTCGTATTATTATTTTCTTATTGAATAAAATACTTTCAATTTTATTTAGCTCTGTTTTTGCCTTTTATTTTTTGGTCACGTGATGAGAAGAGGAAAGCTATAATATACTGTAACAACAGAAAAGATTGGAGGAAAAAGAGACAGAAGAAGACAAGGAGAGCAGATAACTGGACCGTTTGACATCATGGCATGGACAGAAGTCAACAACAGAATTGATAAACAGTATTGGAGACAGGAAGTTGTGGAAAGACATGATCGCATACGCCACCAGGTATGGTACTTGAAGAAGAAGATTCTTATCTCAGGTATCCATCTCCCATCCGATGTTATTAACGTGGAAGGTATTTCTATATATTTACATTTTCTAATCTGTTCTATTTATTTTGATGGTGCGTCCAGGTGAAGTCCAGTACAAAAACAACAATCTTCAACTTAAATGGCAAGGCTCTTAAACATGTTATATAACAAACAGGGCAATAATAGCTTTCATATATTGGTGCTTGGTCAGAATCAATCAATCAATCAATCAAACAATCAATCAATACCCCTTAGCTCCCAAAGGAACATAGGCCTTCAATAAACACTTAAATCACGCGCCATCAGCTCAAGTTCGTTCCATGTCTTCCTCACCATTTTCCCCTCTGTTTCCAGTTCTCTTCTCCATGTGTTTTTTGGTCTACCTCTGCCTCTCTTTCCCTGTGGATTTCAGAACAAGGACTGCCTTGTAATGCTATCAACAGGTTTCCTCAATGTGTGTCCTATCCATCGCCAGCGTCTCCTTCTCATCTCTTATTCCACTGGCATTTGTCTGGTTCTTGTCATCAGTTCAACATTTGTGACTGACTTTGTCATGCCATTTCATTTGTCATTCCTTCTGATTAACGCAAGCAGTCATTTATGAAAGTCTATAGCTTTTAAAAAAATTTTTTTTATCAGAATAGCATGATTATAATTATAAGACACGCTCTCCAATGTGAAACTGATTAAAAGAACGAGACAAATGCTAGTGGAACGAGGTGTGAGAAGAACATAATTGCACTGGACTTTGCATTTAGAAAACTTACTGATAGTGTTGCAAGGCAATCCCTGTTCAGGAATCCCGAAGATACGAGAAATAGAGAAACCAAAAAGGCACGGAAAAGAGAACCAAATAATGCAAGAGACCAAATAAAAGGTTTGGCGAAGAGAGCTGGCGACATATATTGAAGGGATAGAGAATAAATGGAAACCCTTTGAATGGATGGCACAGGACGTGAAGGCTTGAAGAGCATTTGTTCTTAATTTAAGATGAAGGGAGAGCTAGATGAAAGAATGAGTGATTGAGTAAATGAATTGATGAATAGATGAATGAATGAATGATTAAATGAATGAATAGATGGATGCATGAATAAATTGATGATAGAATGAATTGATCGATTAATGAAATGATGGATGAATGAATGGATGTATGAATCAATGGATTGAAGGATGAATGAATGGATGAATTAATTGATGGATGGACGGATGAATGAGTGAATGATTTGATGGATGAATTAATGAATTGATGAATGAATGAATTGATGGATGAATGGATGGATGGAAGAGTGAATGAATTGATGGATGAATGAATGAGTGAATGGATGGGTGGGTGGGTGGATGAAGGTGTGAATAAATTGATGGATGAATGAATGAATGAAGTGATGAATGAATGCATCAATAAATGAATGGGAAAGCTGCAATTTAACAGCACACAAACGGACTCTAGTTACATGACATTTAATCAATTACATAATGTTTGGAAAATCTTCATGATCTCATGATCCAGAACAGTTATATGTGATAAATTATGACAACATTATTTTGTATGTGTATTGTTAGTATTATTACTACAGCGTTAGGCTTTACACTATTATTATATAGCTCAGTAATATTTCACTTTGTTAAGTAATATTAAGACATATCCAACGTGAACAATATAAGTTTATAACGGCAATTATAACAAAATATGCCTTACCATAAAACAGGTTGTTGTTTTCTGTCAGGTAGTAATGTCACACCTGGAATGGATTGACGCCAATCCCTTTCGACGTCTTAGTTCCTGTTTAAACTCTTCGCAAGTCGGCCATTCGCGCCATCTACCGGCCAGGTAGATATGTACACAGAAGGAAAAAGGTCACCCCCACCTGTGTTAAGTGAAGGACAAGGTGTCACACACATCGAGATAACAAGGCTGTCGCTTTGAACTTTCTTAGTTTAATAAACGGAACGTCCGACTGGTTAAAGAGCTGGCCTCTCAAGGCAAAGGTACCACTTTCCAAACATGGTGGCGTAACGTTGCAGTCTATCAAGCTGTAAATGGGTACCTGACTCTGTTATTGAGTTAGGGAAGGCAAAGGTAGTGAGGAAGGGAACTGGTCTCCACCTCTAGAAGCTTGATCTAGCATACTGAAGTCTCTAACAATTCACTCCCCTGCGGCAGTGTCTGCTTTGAGACTACCTTTTAATTTACAGGTAAAGGTAATCCCATAGCAAATACTGCCATACAGGAGTGAAGTGTTAGAGACAGTTCATTTCCTTGCTGCCTTTGCCTTCCCTAACTCGAGAGCAGACTACAGATTTCGATCCCAGAACCTCGTAACTTAGCCGCCGATATGGAAGCTCCCTAACCAGAGGTTCTCAATCCTTTTTTTCTCATGGCTCCCTTCTGAGCCTTCTTTTAAACCTCTGTGGACCCCCCCTCATAGTTGCTATTAGCTGGGGAAAAGGTACTTTACCAGAAATTTGGCACTTACTGTGACCTCCTAGAAATATGCCATGGGGGGAGGGGGGAGGAGGGGTCACATGGCCCACGTTGAGATCCACTGTCCTAGACAATCGGACGCAACTTCTTAGTTTAATAATATACTCGTATATATAACTAACGGGCTAATCACCTGTCTGCCAGACACTTTGATTACATGTTTTGCCCAGGAGCCTTGTGCTCTTTGGGATCCCTCTACACCTCGTTTTACGGGGTAGAAGAGGTTCCGAATATGAGATGAGATATATAACTAGATCATTTAACTTTCAGATTTGATTTAACCCGCACTGAAAAGTAAGAAATAATGTTTAATACCCATAGGTTAACTATAGTTATTCAGACAATAATTGTGTACGGTTAACTGCATTTTTAAGGAACAGACACTTTTAAAGCCAGTAAGTCTGCTTTCTTCTTGAATATTGACTGTGGTTTTCGATGTTGTGGTAAAGTGGGATGTTATAAATATTTATAGGGGACTTAGTGTACTGACTGAGATCAGCTGTGAAGGTATCTGTATCTAATAGGTGTAGTGTTTTGCAGATAACCTTACTTGCTACCACATTATACCTCAGTCAGAATTATTCTGGAATATTGTGATGACTACGTTAAATGTCTAGGGTATGTATATGATGAAGTGTAAGTCACAACAACAACAGACAGATAAACAATTTAATTTATTCCACCACACTTGACAACACTGTGACACTCACACACATTTAACACTCTATAAGACTATCTTAAATAAGTCACTGGTAAAGTTTCAAATATAAATATGTATTAATTACTTTCACTAATATATATGTCCTGATTCAACTACAAAGTGAACCAGGAATCACAATCAATTGTAATTACAATTTATATGTACGGAATTTATCAATATGAACCTTGTAGTGACATATTGTATTAATATTATCCTATGTGATATATCTTCCCCTACTGAAGTGTATTGGTGTGTGTATGTTGTCTAGCAAGTGTCTAGGGTATATGCAATGTGATGAAAAGTATGAACAAGACAACAACTACACCTATTACTAATAAACAATGATTAAACAAGTCACTGAGTAAAGTTTGGAAGGTAACTTATTTTTTTATAATTTATTTTCCTGTATCTAGTTATTCTTCTGACACAGGAATAATCAACTCAACATGATAATGAAATTATTTACACCCAATTATTTTACAACTGTCCTTGAGTCGGTGTTATCCCACAATTACTATTATGTTTCAAGCTGGGAAAATGTCAAGTATTTCTTGCTCCTAGAAAAGGGTACAAGTTTATTGAACGTTTTTGTTCCTCACTGTCTGATACTCTAGTGAAAACTGAGAGAGTGGAGTGTTTGTGATATCAATTTCCCAGACAAGTCTTATCTGAGGTCTCTGGAACCAGGCTGGTTGAAGTATGTATAAAACGCCAGCATCCACCGCCAAGACACGCTTCTGCTTCTATAGGTAAATCACTGTGTAGGCACTCAGTAGTTAGGCCTCACTGCATACTTTAAGGACAGGTGTTAGGTCACCTGGGCTCACTTTCACTCGTAGATGAAACTCTGGAACAATACAAATGTGTCCCACTCAGCATCTAATAATCTCTCTCTTTCATTATTCTAACATGGCAATATCATCAGACATCAGTATGGTAACTAAACAATTAGTTAACGTTCTCAATTTGGTTGGTACCCCCTTCTGGATAAATAACTTTCAAACCACCGTTTGACATTTTCCTTGATAAAGGAAACATTTTACATTAATACTATCAAGTCATGTACAATCACGGTGACTTGCTGAAGAAGACGGCCAGTGATCTTCCTGGTCTTATGTCATAACACAACATTTTTTCTTTTCATCATAAATATTTAATTTTCTTTTCTCCCCATATGGCCGAAAGCCTGTCTGGCTTTTCTATACCAGGTTAATACAGTTCCTAACAACGCTGTGAAACAACACAGAGTTTAATGTTAGCTTCCCTCCAGATAAATGTTTCCCCTTTTAGGTTCATACAGAGTCGATAATGCATACATGATACAAATGACAATATAAATGTTAATATAAAGATTTTCATATTTACCGCAATCAAAGAAACTTTATACACTAGGTTGTTGAATAGGGCGATACAGATAGCTGCTATGCAGAATTAGCAACCAAGACAGTACTCTTGCCTTGTCTCTAACAACAACGTCTTTAGTGTAAGAAATTTTTCATCTAGTGGCCCCCTATACCCAATACTAATTGGTTTTATACAACCCTTAGTCTATTACACTACAGCCAATCAGAGACTGTTTAATGAATAGCGTTCCTTTTCAAATAAAACTGACCTCAAATATTCAAATTAAGGACTCCTTCCCCTCTCCTATTTAATTCAGTACGGCATTTTCAAAACAAATAGGACGTTAACCTTAATTTTTTTTTTTTTTTTTTAAACTACCTTATCGGACGTTAACCTTACGGCGCCACGTCACATTGCGTGTGTGTGTATATATATCGTCTGCTAAAACCAGCGTGTGAATATATGTCCAGAACGCGGGTCGAGAAAAATTCAAACGCCATTCATGGTATCGCATTTCTGGCACAAGAAAATATTTAAATCTCAAAGCCAACGCTAGCAAAAGTGTATAATGTTAAACCGCGGCAAATCGTTTAGGCCCTTACTTCGGTATGCAAATTGAACGTGCTGTGGAATTAAGCGTTTGTTCTTACAGATTTCACTACACACCTCCTTTCCTAAAACATGCATTCACTGCAAGTTATTATCTGTGAGACAATTAGCGTAAACAAAGTACTATTCCCTAGGCTTTTCCTGCCCTTGTGTTTTCATGGATTTCTGCAGTGGGGTCATTCAAAGTAAGCACAACTTAAGAAAGCTGCCTCAGATCTCTGCAATCCAAGAATCTATTTCAGTTATGTTACTGAACAGCTGCAAGTGTTACTGCTTGTGTTAATGCTGCTTAGCAATCAGTATTCACCATTTCTCTTCTCTGAGTCTGCTCAACTACATGTCTCGAGAATATTAGATGTTCCTCAAATTGTACGTTATGAGGAGTTGATCTATATGGTGATATCTGAGTTGTGTAGGGGATCCAATAATTTCCTGATCAGCCTTAATAAACACTCGGACTATCCTCAATTCAAAAAGGCAACAATGGAGGCACTCTGCTCCTCCGAAATGTTCACAGCCAACAATTGGTCTGATCTCAGGCTTGATTGAATGTGGAAACACCCTTCTAATAATATTCTATACTGTGCCACTCAAATGGAGGCCATATTCACCAACTATATTCTCCGCCTACCGACAATTTGGTGAAATAAGATAATATGTAGGGAAATGAGTTTCTGCATCAGAAATCAATTCTCCCTTATCTTTGCTATAATATGTGTGGGTGATCTCCATCCAGGGTCCGATCAATACTTCCCCTTGGACGGTGTAGGGTCGGGTGACTACCAATGTCACCAGTGCCCTTTTCATGCTAAATTAATAGCCATATTGTGAAGCGCTGTGAGCATTTTCCGATTTGCTCACTCGTCCACTCCCCACTTTTCTTCTAACATTTTGTTTCGGGTTCAAATCTGGCGGATTATCTTCAATATTAATTTCAGCCAGTTCCCTAACTGCGGCTTCAAACTGAGCCTGGGTTGACTGGTCTGAGTTTCTATTTTCTCTGGATGTCCTTCTCAGAGTTGCTAATCTAAATATTTTCGGTGAAAACTGTTGGTGGGAAGGTGGATACCTATCCTCTATGTCAACCTTATTATTTCCCTTGTTATTTTTTAAGCCCATATGTTTCAGAATGCTTGGCTGGCATCTGATTATGATTTTCCCAACTTGGGGAATGTACCTTGCTACATTTTTCACAGGCCCCCACAAATTGTGCAATATCAGCAGCTACTTGGGGCCAGTAATATTGTTCCGATGTCCTTTGACGTGTGGTTCCATTCCTCTGGTGTCCACCGTCGGGTACAACATGAGCTTGTGCCATCACTTTTTCCCTGTAGGGAATTGGCAATACCAACTGTCCCTGTTCTTTGGATCCTGCTCTAGCCTTCCTGAAGAGCAGTCCCTCCTTCAAATAAAATTGTCCTTTCTTAGGGTGTGCATGGCTTGTTGGCAATTTGTCAAAGCAAGGTTTTAATGTTTTATCCTTTGCCTGGGCCTTTCTCATCTGCTTATGAGAATAAACTAGTGGTGGTTCCTCCTCCGTTCTACTAGGGGTCGACCTAACCTGAAGCGTGGCCATTACCACAGGTTTTACCGGGCTTCCTAGAAAAACATATTTACTTCCTAACACCAGCGGGTAATTAGGGTCGTCACACACGGCTGCTCTGATCACTCCTTCCACGTACCTTGTCTCTACATTGATCTTGGCTACTGGAAGTGTCATGGTGTCTATTCCCTTTACGGCCCCTTGTAGCTCCACTGTCTCTGTGGTGTACTGTTCAGGGTGCACTAGGGTTGCACTCACAACTGAGTCATATTCTAAACCTGAATCGTAAAGGCACCTAACCTTGGCACCATTACATGTCACTTCTTCACAGATGGGGGGATGTTGAAGATTAATATGATTCTCTGTCAATTTCTTCTTCCCCTTGTCCACTGTTATCATGCATGCCGCGTGATATGGAGGAACTTTCCTACCACAGTCAATAGTATTATGATTATTCATCCTACAAACTTTACAATATTTCCCTTCTGGTTTGTAGGGTCTCCTTTCTCTGAAATGCGAGTTTCTATCTCGTTGGTCAAACTTGGCTTTATCATAATAGGCTTTACCCTTATTAAACTTATCTCTCTGTGTTCATAGGTAGGTTGATTTTGGTTTGGTGGATCTTTATCATGGTCTATAGGCTTCTTCTTTAAACTTGCTATCTCAGACTGGGCTGCCTGATATCTCTCAGCCACATTTACGATCTCCCCCAGCCTCTCAGCACCCTGTTCCGTGAGAAATTTTCTCAGGTCTGGAGCCATGGACTCTCTTAACTGCTCAGTCATAATTATTTCCTTTAAATCTTGGGTTTTCCCCAGAGCAGTCCATTTCTCCAGGTATGTCTCCAGGCGAGCAGAGAACTGGTGGTAATTCTCTCCAGTCAACAGTTTGGCATCCCTAAATTTCTTTCTGTAAAATTCACTGTTTTTCTCATATCTAACTAGAAGAGCTTGCTTAAGAATGTCGTAGTCATCTTGATCATCCTTGCTCAGTTTGGCGAAGACCTCATAAGAGGTTCCCCTAAGCCCCTGAGATACCTTCATACTCCATCTCTCTTTCTCTAGCCCATACATAGTAGCTAATGCCTCAAATCTAGAGAGGAATGATTCAATATCATCCTCTTTTTCTACAAAGGGGTCCAAATGAAACCCCATGGCTGATGTTGAGGCGACCTGGCTTGCAGCAGAGTCGGAGGTGGATGAGCTACTTCCATTATCAGGAGCATGGCCTTGTAACTCCATCTCCCTTAGTCGCAGTTCATGTTCCCTTTGGAGTCTTTTATCTTCTCTCTCAGCCTCCAATCTCTTTTCTTCTTTCTTGGCCTCAGCCTCAAGTTTCTTCTCCTCCAACTGCAGCCTCTTGATCTCAGCCTCCCTATCAGCCTCTAATTTCTTAAGCTCCCTAGCATCCTCTAACAAAATTCTCTTCTCCTCAGCTAATCTCTTATCTTCCCTTTCCATATACTTATCGCACTCTGATGTCACATACTGAATCAGAGCTTGCCCATCTAAATTCATTTCCTTTGCAGTCTGCACAGCAGCAGATCTGTATTTGGCCATATCCGCCATTTTATAGTTAACAATATGAAATACTATCCACTACCTTAACTAATTAATCAACTCTAAACACAAGACAAAGGGCAATGATATCTCAAACCACTCTCAAATTATTTTTACTATTATATTTTACAAATACTGAGACTAGTGACTCACTTAAAGTAGGGTACTAAGAACCTTTAAATCCCGGAAGAGCGTCCCAATTTATGTAGTGATATGATTGTTATTATTGGTTTCAATATTATATTAATGGTATCTGGTGTGAGGTCAGCTATGCAAGTCCCTGAGGTTTATTAAATATAAATAAGTTTACAGGGTACTTGTCTGCTTCCACCACGACCTCACCCGATTATATATCTTCCCCTACTGAAGTGTATTGGTGTGTGTATGTTGTCTAGCAAGTGTCTAGGGTATATGCAATGTGATGAAAAGTATGAACAAGACAACAACTACACCTATTACTAATAAACAATGATTAAACAAGTCACTGAGTAAAGTTTGGAAGGTAACTTATTTTTTTATAATTTATTTTCCTGTATCTAGTTATTCTTCTGACACAGGAATAATCAACTCAACATGATAATGAAATTATTTACAACCAATTATTTTACAACTGTCCTTGAGTCGGTGTTATCCCACAATTACTTATATGTTTCAAGCTGGGAAAACGTCAAGTATTTTCTTGCTCCTAGAAAAGGGTACAAGTTTATTGAACGTTTTTGTTCCTCACTGTCTGATACTAGCTAGTGAAAACTGAGAGAGTGGAGTTGTTTGTGATATCAATTTCCCAGACAAGTCTTATCTGAGGTCTCTGGAACCAGGCTGGTTGAAGTATGTATAAAACGCCAGCATCCACCGCCAAGACACGCTTCTGCTTCTATAGGTAAATCACTGTGTAGGCACTCAGTAGTTAGGCCTCACTGCATACTTTAAGGACAGGTGTTAGGTCACCTGGGCTCACTTTCACTCGTAGATGAAACTCTGGAACAATACAAATGTGTCCCACTCAGCATCTAATAATCTCTCTCTTTCATTATTCTAACATGGCAATATCATCAGACATCAGTATGGTAACTAAACAATTAGTTAACGTTCTCAATTTGGTTGGTACCCCCCCTTCTGGATAAATAACTTTCAAACCACCGTTTGACATTTTCCTTGATAAAGGAAACATTTTACATTAATACTATCAAGTCATGTACAATCACGGTGACTTGCTGAAGAAGACGGCCAGTGATCTTCCTGGTCTTATGTCATAACACAACATTTTTCTTTTCATCATAAATATTTAATTTTCTTTTCTCCCCATATGGCCGAAAGCCTGTCTGGCTTGTCTATACCAGGTTAATACAGTTCCTAACAACGCTGTGAAACAACACAGAGTTTAATGTTAGCTTCCCTCCAGATAAATGTTTCCCCTTTTAGGTTCATACAGAGTCGATAATGCATACATGATACAAATGACAATATAAATGTTAATATAAAGATTTTCATATTTACCGCAATCAAAGAAACTTTATACACTAGGTTGTTGAATAGGGCGATACAGATAGCTGCTATGCAGAATTAGCAACCAAGACAGTACTCTTGCCTTGTCTCTAACAACAACGTCTTTAGTGTAAGAAATTTTTCATCTAGTGGCCCCCTATACCCAATACTAATTGGTTTTATACAACCCTTAGTCTATTACACTACAGCCAATCAGAGACTGTTTAATGAATAGCGTTCCTTTTCAAATAAAACTGACCTCAAATATTCAAATTAAGGACTCCTTCCCCTCTCCTATTTAATTCAGTACGGCATTTTCAAAACAAATAGGACGTTAACCTTAATTTTTTTTTCCTTTTATTTTAAACTACCTTATCGGACGTTAACCTTACGGCGCCACGTCACATTGCGTGTGTGTATATATATCGTCTGCTAAAACCAGCGTGTGAATATATGTCCAGAACGCGGGTCGAGAAAAATTCAAACGCCATTCATGGTATCGCATTTCTGGCACAAGAAAATATTTAAATCTCAAAGCCAACGCTAGCAAAAGTGTATAATGTTAAACCGCGGCAAATCGTTTAGGCCCTTACTTCGGTATGCAAATTGAACGTGCTGTGGAATTAAGCGTTTGTTCTTACAGATTTCACTACAATGAGGTAATACTGGTTTTGTTTTTTCAAGCTATGTTGTTATTTGTCATCATGACTTCAAGTGTTTGTTTATCTTGGAAATAGTATGGGGAAAAGTTCACAGTTCCTATCAATTTAAACACTGTATTTTCCCTCTGTTTTATTATAAAGTCAAATTTTGAGGGGGGGGGGATAATGTTGAGCTCCTCTGGCCACAGACGCTTATCTTTCGTGATGGCGGCAGGAAAAGACTCCTCTGCTCGATAGCCTCCCTGTGTTCTGGAGACACCTCACTGGTCACTATCTGGACCCAGGAGTATGTGGTCAGCCTCTAGATTCAGCAAAGCTCAGACCAGGTGCTGCTCAATAACTTTAGGACCACGGTCCCTGAAACAAGAAGGTTGTACCTCCTATTTCAGAACTAATTTATAATAAATTTCCAGACTGAACACAATACATAACAAACACTGAGTTCAGAGCGGTAGGCCAACTGCTATCTTCATCTGAAACAATTTTCACCAGTATACTCCTCCCTAATGGTTACTACGCCTCTGCAATTCCAGCATGATTTCTTTCTAGTCAATAAGATAGGTGTCAGTGTACTGTTTGGCAATTCCATGTAGTTTTACTTTCCTCCGACACCTTCTGTTCAGGTTGGAGCACTATGTAGGCTTTACCTCATGTTCGCTACTGAACCACACATATATACAGACATAAATTATCAATTTACATTCAATTTTCATTAAAAAGATATCAAATATTTCAAGCTTACCACAATTCATGGAATAATACACAGTTACGTTGACTGGCAATGAATATAGCACAATTTCGATCTGCCGATGTCCCAGGCTTTTATTTAGAAAAATATGCACTGGCGCTCAACGCACTGGTTCTTTAGTAAGTTTATTTGAAAATGTGGTGCTGACCTGACGCCTCTGATTGACTATATTGGCGGGTCTAACCAATCGTGCCATGTTTACACACGCGTTTGAAAAAAAGTACTCCTACTCACGTTTCCCTAACAACAAAGAATCAATATTTATAGCCCGACTAATCGTGTTTAGCCTTACATTTACTTTCCGCCAATCAAATAGGAGGTAACATGGGGACCTATTTCCCGTACAATGGTGGTGTGAAAATCTGCCACTGAGCGATTCTGATTTTGGTGTTGTCTGACATCCCTCACTATTTTTTTTGGCTATAATTTGTTAATTCCTAGACTATTTGCGTAACACTTAACATATTATTTGTCAGCAAGTCCTAAGGAACCCAAATATACAAATTTAAAGGAGCTAAGTGGCTGCGTTCAAAATATGCATTTTCTTCTAGGATAGTCGTGCTGTTGCCACCTCCTCACTTTCAAACTTTATGGTGTCTGCTGTACTGTCATACTAATGTCAGGATTTCAGACATAAAACAGTAGAATGTCATGTTTCCTAATAAGCGTTTTGTAAGTTTTTAAAACCTAACTCTCGTATGGGTAGTGTTTTTTATCACTGTCGATTTGAAAAAAAGCTAGTGCTTGTGGCCTTACACGCGTGTTAGGGGTGGCATTAATTGTGTATCGCGAGACTGTGGTAGTATTGCCTGCGTTCCGGCTTTCAGCCCCTCCCTTTCTTTCTATCCTTAGTCCATCTGTCTTTCGTTTATGGTAACTTAGTGTATAAAATGACATGAATGGAATATTAAATATAGGTCAGCTTGCGTATCTCAAGGTTTTTCTTAGAAAGGCAGTACACGTTTTATCGTAGAAAGCGGGTATTGAAGCAGTAGGCTTTTACTATCAACGTGAAACGTTACAATTTGCAGACGAAGGAGAAAACAAGGGGGATTTCGAGTACAGTCATTGTGACAGCACTGTTCTTTACCATTCTTCTTTCCTTTTTATGGAAGTTATTTGTTAGGCTTTACATTTACTTTTTAATTTATATATGTGGATTAGAATTTCTCACGACAGATGTCTTTTTTTCGTAACACATTATATCGGTATTGGACCTACACAACATCTTACACATGATGTATGAAATAGCTGAACAGTTTCTGCTATTCAAAAATCTGTTTGGGGACCTTTAAATGTAGCTCACCAGTACAATCTCTCGTTGTAGGACACATAACCAATTTAGCACCACAAAAAAGTGCCTCATTGGCCGTGGCCATTTTTCACAACAGTATACCCAATTATTACTATTTTGAGTTAGGGAAGGAAAAGGCAGCGAGTAAGGGAACTGCCCCCCCTCCCCCGGCCAACCTCTCGATGCTGGACCTAGTAAAGTGAAGTCTCTAACACTTCATTCACTACGGCAGTACTTGCTATGGGACTACCTTTATACCCAACTATGGAATATAGGACCTGTGAACGAACCAGACATTTGTTTAGCAGGCACTCGTAAGGCAGAAAGGAGGACACTAGACAAAAGAAAAGTAATGTAAGTGATAGGTTCACCTGGACATCTAACCGGGTCTAACATTAAGCCAAATGTAATGTGTCTGTCTTGCGCTAGCAGTGTCATACCAGAACAGCCTAACCAGTCTTATAACAGCCAACACATTTTTTCGTCTTTCACTAAAAAAAAAAAAAAAAAAAGCTGCAAGCACAATTCAATAACAACTATTTCATAATATTATAAAAAGCTTTAACAACCCTAATCTAAGTAATATGTGAACAACGTATGGACTCTGAAACGTGTATGAGGTTGCTTCAGGCGTGCGAGAAGTTTATGTGCTTTCATCTGAGGTATACGACATGGTTGCGTGCTATCACTACATATATGAGACAAGGTTGTGTACACTGCTACCTGGTGTATGTGACAAAGTTGTCCTGCCACTTTTTTATGTGAACAGGATATAACAAAGGCAAAGCCGGAAGCAAAATCCAAAAAAAAAAAAAAAAAAAAAACGAGTTAGCTATATATATATATATACAAGCTGAGTTTAATGCATATATTGTAAACGAAATGAACAACCCAAGCTTTTATGAATTGCGACACACTTTAATAAATCTACACGATTCTGCAGCACCGTAGAACTACGTTTTGTATTCTTATTTCGTAAACATGGGGATTTGAAATAAATGCTCATTACCCCATCGCGAAATACCTCTATGCTAGTATATACCGCATTTCCAGTCACTTAAGACACACTTCTTACCCAGAAGTCTATCTAAAAATAATCACCCTGCTACACTGTACTTCTCTTCAATAGTCAAATCTAGCGGCTGTAGCATGCCCCGTGCAGTAAGCCTGCGGTACCTACAAAGTTTGTCAAGCGTCTTCAAGACCTGTCTGATGTTGGCGTCTAGCGTCGGCTACTGGCAACATGAACCACAGACTAAGAGGGAAACAAATGCCTCTTTTGAGTATTGGGTCTAGTGATTTGAGCATCAGACGACCTCCGCTTCCATCCACCACTTCATTTTCTTCAGACTTTTCATCCTCCCTGAGCATTAATTTTAGACCCAGTAAGTCGGTATATGTCTAATTTTGGTATGCCAACCCCCCCCCCCCCCCCCCCCCCCCCCCCCCCCCCCCCCCCCCCCCCCCCCCCCCCCCCCCACTACTCTCATGTAGAACAATATTACATGACAACAGACGATATTGCCCTTCACATGGTATTTTCACTTGTCATGTTTACAAACTCACTAATTCACAGATCTATCACTGATATTATATTCAAAGAGGTTACTTTTATGTAGTGGGTTATTACGACAAAGTCAATCTGCCTGAAGTGTTTCATCACTTTCCATGTCTTAATCTTTAATAAGATTGATATTTTCCAACATCCGAGTGAAATCGGCCGTGTATTGGGGCACGTCATGATTGCGAACTGACACATATTTCCACATACCATCTGCTATCCATATTGGACAACTAAGACAACATGGTTAGTGACAATTATCTGCAACCCATGTCCCCGTATCAAAGGTAATACGAGGCTGTGCATGGGGGATGGGAACCGCATGGTGTAAAATAAATGACCACAGAAACCATCACTGCAAGAGTGTATGACGTCTTGGTGCAGGCTTTCTACAAGAGGACCAGCTGCAGCGGTGGCTCCATGCTCCGCCAGGAGTGCACAAGAAAATAATTACGATGATGATGAATAGGTGTAGAATGACGCTTGCCGTGGATTGGCTACTCACTGATGAAACTAGCTTTCACCACAATGGCATCACAAGGCGGTCATTGTTCCGGAATCCATGGAGTAAAAGAGGTAGAGGAAGGCTGAAAACACATTGGGAAGAAAACTAGACATAAATTATAGGGGTAAAGAAGACATTGAAAGCTCTTGAGCGGATCGCACCGGATAGTTCCACGGTTTGTTGAAGGTCTATGATTCTGGGAAACTGATGCTTAATGATGATTTTATGAAGTGTTAAAAAACCTAGCCAATACAAAATGAATTTTGCTAAAGGAAATTGTGAAGCAAAGTTCTCACACAGGCACGAGTGCAATATTATTTGTGACATCTGACCTAACTCGAAAAAGACATGCTGTGATGAAATTGTCAGTCCTCTTTTTCTTGTCGTCTTTCCTCTCCGACAGGTTTATTGTCCAATCCTTCTACGTGCTCACTCTTTCATTATTTGTTGTTTACGCTCCCATCGACCAGGGTTATCTTGTCATATCTTATCAACCATCCCGGTTTTACCTGACCGCTTGACCTGTTTTGCAGCCAGTCGACGTTTTTGTTTCATTAATCGCAAACCAGACGATTAAGAGTCTACATTTAGCGACATTCGTATTGTTAACCCAGACTTGTGGCGGCTAGAATGGATAACGAACGTTTTGTTTCGTGAACATGGCTGGCAAAAATTGCCACAAAACCCATATTGCTCGGGATGTCTAATATGGATAACAGATGAAATTTGAAGATAATGTGTTAATTTTGCAGACCCGACCAGCTGGAAAGGCTTATAGAAATTGGGATCTCTGAAGATAACAATCTTGATAAAGATTAAGGCACAAAAAATGATATAACGTTGAGCTACTTGCAAATTACATTAGCAGCCTTAAGGGTACTTACCATTGTCCAGTACCAGACATGTTTTAATTCGCCCGACCTAACGATTACTTACATTTAAGTTCAAAATGGGGAAACATACTAGAGCGATTGATATGAAATAGAGGTTTTCAAAGTTCCAAGGGAGGGGTGATCGCCCTGTCACCAACCCCTTGGATCCGCCAATTGTCAACTGCATCCTGCATCAACCATATAGAGAGACAGACAATTAAGTAGTTTGGCCATCTCATGAAAATGGATCCCAGTAAATTACCTTTACTACAACGTAAAAGATCCCATATGACTGTTATAAATGTGCATATATTTTATTTAATGCATTTTATTAATTTAGTTCAAAACAAGTGAATAACTATTTCAAATACACATTTCTCACTGTTATTCCCCTTATCACAGTGTATCCCGGTATAAATGGACAAGGGAGACAATTCAGCTATGTTCTTGCAGTTTGCATTGTTTTTCCACACGTGAACGTATGTCATCGCTGATATATATATAAAAGGGATTTTGAGATCTGTTTCACAGAAAATTTATTTATCTGCAGTATAAGACAAGGACCATGTGTTTTTAAAGGTTTTGTACATAGTTACCTACAACCACTTCCTAAACCTGGTAAAGGCCTGACACTGCTAAGAAGCTATCGAATCATCGCATCACAGAATGCCTACTGTAAATTATTTGAGAATACAGTGTTGAGACTATTAATGAACCACCATGAAAATGCACAATCCTCCCAGATACCCTGGGCAGTTATAGACCAATGAAAGCTGGAACATTTGCATACGATGTATGTGAGGGTTTCCGTGGTAGACAAGAAACAGTGGCTGTGGCAACTGACCTAGCGGATGCATTCTACAATGTGGACATTGCAACCTGGATTGACTGTTTAATGACATGTGGTGTAAACTCATGGCTAACATGGTGGATAGCAGCTGCCTTAACTGAGAGAGCAGTTACATTTCGCTTGGGAACATGGACATCAGAACCAATGCACATTTGCCCTGGATTACCCTGTGGTCTCCATTATGACCGGTGATGTTTAACACCTATACAGCAGAAAAAGCTGCAATTCAACCAACAGGTTGAGACGAAAATTAACTTTTGCCGATGACTTGCTCGTTTAAAGGGTTGGCTCATTCAGACAAGAAATGGTTAAAGACATACATGAGACTCTTCATGCAGTTTCTACATGGTGCAACGAAACCAGCTCCAAGGTCAATCCCAACAAAGCCTGTGTGATGTGGTGCTCCTTGAATAATTCCATATTGAAAGCAGATCTTCCAGACATTTTGCTCAGTGGACAGAAAATTGAAAGGCAAGACAAGTTTAAATACGTTGGAAAGACATTCGATCGCGGGCTATCGTATAAGCACTTAGTCTTGGGCTCTGCCCTATTCCCATAATTTGTGATTTTTTAATGTTGATTTTTGAACGGCTAGGTTTGCTAAATTTATCAAAGGTATCGTGGAATTTTTTTTATTGACGTAATGTTTGAAGGAAAATGATTGCGTCATCGGCGTATACTATTAGTTTCTTTTCACCCATGCTTGGTACATGGACGCCTTTTATGTTTGTATTTTTGTCTGATGTTTTCAAATACGGGTTCTAAAACTAGTATATATATATATATATATATATATATATATATATATATATATATATATAATATATATATATATATATATATATATATATATATATAATATATATATATATATATATATATATATATATATATATATATATATATAATGTATATGTATATATATATATATATATAAATATATATATATATATATAAATATATATATATATATATATATAATATATATATATATATATATATATATATATATATATATATATATATATATATATATATATATATATAATAAGGGAGACATTGACAACCTTGTCTGACTGATCGAGTTAGAAGGATTTTTTCAGACATGTGTGATTTATAAGCAATTTGCTTTCCGGTGTTTTGTATAGGATTTTATCCAGGATTTGAAGTATTCGCCAAAATTATTTGTTTGCAAAGTTTTGTGTAGGAAGAGATGTGAAAATCTATCGAACGCTTTATCTTGTCTATGGACATAATTGCTGCAGGTGCGTTTTTGTTGTGCGTATATTGAATGATGTATCGAATGAAATTGTGTGTTTGTTTATGTTTCTATTTTTAACACCATGAAGGAAACCCGAGTCCTGTGGATAGTAAATAAATAAGTAAATAAATAAATAAAGGTAATTAACAGGTACTCGTTGGACATAAAGGATGGCACTAGACAACAGAAAAGAAAATATAAGTGATAGGCTTACCGGGAATCGAACCTAGGACCAACCAGATGGCTCCATCGCCTTGCTGTGACAGTACATCGTGAATGGACGCTGAGCCAATTTTGCACCCCCAAAAAAGTGCATTATTGGCTGTAGTGGATTTGATGGTATTGTATGATGGTGATATTACTAAGTGTGATGCATGAGGTCAGCTGTGAAGGCTCCTGAGATAAATGTAGCTGTGAATTGTCAGAAGGCCCTTCTTACTACCACTACGACCTCACACCTATCTTTTTTTTTTTACTAATGAATGTGGCTACGTTAAATGTCTAGGGTAATGATATGTAATGTGTTGTGGTAGTTTACGTACACACACACAGATATTTACTAAGTCTAATAATATTAATAAATGTTATAATACACTGAACTAACTCAAGTGTGTAAAAATTTTGATAGTAATTTTCTTTACATTTATTTGTTCTGAACCAATGTTTTATTTTGGTCAGAACATATGAAAGGTTTTGCAATTATGAAAGAAATGCATGAATATTACATAATAAATGCAAGGTGTGTACATATATATGTTACTAGACAGGATTGCTTCATGTCTGCAGCATGGCGCATTCCTCAAATGATTATATCTCCGCGACTGATGTCGATGATTGTTTCATGCTTACAGACATTTGGATTTGTCGACGATCCGAATGGCTGTATCATGGAACACCTCAAACGAATAGAGATATATCTCATCGACCGATGTCGATGATTGTTGCATGTGTGCAAGCATTTGAGTTTGGCCAACTCGGATTGCTGCACCGTGGAACATCGCAATTGAATATATATTAACGACGTAGTATGCATATCTCTATGCATGACGCGTATGTCTTTGTAACGTCATTCGACTTGTGGGTTTTGACCCGGACGGCAGTGTGTGTGTGTTTCAGAAGTGTGGCCATTGCCACTGATATTGTGTGGTACAACCACTTTTTAATTGTGTGGCTGGGAAGCCATTTGAGCAGTGTATTTCTTGAACCAAACGTAAGTCGTCGTATGAATAACGCAGTTTGCATAATTATGGCAGATTAGCCCGGCGTGGTATGCCAAAGGAACATTATGTTACTAGCAATAGTGTAAGACTAGTATAGATGGATATTGTACAGCTAGCGGCAAGCGTAAGCCTAGTGTAACGGATATTAAACGACTAGCAGTAGACGTAAGCCTAGCATAATAAGTGTATTGCAAAACTAGCAGGATAGTTAAGTCTAGTGCAACAGGCTATTGTATAAACTAGCGACGGGAGTAAGTCTAGTTAGCCTCTGAATTTATGCCAAAGGACATTGGCCGTTAAAAGGAACTGACCTCTAACCAGAACTCTAGATAGAGATTGTGAACATGTGCTTATGAAATAATGAGAACTCTTACAGATCGTATATGAATGTGATGTGACTTTTGTTCCCATGTAGTTGGTGTCTGCTCATGGTATGAAATTACTAATTAAATATTTTGAGTCGTCAAAATCACAGTCTTATCAACTATCGTATTCGGAGTTGAGTTAAATGCTATTCATCTTCAACTGATCATGACCAGTGATGATTAATGTCTTAACACGCTGCATCTCACACTGCCAATATAATCAATAAGACAAGAGACTCATACAGGTCAGTCAAGGGTCGAATATTTAATATGAAATATATTCAGCACATAATGAATCACAAGGGTTAAAGCAGACATTATCGATACCAACGGACAGTATTACGGAATCCTACAAAAGTGATAAGAACCCGAGGGACTTTGACTCTATAAACTGAATACGCATATAATAACTTGGTCATCCTCAAATACTAGAAGTCATCGAAGCACCCATAACACACGGGGGTCCCGAGAGGCCTTAACATACTGGTGTCAGAAAGTGTCTGGATTTCGTGAATACTGGATTCCCCCCTTCAAGTATCGAAGAAAGTCAAACTGATGATGAACGTTATGAAGGCAAAATCATTCTTTCAAGCCTAACCGGCAACTGAAATGCGCAGGACAGAAAGTGACGTCACTAAATCGATGCCGTCAACGCTAGCAGACAACATTGCCTGAGAATCCGAAATTTTTCTTCCACAAGAGACTGATTCACACAGATAGAACGGTAATCTTCCACTCGAGAACCTGAACCAGTGGAGAATGTATCTCTTCATCAAATTCATCTGAAGCTGCGACGCAGATCAATTGAAGAAACTACGTTCGAAGACCGAAGCAATACTTTCAAACGGTTCCCTGCTGCGAAGGTCAAGGTCTACCATCAATGGACCTCAGCTGTTGAAGACACTGGAACTTTAGAAGAATTACATGCATTCATGTATTTCTCAGAAGGACAACTAAACAGATAAGTTCTTGATTTTACTTGGGCGCTTGAACATTATCATATTGTCCTTGCATTACCTTTGGTCTACAGTTCATCATCACTTGACTTACTTTTTACTATCATCTGTGTTCCCCCATTCATGTTTTTCGTATATACGTATATTCGTCGTGTTTAATATTGACTGGAATTTTCCCAGGAAAGCTTCAGTGAATGTTAACTTCTATTAGATTTACATGCTTATTTTACTGACTGAGGATCTGACTGATTATATTTTTTTCTTTTGAGTCAGGAAATAAATGTTTCTTCAGTTAGTATTATAACCATATTTTGTGTACTTAGCAGTTTCGTCAAGTGAATTACGTCCTCTTTATTTACATAACCTACTTTCAGTACTGTTGACAATTGTTGTCGTGTGTGATCTAAAACTTCTTTGTCTACACGTTTGTTTAAGACGACTTGTCTTGTTATATTTTTGTAATGTAAATTCTTTTCTTTCTTTTACTGATTACTGTTTATAAGTCTTCTTTATTTACTTTATAAGTGTAAAGTGTTGTTGTATAACTGAAAAATCATTTCATTGTAACTCATTTGATTGTTTTCACTGTCTTTGTCACATGTTCTTGGAACTTGTTTGTTATTGATTAATATATTCATGTACATATTATAGTGAGTTCTATAGTCCTGGTGTATATTATAGACTATTGAAGGTACTCAGAAACCTATTATCATGTCTACACTACAGGAATTCATTGATATTGGAAAAAGTTATGGAAAATCAGGGGCGGAACTACAAAGTTTTGCAGATACAAAATATGATGAATATTTATCGCGTCTGGAAAGAATGGAACAGCGCGAAATGACTAAACGAGCTGATGAGCTTAGGAGGTTTGAATTAACCCAAGAAAGGGAATTGAAGAAAAAGAGATGGCTCAGAAGGAAAAAGAAATATCCATGAAAAAGGTATTAGAACGAGTGACTATACCTCACCAAAAAAAAGACAGAAGACAGAGAATTTGAGAAAGAAAAAAAAGAGAATTCGGCTCAACGAGATAAAGAATTAGCTCAGCAAGAAAAAGACAGAGAACAAAAGATAAAGAAATGGAATTGAGAAGAATGGAACTTATGCAACTGGATCAAGCACATAAAAAATGCCATGGAAATGGAAACATTAAAACTTCATGCAGAAAAAGAAAAAGCTTTAGAATTAGCTAAAGTGCAGTCTGAACAGACTAAGACTGCGGCTGCTACAAATATTTTTTATCCTAAGTTAAAAATGCCACATTTTGACCAGACTCGCGATTGTGTTGACTCTTTCCTATCTAGATTCATCATCAAGGTCACAGCTCTGAACATACCCAAGGAAAGATGGAGCAGTCTTTTACTTGATTTTTTGACTGGTGACTCACTTAAATGTTTCATGAGTCTTGATGAGAAGAGCAGAAGCGATTTCGATGTCGTAAAAGAGGTATTACTAAGACGTTTCCAGTTAACTGAGTCTGGATTCAGAGATCGCTTTCATGCTGCAAAACCAAGCAAGGATGCAGATTTTGGTGAATTCATTGCATCTATTAAACATTTCCTTAGCAGATGGATTGATTTATCAGGTATAAATAAAACATATGAAGGTGTTATAGATCTCATGCTGCGAGATAAAGTTTTATCCGCATGCAGCACTGAATTAGAAGCATTTTTACAGGAAAGACATCCTAATTCTATCAATGAGTATGAAAAACTCGGAAGACAGTATCAAACCGCACATCAGAATAAAGATCTTCATAGATCGACTATTCGAGATCCTATGCCTGTGTGCGCGGTACAACATGATCACAGACCTCGATCGAAGAGCTTTGATGGACGTTGTCGTTCAGATTATTATCAATCCGACAGAGGTTTTTATAACTTCCGTCGTCATCGCTCTCCTTCGAATTCATATCGACGAGGTTATAGAGGATATTCACCTCATGATCGTGGGTATCACAGAGGCAGGGATTATGATGGTTCACATCAAAAAGGATACTATAAGCAAAGATCATCTTATGGTAGAGATGCCAGGAAGGATGACTCTACTGATTTTTATTATAGCAATAAAAAGTCAGTCAATAATAACAAAGGTAATGCCAGATCTCCGTCGAGAGACAAAAATAAACAGAGACATGCAAATAGTTGCAGTGTTAAAAAGGAAAAAGGTAATGATGATAATGATCATGCGAACGCATGTATGGTAATGAATGATACATGTTATGAGTGTCAGTCGAAAGACAGATTAAAGTCTACAATTACACTTGATTGTGGCCATTGTATGCCAACAATGTCGGCATGTGTAAATGTCGGTTATCTTACATTTCATCCCGGAATATTGGAGGGTAAGGTAGTAAGAGTTTTTGCGGGACACTGGGTCTTCAACGATAGGCATAAAGCACTCGCTTATCGAGCCCTCTGCTTTTACAGGCAAATCAGTTAAGTGTGTCACATTTGGTGGGAATATAGAAACTTTCCCTGTGGCACGAGTATACATTGATACTCCTTTTTACACAGGCACTGTCTATGCCTGCGGCTTGAGAGCACCCATAACTGAAATTATAATAGGAAACATACCAGGAGTTAAAGATTGCACTCCTGAGGAGATTGCAATGTGGGTTGAATCTCACCCACAGGTGGCAAATGCTGTTGTAACGAGAGCACAACAGTTAGCTACGGATATGGCTACACCACCTCTTCCTATAATATATACAATTATGTCTCAAGTTGGCACTGTTTCACCTTCTGTTTTTGCAGAAAAACAGAAGAGTGACCCAACTTTACAAGGATTGTTTAGCCGAGCAGAACAAAAAACTATTAAATACACAAGAGGGGCTAAACAATGGTTCAAGATAAAGAAATCAATACTCACTAGATATTATGATGATGGCAAAACAATTATACATCAAGTGATAGTACCTAAAGAATACAGACCATTGGTCCTACAAACAGGTCATGACTCCCCTATGGCAGGGCATATGGGGATCAAAAGAACATTGTTTCGTGTTACGTCACAATTTTATTGGCCTGGGGTTAATAAAGATACAAAGTTATACTGCAAATCATGTACAACATGCCAAGGTATAGCACGTAAGGGCAGGTTCCATACGGCACCCTTACAGATTACAGACGTGCCTGAGAGACCTTTCAAAAAGATTGCAGTAGATATAGTGGGTCCGTTATCAATTGTTTCAAATAATGGATTTCGTTATATTTTAACTTGCGTAGATCTTTGCACGCGTTGGCCAGAGGCCATACCATTGAAAACCATCACAACTGCATCCGTGTCTGATGCATTATTTTCGATATTTTGTCGAATCGGTTTTCCGGAAGAGATTTTGTCAGATCAAGGATCACAATTTACTTCCAACATCATGAGGGATTTAGAATCCATGCTATCTGTTCACCACTCGTTTTGTAGTGCGTATAGGCCTCAATCAAACGGTGTGTGCGAGCGCTACAATAGCACTCTAAAACAGATGTTATCTAAGATAACTGAAGAATGCCCTCGTGAATGGGATCGGCTTCTGCCGGCGGCCCTCTTCGCTTTTCGTGAAGTGCCCCACGAGAGCACGGGGTGGTCTCCGTTCGAATTGGTTTATGGTTCGAATCCGCGCGGACCAATGATGATACTCAAAGATTTGTTGATTGGAGCGTCAATTGATACAGCCACTCGAAACAGCTACGAGTTAGTGATTGATCTCCGACAACGAATCATCGATGCGTGCACTTATGCATCCCAGAGTATAAAATCAGCCACTCAACGATCACGATTATTACATAATCAAAAGAGAATATTAAGATCATTCAAACCAGGGGAAAAAGTTTGGTTGTTGCTACCTCATAACGATAACAAATTACTGATATCATGGCAAGGTCCATTTGATGTTATCAAACAAGTCACAGATGTTGACTACTCAGTGAACGTTAGAGGTAAAATCAAAACCTTCCACGTCAACATGCTAAAATTAGCAGTTGAAAGACCACAGGAATTAATTCCTGTTATTAACTCTATTGATGATTCTTCACATCATACTGCTTCTTTTGCAGTTGTTCATGAAGAAGATACCACTTCGTCTATCCCTTTACAATTCCAACTACCTTCTTTGCAATCATCGGAATCTTGGAAAGACGTGACTATTTCTTCGTCACTATCTTCGTCACAACAAGATCAAGTTCGGGATATTCTCATTTCTTTCAATGATGTTCTCACCGACCTTCCAGGTCAGACATCGCTTATATCCCATGATATTACTCTTACTGATTATAAACCTATCAAACTTAGACCCTATCCTATATCTTTACACCACAAAGATAGGGTAGAGAAATAGAGTTAAAGGAGATGATACGTTTAGGTGTGATATCTCCTTCGGAATCACCATATGCATTCCCAATGGTGATTGTTAAAAAGAAGGATGATTCTTTACGTATTTGTATTGATTTTAGGCGATTGAACAAAATTACAATCACAGACGGTGAGCCTATGCCACTTTTAGATGATCTTTTGTCTGAATTATCTAATGCTACTTTCTTTAGCAAACTAGATCTCTCTAAAGGCTACTGGCAAATTCCTCTTGCCGAAAATGCCAAACCTTACACAGCTTTCACAACTCCTTTTGGGCTCTACCAATGGAATTATATGTGTTTTGGGTTGGTAAATGCGCCAGCGACGTTTGTGCGCATGATGCGCCGCCTTCTTGGCGATCGTAAAGATGTCATCACGTACATCGATGACATCTGCCTATTTCATGACTCGTGGGAAGACCATATTGATGGTTTAACTTCCCTTCTACATACGTTACGTATGCATGGTTTGACTGTGCGACCTTCAAAGGTCCAAATAGGTTGTCAGGAAATTTCTTTTCTTGGTCACCGAATAGGTAACCACAAACTGTATCCTGACGACAATACAGTCAAAAGAATTCTAGAGATTTCTACCCCTTCTACTAAGAAACAAGAAAATCGCCTATTAGCCCTAATCAACTATTACCATAAGTTCATCCCGCATTTCGCACAACTATCTACACCTTTGTCCGCACTGTTGACCAAAGGTAGTCCTAATAAGGTACGTTGGGACAAAGATTGCGAAAGCGCTTTGGTAACAATTAAGAAATTATTTAGTAATGCACCTATTTTGTTATTACCGAATATACGTATTCCATTCATACTCCAATCAGATGTCTCGAGTTACTCCATGGGTGGTTGTTTGCTGCAATGTTACAAGGAAACACTCCATCCATGTTTCTATGTGTCGAGGAAACTGACTCCAGCTGAACAGAAGTATGCGACAGGGGAACGTGAGCTCCTGTCTATGGTCTGGTGCCTGGAGAAGCTGTCAAGATATCTCATCGGCACGCACTTTTACATTATGACAGACCATAGTCCTCTTACTTACATAACAGCTAGAACAATGCGTAACGCTAGAATACACCGATGGTATTTGTTAATTCAAGAATTTTCATTTACGATTCTGCCTATTGCTGGCTCAGACAATAACTTGGCAGATCTTTTATCGCGCAACGTCTTTGAGAAGAAATTGAATTAACTCTTTAGTCACCATGTTGACAAGTGCTATTATTAATGTTATAAAATTTAATGTGTCTACTTAATGATTATCATACTTATAAGTAGGTAGTACTAATATTGATATGTTTGGGAGACGGGCGTCTTCTCCATCACTATCATCCGTGCCACAAGTGTCACGTTTGGAAGTGAGGGGGATGATGTTGAGGATTGCTTCATGTCTGCAGCATGGCGCATTCCTCAAATGATTATATCTCCGCGACTGATGTCGATGATTGTTTCATGCTTACAGACATTTGGATTTGTCGACGATCCGAATGGCTGTATCATGGAACACCTCAAACGAAATAGAGATATATCTCATCGACCGATGTCGATGATTGTTGCATGTGTGCAAGCATTTGAGTTTGGCCAACTCGGATTGCTGCCCCGTGGAATATCGTAATTGATTATATTTTAACGTCGTAGTATGCATATCTCTATTCATGACGCGTATGTCTTTGTGACGTCATTCGACTTGTGGGTTTTGACCCGAACGGCAGTGTGTTTCAGAAGTGTGGCCATTGCCACTGATATTGTGTGGTACAACCACTTTTTAATTGTGTGGCTGGGAAGCCATTTGAGCAGTGTATTTCTTGAACCAAACGTAAGTCGTCGTATGAATAACGCAGTTTGCATAATTATGGCAGATTAGCCCGGCGTGGTATGCCAAAGGAACATTATGTTACTAGCAATAGTGTAAGTCTAGTATAGATGGATATTGTACAGCTAGCGGCAAGCGTAAGCCTAGTGTAACGGATATTAAACGACTAGCAGTAGACGTAAGCCTAGCATAATAAGTGTATTGCAAAACTAGCAGGATAGTTAAGTCTAGTGCAACAGGCTATTGTATAAACTAGCGACGGGAGTAAGTCTAGTTAGCCTCTGAATTTATGCCAAAGGACATTGGCCGTTAAAAGGAACTGACCTCTAACCAGAACTCTAGATAGAGATTGTGAACATGTGCTTATGAA
The DNA here is from genome assembly GCA_024509875.1 of Oreohelix idahoensis. Classification (NCBI taxonomy): domain Eukaryota; kingdom Metazoa; phylum Mollusca; class Gastropoda; order Stylommatophora; family Oreohelicidae; genus Oreohelix; species Oreohelix idahoensis. The sequence continues at coordinate 309,477 of JAMPIV010000737.1, read as the reverse complement.
ATAATGAGAACTCTTACAGATCGTATATGAATGTGATGTGACTTTTGTTCCCATGTAGTTGGTGTCTGCTCATGGTATGAAATTACTAATTAAATATTTTGAGTCGTCAAAATCACAGTCTTATCAACTATCGTATTCGGAGTTGAGTTAAATGCTATTCATCTTCAACTGATCATGACCAGTGATGATTAATGTCTTAACACGCTGCATCTCACACTGCCAATATAATCAATAAGACAAGAGACTCATACAGGTCAGTCAAGGGTCGAATATTTAATATGAAATATATTCAGCACATAATGAATCACAAGGGTTAAAGCAGACATTATCGATACCAACGGACAGTATTACGGAATCCTACAAAAGTGATAAGAACCCGAGGGACTTTGACTCTATAAACTGAATACGCATATAATAACTTGGTCATCCTCAAATACTAGAAGTCATCGAAGCACCCATAACACACGGGGGTCCCGAGAGGCCTTAAAGTGTGGCCATTGCCACTTATACCGTGTGGTATATCCACTTTTTAATTGTGTGGCTGGGAAGCCATTTGAGCAGTGTATTTCTTGAACCAAACGTAAGTCGTCGTATGAATAACGCAGTTTGCATAATTATGGCAGATTAGCCTGGCGTGGTATGCCAAAGGAACATTATGTTACTAGCAATAGTGTAAGACTAGTATAGATGGATATTGTACAGCTAGCGGCAAGCGTAAGCCTAGTGTAACGGATATTAAACGACTAGCAGTAGACGTAAGCCTAGCATAATAAGTGTATTGCAGAACTAGCAGGATATTGTATAAACTAGCGACGGGAGTAAGTCTAGTTAGCCTCTGAATTTATGCCAAAGGACATTGGCCGTTAAAAGGAACTGACCTCTAACCAGAACTCTAGATAGAGATTGTGAACATGTGCTTATGAAATAATGAGAACTCTTACAGATCGTACATGAATGTGATGTGACTTTTGTTCCCATGTAGTTGGTGTCTGCTCATGGTATGAAATTACTAATTAAATATTTTGAGTCGTCAAAATCACAGTCTTATCAACTATCGTATTCGGAGTTGAGTTAAATGCTATTCATCTTCAACTGATCATGACCAGTGATGATTAATGTCTTAACACACTGCATTTCACACTGCCAATATAATCAATAAGACAAGAGACTAATACAGGTCAGTCAAGGGTCGAATATTTAATATGAAACATATTCAGCACAGAATGTATCACAAGGGTTAAAGCAGACATTATCGATACCAACGGACAGTATTACGGAATCCTACAAAAGTGATAAGAACCCGAGGGACTTTGACTCTATAAACTGAATACGCATATAATAACTTGGTCATCCTCAAATACTAGAAGTCATCGAAGCACCCAGAACATACTGGGATCCCGAGAAGCCCTTAACATACTGGTGTTAATATTATTACTGTTTATAGTTGTAATCTATTTGGGACAACATTTAATGGATGTGCTGTTGGGGTGGCCTCATCACTCCCTGTCTATGGCGATTACACATTGTCCAGTTAATTGATGGAATTTTTATGGGTGTGTTAGCAAATAAGTTGAGTTGCTGAATTCTCAGCAGACCAGACGCTCACGTAGCTTGAAGGTATAGCTCTGGTGCTGAGATCTGGTGGCCCCACCTCTCCGTGCTTGGGGGCAATATCAGAAGTCTGGTGGCCCCACCTCTCCGTGCTTGGGGGCTATAATAGGCTGCTCTGACAAAATATTACTGCACGGGTCCACTCTGGTAATATTCAACAACTCATTTGACACCACAGTGGTGCCAACTGAAACTCACAGCTCAGAATTATGAATATAGAACACAGTTAAATGCTAGCAAAACTCAGCTGAGCTGCTGGCCTTATGATGGCGTCCCTCTAAATATTTCAATAGCTTCTGGGAATTACACCACTTAATAATTCACTGTGTCTACTAGGACAACTTATAATGAATGGGACAAAATGCGCGTCTGAGCGCCGATAATATATTCATCTATGGCCAATCACTGCCTTTTCTTTTTCAAATTCAAATATCCTACCAAAAGTCATTTCAGTCATACCTCAGTCAAGTATGCCTTATTGTCTGTTGGTCCGTCCGTCTCTACTTGCGTTTCACACAAAAACACACTTGTTTTTTGAACCAACTCTGCCTTCCCCTACACAATTTTGCTTTTAAAGTTATTTTTAGCCACAATTCACCATCCCACCCCGTCTCTTCATTCCAACTAGATTTTAGCACTTGCGTCTTCAAGGCCACAATTTTTTTGAAAATTAGTGACATGTTTTATTTCAATGCAGACGCTCGCTGATATGAACAACACAGTCTTTTGTCAATATCTTTCTTATTATCTGTCCGTCTGTATAAATGAAAGCATATTATTTCACTGCTCAAGATGGGCCATCCGGCCAGCTAGGTTTTATATTCCTAACATTATTATTAAGAAAAGTTACTTTTCAAATATTTTCTAGAATCTTCTGGAGTCGTTCATCACTGCATTCAAATAAACGGGCTAAGTTATCGCAAACAACTTGGGGAACGTGACTTTTTCCTCCTTTCCCCACCAATTTGCGTCCTTTTTGCCTCGCTAGTTTCAAGCACGCGTTCAGTCAGATTTTTCCTTTTGATCTCCGTTCTCATCCCGTTCCGTTTTGCCTTCAAGTCTAACAATTTAATTTCCATGGCGGGTGATGACCCGCGGCGTGGGCGATCATGTATTCTAGCAGCTTACGCATTAGTTTTTATCCCTACGTTGTATCATTGGAGATATTTTAACGTTGTATCACGGTTAATTTTGTGACACATCTCCCCACTTGAAAACATGCCTACGGCAAGTTCTAAAACCAGTGATACACATAGATAAAATCTCTCCTTACGCCTGCCATTACTCTACTTTTGATCACAGGGGTGCCGACTGAGGAAATCTGCACCGACATTCAATTTGCCTGTGATATATTGGATACTAAACTGATAAGGTTGAAGCAATAAAGACCACCTCAGCAATCTTGCGTTTTCATGCTTAGCCTGAGATAAGAATACGAGAGGCTGATGGTCCGTCTCGACCACAAAAGTCCTACCATACAGATAGATTTGAAACTTCTTTATTGCCCAGATTAACGCTAAACATTCTTTTTCGCTTGTGGAGTATCCTTGTTCCGCCTTATTCAATTTGCGGCTTGCATAAGCGACTGGTTTCAGTTCCCCATCAGGTGAAGATGATCTTTGCAACAAAGCCGCTCCGAGTCCTACATTACTTGCATCGGTTCTTAAGACAAAGTCCTGTGTCAAATCAGGTAGTTTGAGAATAGGCTTGCTAGTGAGTTTTTCCTTTAAGTCTTGGAACGCTAATTCACTTTGCGCAGTCCAATTAATTTTTTCTGGAAGTCCCTTGCGAGTCAGATCAGTCAGAGGAGCACAAATAGAGTTAAAATCTTTGATATATTTTTGATAAAATCCGCATAACGACACGAATGATCGCACGTCCTTTTTTGTTTGTGGTCTAGGTGCTCTCTGCAGTTTTTCCAAGTTCTTGGGATCAGGGGTCATGCTACCCTGATATACCGTGTGTCCCAAGAATTCCAACTCTTTGCATCCAATGCAACATTTTGTTGGCCTAGCAGTTAAGTTCGCCTCCCTAAGCCTATTAAATAACATTTCTAGAGCTTCAATGTGTTCTTCAAATGTCTCTGTGGCGACGAGAATATCATCCATGAAATTCGTGATACATGGGTTATTCAGGGGATCCAACAATTTGCGCATCATCCTTGAAAATACACTCGGAGCATTTTTCAGTCCGAATGGTAGCATGTTGAATTCATAATGTCCATCCGAAGTGCTAAAAGCCAAATAAGGTCTCACTTCAGGCTTCACTGGGATCTGGTAATAGCCTTTACTAAGATCCACCTTTGAAAAGTATTTTGCCTTGTTCAGTCTGGCAAATAACTGTTTTGTGTCTGGTAATGGATCCACTTGTCCTTCTGTGACAGCATTCAGTTTCCTGTAATCTATGCACAGTCTGTGTTCCCCAGACGGTTTTCTCAACAATACGACACTAGAGCTAAAAGATGATTCACTGTGTGAAATAATCCCCTCCTTCAACAAATAATCTATTTCTTCCTTCCATGCCTTCTCCTTCGCGAACGGAATAGAATAGGCTCTCATACAGATTGGGTTTGAGTCTACCAGTTTCATGTCATACTGTAGCAAATTTGTATGGCCTGGTTTATCTGTTAATACATCTGTATGTTCCTCCAGAACCTGTTGAACTCTCTCCCTCTGGTTTTTAGTCAGGTGCTTACTGACTTTTACCTGTGCTGCTGTTTCACAAGGATGTAATGGGTATTCATGTGAGGTGAGTGGTTCCTTTTGCATTTGAGTTGCGATAGCTAAGGTCAGTAAGGGGGTGCTTTCCTGGAGTGGTCTGTCCAGATACTTCTTTAACAGGTTTACATGATAAACTTTCTCCTTCCCCTTTTTGTCAATTTTATAGTTTTTTCTAGACACCTTCTCTAGAACCGTATATGGACCTTGCCATCCAATTTGTAATTTATTCTGGCTACCGGGTAGTAGAAGCAGCACCTTCTCTCCCACTGCCAGTTCTCTGTCCTTTGCCTTCCTATTAAAATATGCTGCATGTTTCTTCCTGGCTTGTTTCAAATTATCATTTGCCAGTTTCCATCCAGCTTTCAAACGAGTGGTCAGTTCGTTCACGTATTGATAAGATGAGGTAACAGTCTCTTCCGCCTTCTCATCTGTCCAGGTCCTTAATAGTGCTTCTAATGGACCTTTTATTGGCCTCCCAAATAGCAGAGTTGCGGGAGCCATCCCGGTTGAACTATGTGGTACCTCCCGGTACGCAAACAATGCGGCGGGCAGGAATTGATCCCACAGATCCGGTTTTTCGTGTGCCAGCTTTCTCAGGATAGAAATGAGAGTCCCGTTGAACCTCTCTACCTGGCCGTTCCCTTGCGGATGGTACGGACTACAATGAAAGTGTCTGGCTTGAAATAGCTTAAAAACTTCTTCCGTTAGTTTCCCCTTGAACTGAGAACCATTATCCGTCAAGATTTGATGCGGGAATCCTAATCGTGTAAATATTGTAAGTAGTGCCTCTGCTACATGTTTTGAATCAATTGATGGCAGGGCTACCGCCTCTCCCCACATAGAACAAGTGTCCACCAGAGTAAGGATGTAACTGTTCCTCCTCTTGGTCCGAGTGAGAGGTCCTACAATATCCACTGCAACCCTCTCAAAAGGTGTTCCCACTATGGGCATTTCCCCTAGAGTTGCAGGAGCAGTCCAGTGCTTTGGAGCTACCTTTTGACATTCTGGGCAGGATTTGACATATCTTTTTATATCCTCCGTTATCCCTGGCCAGAAGTAATGACAAGCTATACGCTGTCCTGTGGCGCTGATCCCCATGTGACCACTGAAGGGAATCGCATGCCCGAGTTCCATCACTTTATCCCTATATGAAGTGGGAAGAACCAGCTGGTTGTGACCATTTGTTCCAGTTCCGGCCTTCCTGTATAATAGTTTGTTCTTCATAAAATATTCCCCCTTGCTCGGAGGTGTGTGGCATTTGGGCAATTTTTTAAAACATGGCTTGAGTGTCCTATCCTCAGCCTGCGCCTTCCTCATCTCCTCTGGATGAGCATTTATAAATTCACCTTCTTCCTCCTTCTTCTGTGACCTGGTCTGCACTGTCGCCATGATCACAGGTCTCTCGGGATTCTCCAAGAAGACGTATCTACACCCCAATATCAGAGGGTAGATTGGTTCATCTATCACTGCTGCTCTGATTTCTCCTTCCACATAGCGAGTTTTCACCGTTATCCTTGCGATGGGAAGTGTCATGAGTGGTATGTCCTTAGTTGCGCCTTGTATTTCCACTGTTTCTGTGGTATACTGACTTGGGTCCACTAGGCTAGACTTCACAACTGAATCATAATCCAAACCTGTATCATAAAGGCACCTTATGGTGACCCCATTACAAATAACATCCTCACAAACTGGGGGGTGATAAGGTTCCTGCTGTCCCTTAGGATTAACCTTTAATCTTTGAGTCCCCGACTTCATTGCAGCAATGTTTGAAGGTTTCCTTCTACAAAATTCGGTGTTATGGTTATCTTTCTTGCACCATTTACACCATCTTTTTCCTTGGTTCAACGGTTTTCTTTCATTGGATTTTTGGTCATTGAACTGTGAGTTTCTGTCTCGGTAGTCATTTCTTGGCCGTTCAAAGTTTGTCCTACCTTTATTTCCCTGCTCTCTATTATCAAATTTATTAAATTGCTGTGGAGCTTTAAAATTGTCTATGTGCTTCTTTTTAGCACCACTTACCTCTGTCTGGGCTGCCTGATACCTCTCAGCGACATTTAAAACCTCCCCCAACTTCTCTGCACCTTGTTCCATGAGAAATTTTCTCATGTCTGGAGCCATGGACTCTCTCAATTGCTCAATCATGATCATTTCTGTAAGATCTTGGGTCTTCCCCAGAGCAGTCCATTTCTCCAAATAGGTTTCTAGTCTGGCAGAGAATTGGTGGTATGTCTCCCCAGACAACAGTTTGGCATTTCTAAATTTCCTACGATAAAATTCCCCAGTTTTTTCGTACCTCAATAACAAAGCCTTCTTTAACATGTCATAATTCTCCTGGTCTTCTCTGTTCATTTTTGCGAAGACTTCGTAAGAAGTACCTCTCAGTCCCTGTGATAGCTTTAAACTCCACCTCGCTCTCTCTCTCTCTAACCCATATGTAGTAGCTAATAACTCAAAACGTCCTAGGTACCCCTCTATGTCATCGTCTTTTTCAACAAAATGGTCTAAATGAAACCCCATAGCTGAGTTTGAGGCTCCCAGACTGGGCGTAGCATCTGAGGCAAAAGGGCTGGCACCATTTTCAGGAGCCTGGCCTTGTAGCTCCAGCTCCCTGAGTCGTAATTCGTGCTCCCTTTGCAACCTTCTATCTTCTGCCTCCCTTTCGGCAGTCAACCTTTTATCTTCTGCCTCCCTTTGCTGTCGTTTTTCTTCTGCCTCAATCTGCAGCCTCTTAATTTCTCTATCAGCCTCAATTTGTAACCTCTTCTCTTCAGCTACCTTTCTATCTTCCCTTTCAATATATTTATCACATTCAGCCGTTACATATTGAATTAAAATCTGACCATCCATTCCCATCTCCTTTGCCGTCAGCACAGCAGCTGATCTGAATTTGGCCAGCTCCGCCATACTTTTTAAACAAATCTAGCAATGTGCAAGATAAAATTTCCAACCACTAAAGTACTTCTAATTACTCTAGTCTAAAATAATTCTAATTAATTAATTAACTACCACTGGCTGTGAAGATTCACCAACTTTTATTTTCAGGGACACTTTTAATTTTAATGGACACTTTTAATTTTAAGGGACACTTTTAATTTTATTATGTGTTCCCCTAATCTAATTCTCCCCCCAGGAGATCCTAATATACTTAATGGGCTAATTATCCCGGGACCAAGAGACCCCAATATATGTAGTGGATTTGATGGTATTGTATGATGGTGATATTACTAAGTGTGATGCATGAGGTCAGCTGTGAAGGCTCCTGAGATAAATGTAGCTGTGAATTGTCAGAAGGCCCTTCTTGCTACCACTACGACCTCACACCTATCTTTTTTTTTTACTAATGAATGTGGCTACGTTAAATGTCTAGGGTAATGATATGTAATGTGTTGTGGTAGTTTACGTACACACACACAGATATTTACTAAGTCTAATAATATTAATAAATGTTATAATACACTGAACTAACTCAAGTGTGTAAAAATTTTGATAGTAATTTTCTTTACATTTATTTGTTCTGAACCAAGGTTTTATTTTGGTCAGAACATATGAAAGATTTTGCAATTATGAAAGAAATGCATGAATATTACATAATAAATGCAAGGTGTGTACATATATATGTTACTAGACTAGTTAATATTATTACTGTTTATAGTTGTAATCTATTTGGGAGAACATTTAATGGATGTGCTGTTGGGGTGGCCTCATCACTCCCTGTCTATGGCGATTACACATTGTCCAGTTAATTGATGGAATTTTTATGGGTGTGTTAGCAAATAAGTTGAGTTGCTGAATTCTCAGCAGACCAGACGCTCACGTAGCTTGAAGGTGTAGCTCTGGTGCTGAGATCTGGTGGCCCCACCTCTCCGTGCTTGGGGGCAATATCAGAAGTCTGGTGGCCCCACCTCTCCGTGCTTGGGGGCTATAATAGGCTGCTCTGACAAAATGTTACTGCACGGGTCCACTCTGGTAATATTCAACAACTCATTTGACACCACAGTGGTGCCAACTGAAACTCACAGCTCAGAATTATGAATATAGAACACAGTTAAATGCTAGCAAAACTCAGCTGAGCTGCTGGCCTTATGATGGCGTCCCTCTAAATATTTCAATAGCTTCTGGGAATTACACCACTTAATAATTCACTGTGTCTACTAGGACAACTTATAATGAATGGGACAAAATGCGCGTCTGAGCGCCGATAATATATTCATCTATGGCCAATCACTGCCTTTTCTTTTTCAAATTCAAATATCCTACCAAAAGTCATTTCAGTCATACCTCAGTCAAGTATGCCTTATTGTCTGTTGGTCCGTCCGTCTCTACTTGCGTTTCACACAAAAACACACTTGTTTTTTGAACCAACTCTGCCTTCCCCTACACAATTTTGCTTTTAAAGTTATTTTTAGCCACAATTCACCATCCCACCCCGTCTCTTCATTCCAACTAGATTTTAGCACTTGCGTCTTCAAGGCCACAATTTTTTTGAAAATTAGTGACATGTTTTATTTCAATGCAGACGCTCGCTGATATGAACAACACAGTCTTTTGTCAATATCTTTCTTATTATCTGTCCGTCTGTATAAATGAAAGCATATTATTTCACTGCTCAAGATGGGCCATCCGACCAGCTAGGTTTTATATTCCTAACATTATTATTAAGAAAAGTTACTTTTCAAATATTTTCTAGAATCTTCTGGAATCGTTCATCACTGCATTCAAATAAACGGGCTAAGTTATCGCAAAAGCGTCCAAGAAATGACTGTGGCGTATAATATCCAAGGTCCCTTTTGTCGATTTCTTTACTTTATGTCAACTTGGGGAACGTGACTTTTTCCTCCTTTCCCCACCAATTTGCGTCCTTTTTGCCTCGCTAGTTTCAAGCACGCGTTCAGTCAGATTTTTCCTTTTGATCTCCGTTCTCATCCCGTTCCGTTTTGCCTTCAAGTCTAACAATTTAATTTCCATGGCGGGTGATGACCCGCGGCGTGGGCGATCATGTATTCTAGCAGCTTACGCATTAGTTTTTATCCCTACGTTGTATCATTGGAGATATTTTAACGTTGTATCACGGTTAATTTTGTGACATTGGCTGAGGTAATTCTCATGACACTCACACAACTATGGTATAGGGCCCGTGGACGACCCAGACAGATTTAAAGACGCAATCATTAATATAACTTTCCTATCAGCAAGTAAAGACCAAATAAAGGCCGAAATACTTGTGTCCAGTAATGTGTAGTGGAAGACGAATAACACAGAATAGACCGGTAGGTGGAAGTCACGGATGGGTGAACTCTTAAATAAATAATGAAGGACCTTTATTTATTTATTTACTATCCACAGGACTCAGGTTTCCGTCATTATTTATTTCTCTCGTTCAGTCATGCTGCTTCAGCAATCTAACTGTTTCTATTTTGTTCTCGTGGTCACGACTTAGAAAACTACTGCTGTCAATAAGATGATAGGAAACTCTATACAGAGCGATACAACAGGAGGGAATATGATCATCTGAAGAAGCCCCCCCCCCCCCCCCGTCGATCAAGTGTTTCGGCCCTTTATTCTCCTTTACACACTAAGGGGGCGGGCCCACCTGCGTCATGACTCCCAAGTGTCTCAGCCTCCTGTTGTCTTGTGTAGCAAATGAACCCACTCCACCTTGCTGCAGCTTTAAAATCCATAATTCTTCCAGCCGGAGGCAATTGTGAAAGTAATAAAGTGAAGACAAATTATTGCGGTTGTTCCGCAGCACACCACTGACACACACCTCCGTGAAGCCGACGAAGCGTGAAGCCATTACGAGCTGGCAACTGAAATCTAAATGCACCCGACACCTCATATATAACACACCGCGGGTTACCTGTAAAGCTGCCGTCCTTTTAAAACTATTCGGCGAGATTCTAGTAGACAATTAGAGACGGGTCTAGCAGTTTATATTTCTACTTCTCTCAGTTATCGCCGCAGAAACGATCTTGAGACTATAGATATAGAATGCATATGGTTAGAGATAAAGCCCCAAAAACAAAGATCTATTTTAATCGGATATCTTTATCGTAATCCCAGTGTAGGAACAACATGGTTTGAAGATTTTACCAACATGATGGATACAGTTATTACTACAGTTAACGAAATTATTCTTCTTGGTGATTTTAATATCGACATGCACAAGCCAAACAATATATGGACCAACATCATAGCATCGTATAACATGAAACAAATAGTCAACAAACCTACCAGAGTAACAACAACGTCATCCACACTGATCGATCATATCTATGTAACCTGTCCAGAAAATATTATAGAATGCTCCATCCCTACTATTGCTATGAGTGACCATTATCCCATATGTTGCACTTGGGCAAAAAATGGGTACAAATCTCCAAAAAATAAACACATTAGTTTTCAATATAGAAGTCTTAAAAATTTCAACCTTGAATTATTTTTGAATGATTTGCGAACTGCGCCTCTCGCCAACGTTTTTCAAATTCCTGATCCTGATGACGCCATCGCATATTGGACAATGATATTTTATAGTATTTTTAATAAGCATGCGCCTACTAAAGAAATTCGCGTGAAAAGGCAAATTAAATCTCCATGGATCACACAAGAAGTTCTTGACGCTATGAGGCAAAGAGATAGAGCGCATAAAAATAAGGATATCACTACATATCGGACAATAAGAAATAAAGTACAATACTTAATTCGCAGAGAAACGAAAAACTACTTTAGAAATTTAGTTCAGAGTAAAACAAACAGTAAAGAGATATGGAAGGCAATCAACACTTTAGTGAACAAACGAAATTTTCCAGACCCACATACTCCTAATACGCCACTTACTTGTACTGACTTCAGCAATCATTTTCAGGCAGACATCAACAATATAAAATCCACCATTCCGTCTCAACCTTGTGACTTAAGCAAATTATCAACGTTCTGCGAGAACAAATGTACTAACACAATTCCACCCGACATCCCTTTTATAACAGTTAACGAAGTTTACAACTATATTACTGGTCTTAAAGATAATAACTCGTCGGGACTTGATGGAATCAGTAATCGAATACTGCGTTTTGCCGCACCTGCTATTAGTGATTCACTGACATACATATATAATCAATGTATCGCAAGGAGTTACTTTCCATCCGCTTTTAAAAGCGCTAAAGTATACCCACTTCTCAAACCAGGTTCATCTGATAGTAGTAATCTTAGTAACTATAGGCCCATTTCTCTTATATCGTCGCTGTCCAAACCACTGGAAAAACACATCCACAAAACAACACTACAACACCTGGTAGATAACGACCTGCTAATCGACAGTCAGTCGGGGTTTAGACCAAAGCATTCATGCCACACAGCCTTAACAAAGATGATAGACAATTGGCACCTAAACATCAATAACGATAATATATGTGGAGCAATATTTGTAGACTTCAAAAAAGCATTTGATATGATAAATCACTTTATTTTAATCAGAAAATTAGAAACAATGAAAGTAAATATTAAGCTGGTAAAGTTAATTAAATCGTTCCTGTCAGACAGACAACAAATAGTCTCTTACAATAATTCCTTGTCGAACCCAACCGTTGTCCATACAGGTGTTCCTCAGGGCTCTATTCTCGGCCCTCTTCTATTTACCGTATACATTAATGATCTTCCTCTATACTTCAAACACTCATCATGTGACCTTTTTGCCGATGACTGTACTGTCTATACTAGTGATAAATGTTGCACCACACTAGAACAATCTTTACAAAACGATACACATAATCTTATTACGTGGAGCAACGAGAATCGCATGCAAATAAATATTAGTAAAACTAAATGTATGTTAATATCAACCAGACAAAAACTACAAAACTTGCAGAAAACAACACTTCAGCTCTTCATTGAAACATCACTAATTGAAAACGTAAATGAACACAGAACTCTAGGTATCACTGTTGACCAACACCTAAGTTGGAACTCACATGTACATGCACTCACAAAGCAAACAGCACAAAAAGTTTACCAATTAGCCAAAATTAAACATTTCCTGGATGAAGAGGCAAGGAAAATGTTCTACATATCTTATATACAAACGCATCTAGACTATTGTTCCACAATCTGGGATGGTTGTTCTGTCTCCAACACAAAAAGGCTCCACTCGCTTCAAAAACGCGCAATGCGCCTTGTTGCTGATAAACACCAATCACATTGTATAGATTTATATAATTATCTTCAAATATTACCCCTCAGGAAGCACTTCCTCTTTAACAAAGGGAAATTTATTCACAAAATCCTGTCACAGAATGCTCCAAAGTATCTTTGGCCGCTTTTAAAATACAATGACAGACGTAGTCAGCGCTTAAACAAATTACAGGTACCCAGGCCCAGGCTTGACCTATTTAAAACTAGTTTGGCTTACTCAGCTGCTCATCTTTGGAACAATCTTCCCAATGACCTGAAAAACACGCACAGTCCTTACTCATACAATCGTATACTGTTCAAATACTTTATGAGTGCTGATTATATGCCACCCTAACTGATTGTCTGATTGTGTTGTACTTTTATCTAATATACTGTATGGAGGCTCTGATGATCTAGTTTTCATTACAATATACTTATTCTTAATATTATATTCTTAATAACTTATATTCTTAATTTTATGATCAGTTACTGTTAATGTATGCTGTTATACTTCCTTGTAATGTTGCACTGTCCTTAAATTAATACTTTCAGTACGCTGGAGAATGTTGAGTAACAGTAATAAAAGATGAGCAAGAGGATGGAAGAATGCAAGAGGGGACTGTGTCCGATTTTCAATCCTTGGCAAATTAATTGCTTTCGTATATGTCTATCTAACTATCTACCTAGTCTGATTCTGGTCTTGAGTTTGGGACGCAAAGGAAATGGAAAGGAAAATGGAAAGTAACTGTTTACCCACCTCATCTTGATGAACCTAAAAAAAAAAAAAAAAAAAAAGTCCCTGAGTCATTCAGTTGAACACCGTATGAACATTTTACAAGTTCTCATAACATACCTCTGAATGTGTCTCAAATCACTAATTAACAGTACGAAGAATTCGATTCTTATGTTTTTTTTTATTTATTTATTTAATTTTTTTTTAAATTTATTTATTTTATTTATTTATTTATTTTTCAAATTCATTATTGTTATTAATTTTTTTGTTTTTTGTTTGTTTGTTTGTTTGTTATTATTTTTATTTTATTTTAAAAACACTTTAATTATGATGATTATTGCAAATGTAATATTACTTTTATAATGATAAATGCCTTAATAATGCTTAAAGTAAATGTGAGGATGAAAGGATATTAGTATACATGATGAGAGAGAGAGGAAGGGCAGAATGTCAGACGGGCCTGCGTGCCCAATTCTTAACCCTTTGAAAATAAAGTTCGTTCGTTCGTTCGTTCGTCCTTTCACCAATACAACGAAAAACTCAGTGTATTGCAGACTTAGAAAAATTTCACTATCAGGGTGTTTCCTTTACCGCAGGTTGGGGCTAGATTTACTGTCCCGAGTTCCATAGCCCACTGCGGTTGTTCCACAGCCAGCATGATGCCTTTTCCGCAGTTTCATTAAGCCTCTTCAGTGCTGTTGTTCTCGACTGTCCCCTCAGCCCCAACAATTTCAATAAATCATACACTGACGCAGCCACGAGCCCTCTTGCACCCACCTCAACAGCCATGACCCTTGCAGTCAACCCATCGTGTCACAGATGTCACAAGACAGATTTTGGGGCGACCTCTTCTCGATCTCTCTTTCACTACGGCAGTAATCAGTTCATTTTTGTACTGATTTTATTGCCATTTCCCCTGAGTCGCACCCTTTTCTTTCTCCCTCCACTGTAGCAGATATTTTGTATTTACATTCTTACATTCCTCTCACTGATAAGTCATCACGTATGTTTGTTACCCGTCCCTTCCCTAAACATTTAAAGGAGCGGCAGAGATAATATAAACGACAGGCACATTATCGTGTACCCAACCTTGGCCGCTACCGATTAACACCGAAATCACAAGTGCATTTGCATAATTGCTGATAAGGCCATGTAGCGAAAGGTTTTCGTATTATGATAATAGTGGTAGAGCAGAAGTAGAATCTCTCTCCAGAAAGTATGAAGTTCCAGTGCCCGAGAAGTACACTGGTATCACAAGTGAGTTACAGCTGTGAATACTCTGAGCTGGACAATAGATTTAGGCTTCAGAAGTATAAGATGCTACTTTCGCTATCGTAACCCTATGTGATAATATAATTAAATTTGAAAAGGTAACTCAAAATTTTAACAGTTAAAAATTTAACAAGTCAAATGAGTACAATTATCCAATTTATTATGTACATCTATATATTCTTGTAATGAGAAATGGTTGTTGTAAGATGGTAAAATGTATGATTATTTACAGTTACAAATCAAATAAACAAGCTAAAAAGTCTTGGATTTATCTTCCACTGAACTTATAAAACAAGTTTGTCACATTATCTCTTGCCATCTAGTTGTCATCATTAAACAGTCGTTTTAGAAACTGCTCACAGGATTTGTTGGATGGATACACATAAACTCAACTTTAGCCACGTCTGCTCGAGGTTCCTCCGACACACTGGAGTACGGAAGACTTTCCTTCAGCCCGCCCTATAACTACGGGGGACTAAGGTGTTGAAGAGTGGTTGACCTCTAGGCTTCAGTGAGCTGGATCAACTTCTTCAAGTCTTTAGTTTCTCGATCAGGAATGATCATAAACATTGATCATAAAAACCTGGAACAAAAGGTAATAGGTGGCCATTTTGTTCCAACAATCTCACCACCCACTGCTGTTCATGATGCGACCATGTCTTCAGTGTTTGTATATAAATGAATGAATCATGGTAGTATGTTACAGAGATAGCATGATAAGATAATATATACTGTGCAAAATTAACAATATACATGAATAAATCACATGTTATGATACATGGGTACGATATAACCTTTGCCTTCCACTTATGGATGTCAAGTCACTTATGTACTTGTTGGTATGTCGTAAGCTTCCAGGCAAGAACTAGCCATGATATATGGGTTAACCAATTAATGGTTATGCTTCCTGACAATGCCGGTGAAGGTTATCTCTGGTTAGCGTCATTCCCTTTTTTATTATATCTGCTACAATCAATCAGAAATAAAATCTGAAATAAAATGATATTAGTAATACATATATTTTTAATAAACTTACATACCCTCTTAGGATTAATAAGCTCACGGTGAGACTGTATTGGCTTAATTTAATCTGCCCTGCATGCAGCGTGAAAATAGAACTTTTCTTGCAGATGCTGTCTTCCAGTTTCTCACTCTGGCTTCTGGATTTGGTGTGTGTGTTTTCCAATGCGCCGCTCTGTCCTTATATTTCAGTCTCTCCCGTCCGAGAAAGCACCTCCTAAATTCCCAAAAAGATTTTAGTTTCATCTCCTGATTTGAGGCGATTTGAAGCAATCTGTGTTTTTCCTGCACTTGTTTTTCTCTTCTGTTCACTACACACTTATATTCTTCCGTCCTTCCTATGTATCATTCCCTTTTCCCCATATGACGCTTTCATTCCATATAAGTTTTATCCAAATCCGTTGAGGCTTGTTAGTGTAATAAATTTTTAAAGATTATTAGCTAACTTTTAGCCGATGTGATGAAGGTGAAAAATATTAATTATCTTTAAAACTATTTATATTTGAATAATATCCTTTTGGATATAATTCCTAGTCTATCTCCTTTGTTGAGTTATATTTATTTAATATTATTCCAACCGGGCGTTCTCCGGTAGTTAATAATTTAATTTTCAGTAAATGCATACTTTTAAAGTCCACCATACATTCCTATATAGCTTATTTCCTCATTCTTGCAATACCGTTCCAGCTAAACGTAATTCACATTTCCGCTGTCACAAACTTCAAAGAAAGACCCGCCGAGCCGACCTTGCACTGTGTGTGTGGGTGTCGCGTGGGCGTGTGTCGCGCTACAACCAAGCAAGTGTTAACAATTTCGCTACAGAGCCCTCCTCTTTAAAACAGTGCCTGCACGGTTAACTTTTTGGTAACACATGCTGCAGTTCCTCCTTAATTTTATGTTTCTCTATATCTCCTTTGATAGGATGCCTACTTAAAAAATCGGGTCCAAGATTGTCCCGTCCTGGAATGTATCTCACATTGAACGAATTTGGAGATAACAGTAAACTCCACCTTAAAAGTCGTGAATTTAATTTTTTAGACACTGCTAAAAACATCAAAGGCTGGTGATCACTTTCCACAATGAAGTGTTTCCGGTAAAGAAAAGGGGCGAATTTGTTGATCGACCAGACCAAAGCGAGGCATTCACGTTCAACGGTAGAATAATTTCTTTCAGCTGTATTTAACTTTCTACTGGCAAAAGCTACTGGTAATAGCATATGTGGCGGTGTGTCTGTCCGCTGTAGTAATGTTGCTCCGATGCCTACATTGCTAGCATCCGTTCTTAGTACGAACTCTTGTGTGAGATCGGGAAGGGCAAGGATAGGTTTATTTGTCAGCTTATTTTTCAACTCTGTATAAGCCTGTTCACACTCCGCAGTCCATTGTATTTTATCCGGCTGACCTTTTTTGGTTAAGTCGGTTAATGGCGCGCATAATGAGTTAAAATGGGGTATATATTTCTGATAAAACCCGCACAGTGACACAAAGGATCTTACATCCTTCTTAGTTTGTGGTCTTGGTGCTTTTCTCATTTTCTCTACATTCTTTGGGTCCGGAGACATTTGCCCTGTAGAGATAGTGTGACCTAAAAATTCCAATGTCTCACATCCAATATGACACTTAGTTGGACGTGCTGTCAATCCCGTTTCTCTCAGTCTATCCAACAACATGGAGAGTGCTACTACGTGTTCCTCAAAGGTAGTGGTAGCAATCAGAATATCATCCATGAAGTTGGTGATATGAGGATTTTGTAATGGTTCCAACAATTTCCTCATCATTCTGGTGAAGATACTTGGAGCATTCTTTAAACCAAATGGGAGTACATTGAACTCGTAATGTCCATCCGGTGTACTAAAGGCTAACAGTTTCCTAGCTTCTGGTTTTACTGGTATTTGGTAGTATCCCTTGCTTATATCTACTTTTGATAAATACCGAGCCTTACTCAATGTAGCAAACAACTGATAGGTGTCAGGTAATGGGTCTACCTGAGATTCAGTGATAGCATTTAGTTTCCTATAATCAATGCATAACCTGTGTTCACCACTAGGCTTCCTTAATAGCACCACACTTGAGCTGTAGGGAGATTCAGACTTTGAAATAATTTTCTCTTTTAAGAAATAATCAATCTCATCCTTGAGTGCTTATGCTTGCTATTGTTCAGTCCATGTCCGCAACAATGCTTCCAGTGGACCGTGTATGGGGACGGCAAAACAACCACGTTGCCGGACCCACACCTATTTCTATTGTAAGGGGCAGTTTACCGAAGTGGGGCCTGTCTCAATCAATTGTCTGGTACAGCCCTGGTTCCTACCTCCTATGGTTCTGGTTTGTTTCTGCAGCTTTTTTAATACTGGTTGCTGACTAACAAATGGTTCCAGATGATCCAGGCCACGGTGCTCCGTTAAATATCTAGTCGGGGTGGAATGTCTTACGTCCCCTCTCTGTACAATACGGAGAGTTGCCATGGTTACTGGTGTAACAGTAGACTTGTTGTGATTTGGTTTTCTCCTTATCACCGCATCTACCTGTTGTTTTCTCTTGTGAGTATTCTTAGTGGGCCTACGTCCGCAACAATGCTTCCCTAGGTCCTGTAACTGGTCTACACTTCTGAATGAGGTTACCTAGTTACATTCTGAACAGGATTTCACATACCAACTTATGTCTTCAATTATTCCTGGCCAGTAATATCGCAATGCTATCTTTCGACAAGTGGCCCCTTTTCCTCTGTGACCCCTGCCTGATGTAGCATGCTCTTGCTCCATAATTTCCTCCCTGTAGAATTTTGGCACTACCAGCTGTCCATGCCCTTTAGGTCCTTTTCCAGCTTGTCGGTAGAGTAGGCCATTTTCTATGTAGAAGTCTCCTTTTTCTGGAGGGTTATGGGCCTTTGGCAATTTGCCAAAACAAGGCTTCAATGTGCTGTCTGCTGTTTGAGCCTTTTTCATCTTTATAGGATGAATGTTTATTGGATTTCCCTCCTCCTTTTTGGTGCTCAACCTAGTATGGTTTGCTGTCATGACAACAGGTTTTATTGGGTCACCCAAAAAGACATATTTACTTCCTATTACCAGCGGGTATATAGGATCATCACTCACTGCTGCTCTTATCACTCCTTCCACATAGCGAGTTCTCACGTTGATCCATGCTATGGGAAGTGTCATGGTGACGGTTCCCTGCATTGCCCCTTGTATGTCCACTGTTTCGGTGGTAAGTTGATCAGGGTGCACTAGGGTCGCACTCACGACTGAGTCGAATTCCAATCCTGAATCATAAAAGCACTGAATTTTAGTGCCATTACATGTCACTTCCTCACAGACAGGGGGATGATGGAGGTCATTCTGACTAACTGCTAGTTCCTTCCTTCTCTTGTTCCCCGTTGTAAGACAGGCAGCGTGATAAGGAGGGTTTTTCCGTCCGCATTCTGCAGTATTGTGGTTACTCATTTGGCAAGATTTACACCACTGTCCTTCCTTTCTTGAAGGTCTATTTTCTGATCCTTGAGGGTTTTTGTCTTTATAATCAGTTCTGTGTTTGTTCTTGTTGGAATTGTCCCTGTGTTCATAGTTGGTAGAGTTTTGTGAAGGTTTGAAGTTCTCACCCTGCTTCTTCTTATTTCCTGACACTTCTGACTGAGCTGCTTGATATCTTTCAGCCATGGTTAAAATATCTTCCATTCTCTCTGCTCCTTGCTCCATAAGAAATTTTCTCATTTCTTGAGGCATGGATTCTCTCAGTTGTTCCATCATGACCATTTCTTTTATATCTTGACATTTTCTTAAGCTAATCCATTTTGTCAGATAAGTTTCCAATCTGGCAGAAAACTGGGGATAGTTTTCTCCTGGAAGTAGCTTAGCCGTTCGGAATCTCTTTCTATAAGATTCATAATTCTTTTCGTACCTAACCAGTAAAGCTTGTTTTAAGATTTCATAATCTTCCTGGTCTTCTTTTGAGAGTTTTAAATAAACATCGTATGAAACTCCCCGCAACCACTGAGATAGCTTAAGGCTCCATTTTTCCTTTTCCAATCCATAGGTAGAGGCCAGTCTCTCATATATTTCCAGGTACGACTCAATGGCGTCCTCCTTCTCAATAAATGGATCCAGGTGGAAACTCATGGCTCCATTTGCCGTGCTATGGTGTAGTGGTGTTGATGGTATTGTATGATGGTGATATTACTAAATGTAATTGTATGAGGCCAGCTGTGAAGGCTCCTGAGATAAAATGTAGTTGTGAATTGTCAGAAGGCCTTTCTTGCTACCACTACGACCTCACACTTAATTTTTTTTTAATGAATGTGGCTACGTAAAGTGTCTAGGGTAATGATGTGTAGTGTGGTGTGATAGTTTCTAAATACACCCACAGATAATTAAGAAGACTAATAATATTAACAAATGTTAAAATACACTGAACTAACTCACGTGTGTAAAATTTTTGTTAGAATTATATTACATTTATTTTGTTCTGGATCAATTTTTTAGGTTGACCAGAACTTAAAAGGATTTAGAAATTATGAAAGAAATGCATGGAATATTATATCATAAATGCAAAAGTGTACATATATATGTACTATATTAGTTAGTTTTATTAAAATGTTCTAGTAGTCATCTACTTGGGAGGATAGTTACTGTTTGTGCTGTTGGGGTGGCCTCATCACTCCTGTCTATATTGACTACACAGTGTCCAGAAAATGGTGGGAATTTTTATGAGGGTATTAGTAACTAAACGTGGTTGGTGAATGTCCAGCAGACCAGAGGCTCACTCATCTTTTAATTGTAGCTCTGGTGCTGAAATCTGGTGGTCCCACCTCTCTGTGCTGGCGGGCAATAATGGTGGTCTCTGTCACAAGTACTGCACAGATACACTCGAGTAAAGTCACCAACTGAATAGTCACTGCTTGGTTGACAACAGAAACTCGCAGCTCTGCAATCAAAGTATGGGCCATGTGTCAAAATCTATTCTCTACCCACGTCTGGACACAACACTGACACAACAACCACATCATACAGACAGGTCAGATCTCTCTGACCAAACAGCACATTTACCATGGTGGTTTTACATCAGATAGATCCTCCCAGACCATAGATTCTGAAAAATATTTATTAGTTGTCTGCCCTAAAAGAGGATAGGCAATATGTTTCATTATTCCCAACACTTGATCTGTCTTGCTTAACCCTTGCTGGAGTTTATGTACATTGTTGGTCCCTAGACCCTGACTAGGGCGGGGGGTCTAGAGCAAATCCCCTACTTGTTTGTAAGGCCAGATTTTGATATGGCAGTATCAAATCACTCGAACATGAAACAATATTCAAAATATATAAGGAAATAATTTCAATCTTACCAGATTATGAATAAATAACACAGAATTGCTAGCAAAACTCAGCTGAGCTGCTGGCTATAGTATGGCGTCCCTAAATTTATTACACTTTCTTTCATATGGAAATCACCACACTTTAAAATCTGGGTCTATCACTGAACAACTATTGAAGAATGGCCCCACTTTCGCGTCTGAGCGCTAATGATATGATTGTCTGTGGCCAATCACTGCCCAGGTTTATTTTAATTTCAAATTCCTACACTAAAGTCATTTCAGTCATGCTTCAGTCAAGTATGGATGGTTATCTGTTAGTCTGTCCGTCTCTACTTGTGTTTCTACAAAATGTACTTGATTTTTGAACCAACCTTTCTCTCCCCTCCAAAATTTTGTCGTTAAAAGTTATATTTAGACACAGCTACCACCCAAAAACCCTCTCCTCCATACTAAGTAAATTTGAACACCTGCGTTTCGAGGTCGTGTTTTTTTGTGCAATTAGCGACACTTTTAGATTCAATACAGTCTGTCGAAGATGTGAACAACACTGTCTTTTGTCATTATCTTCAATATTATCTATCCGTCTGTAAAATTAAGAACATATTAGTTCACTGCTCAGAATAGGCCATCCGGCCAGCTAATTTTTATATTCCTAACATTAATATTAAGAAAAAGTACTTTTTAATTTTTGTAATATTCCTAACATCTGCGTTTAGCCGCTGAATTCAAATCAAGGGCTTGGTATCGCAAAAGCGTCCATTCCGTACCTCGTGTCAATTTGGGGGACGTGAATTTTTACTTTCCTCCATCCCCCTTAATTGCGTCTCCTTAGCCTTGCCAGTCTCACGCAATCTTTCCAGTCATATTTTTTTCCTTTTTGATCCGCCGTTCCCCTCCGGTCTAGCAAGTCAATTTTTATGGAGGATGATGACCCGCGGTCTAGGCGATCATGTACTATTCGCAGCCTACGCATTATGTTTTTATCCTTAAATGTTATCTTTGGAGGGATTTTACCGTTGTATCTCTGTCAATTTCACTACACATCTCCCCACTTGAAAACATGCCTATGGCAAGTTCCAAAACCAGCGATACACATAGGTAAAATTACTCCTCACGTCTGCCACTACTCTAATTTTGATCACAGGGGTGCCGACTGAGGAAATCTGCACCGACATTCAATTTGCCTGGGATATATTGGATACTGAACTGATAAGGTTGAAGCAATAAAGACCACCTCAGCAATCTTGCGTTTCCATGCTTAGCCTGAGACAAGAACACGAGAGGCTGATGGTCCGTCTCCACCACAAATGTCCTACCATACAGATAGATTTGAAACTTCTTTATTGCCCAGATTAATGCTAAACATTCCTTTTCGCTTGTGGAGTATCCTTGTTCCGCCTTATTCAATTTGCGGCTTGCATAAGCGACTGGTTTCAGTTCCCCATCAGGTGAAGCTGATCTTTGCAACAAAGCCCCTCCTAGTCCTACATTACTTGCATCGGTTCTTAAGACAAAGTCCTGTGTCAAATCAGGCAGTTTGAGAATAGGCTTGCTAGTGAGTTTTTCCTTTAACTCTTGGAACGCTAGTTCACATTGTGCAGTCCAAATAATTTTATCTGGAAGTCCCTTGCGAGTCAGATCAGTCAGAGGAGCACAAATAGCGTTAAAATTTTTGATGTATTTCTGATAAAATCCGCATAACGACACAAATGATCGCACGTCCTTTTTTGTTTGCGGCCTAGGTGCTCTCTGCAGTTTTTCCAAGTTCTTAGGATCAGGGGTCATATTACCCTGATATACAGTGTGTCCCAAGAATTCCAACTCTTTGCATCCAATACAACATTTTGTTGGCCTAGCAGTTAAGTTCGCCTCCCGAAGTCTATCAAACAACATCTCCAGAGCTTCAATGTGTTCTTCAAATGTCTCTGTGGCGACGAGAATATCATCCATGAAATTCGTGATACATGGGTTATTCAGGGGATCCAACAATTTTCGCATCATCCTTGAAAACACACTCGGAGCATTTTTCAGTCCGAATGGTAGCATATTGAATTCATAATGTCCATCCGAAGTGCTAAAAGCCAAATAAGGTCTCACTTCAGGCTTCACTGGGATCTGGTAATAGCCTTTACTAAGATCCACCTTTGAAAAGTATTTTGCCTTGTTCAGTCTGGCAAATAACTGTTTTGTGTCTGGTAATGGATCCACTTGTCCTTCTGTGACAGCATTCAGTTTCCTGTAATCTATGCACAGTCTGTGTTCCCCAGACGGTTTTCTCAACAAAACGACACTAGAACTAAAAGATGATTCACTGTGCGAAATAATCCCCTCCTTCAACAAATACTCTATTTCTTCCTTCAATGCCTTCTCCTTCGCGAACGGAATAGAATAGGCTCTCATACAGATTGGGTTTGAGTCTACCAGTTTCATGTCATACTGTAGCAAATTTGTATGGCCTGGTTTATCTGTTAATACATCTGTATGTTCCTCCAGAACTTGTTGAACTCTCTCCCTCTGGTTTTTAGTCAGGTGCTTACTGACTTTTACCTGTGCTGCTGTTTCACAAGGATGTAATGGGTATTCATGTGAGGTGAGTGGTTCTTTTTGCATCTGGGTTGCAATAGCCAAGGTCAATAAGGGGGTGCTTTCCTGGAGTGGTCTGTCCAGATACTTCTTTAACAGGTTTACATGATAAACTTTTTCCTTCCCCTTTTTGTCAATTTTATAGTTTGTTCTAGACACCTTCTCTAGAACCGTATATGGACCTTGCCAACCAATTTGTAATTTATTCTGGCTTCCCGGTAGTAGAAGCAGCACCTTCTCTCCGACTGCCAGTTCCCTGTCCTTTGCCTTCCTATTAAAATATGCTGCATGTTTCTTCCTGGCTTGTTTCAAATTATCATTTGCCAGTT
Source organism: Oreohelix idahoensis (assembly GCA_024509875.1). Classification (NCBI taxonomy): domain Eukaryota; kingdom Metazoa; phylum Mollusca; class Gastropoda; order Stylommatophora; family Oreohelicidae; genus Oreohelix; species Oreohelix idahoensis. The sequence goes on along the minus strand of JAMPIV010000737.1, from coordinate 285,739 downwards.
TCCATCCAGCTTTCAAACGATTGGTCAGTTCGTTCACATATTGATAAGATGAGGTAACAGTCTCTTCCGCCTTCTCATCTGTCCAGGTCCTTAATAAAGTTACATCTGGATCTTTAATTTATCATACGTATTTTTCCTGGAACCCGTCGGGTCCCGTCCATTAGAAGCTTTATAATGAGGACTTTTCTTCCTAGAATCATCACTCACAAATCGACCACTACCAATTTTTTTCTTGGGTTTATCTCCCCACTTTAGATTGCTTATGAGAGATCTTCGCTCTCTTTTCTGTTCTTCCAGTTTATATAAGTCTGACCGAGGGATTGTCATCCTATCCTGGGTAAAATTTCTTCTTTGTACTCTTCGCATAGTGGCCATGTTAATCCATTCAAGTGAAGACTGGGTGTGAAAAGGGGGCTCCCATTCCACTTTGTCTACCCGAGTATAATTAGTTTTCCTTTCAGGCCTAAAGTTGCCCCGTGGCGTTTCTAGGTCCTGCACATATTTTCCCTTTGTGGGTGTTCCCTCATGAAATACGCCACATGCTTCTACAAAGTTTTCAACATCGACATTTACGTCGGGCCAATAGTATTTTCGAGCAATCTTTTGGCAGATGGTACCGACTTTCTCATGGTCACCATCTTTTCCAACATGTAAGCTCCTTATTAAGTTTGCCCTATATATCTTGGGAAGAACTAACTGTCCGTGACCAGTGGATCTAGTTCCTGTCTTCCTGTATAATAGTTTGTTCTTCATGAAATATTCCCCCTTGCTCGGAGGTGTGTGGCATTTGGGCAATTTTTTAAAACAGGGATTGAGTGTCCTATCCTCAGCCTGCGTCTTCCTCATCTCCTCTGGATGAGCATTTATAGGTTCACCTTCTTCCTCCTTCTTCTGTGACCTGGTCTGCACTGTCGCCATGATCACAGGTTTCTCGGGATTCCCCAAGAAGACGTATCTACACCCCAATATCAGAGGGTAGATTGGTTCATCTATCACTGCTGCTCTGATTTCTCCTTCCACATAGCGAGTTTTCACCGTTATCCTTGCGATGGGAAGTGTCATGAGTGGTATGTCCTTAGTCGCCCCTTGTATTTCCACTGTTTCTGTGGTATACTGACTTGGGTCCACTAGGCTAGACTTCACAACTGAATCATAATCCAAACCTGTATCATAAAGGCACCTTATGGTGACCCCATTACAAATAACATCCTCACAAACTGGGGGGTGATAAGGTTCCTGTTGCTCCTTAGGATTAACCTTTAATCTTTGCGTCCCCGACTTCATTGCAGCAATGTTTGAAGGTTTCCTTCTACAAAATTCGGTGTTATGGTTATCCTTCTTGCACCATTTACACCATCTTTTTCCTTGGTTCAACGGTTTTCTTTCATTGAACTTTTGGTCATTGAACTGTGAGTTTCTGTCGCGATAGTCATTTCTTGGCCGCTCAAAGTTTGTCCTACCTTTATTTCCCTGCTCTCTATTATCAAATTTATTAAATTGCTGTGGAGCTTTAAAATTGTCTATGTGCTTCTTTTTAGCACCACTTACCTCTGCCTGAGCTGCCTGATACCTCTCAGCAACATTTAAAATTTCCCCCAACTTCTCTGCACCTTGTTCCATGAGAAATTTTCTCATGTCTGGAGCCATGGACTCTCTCAATTGCTCAATCATGATCATTTCTTTAAGATCTTGGGTCTTCCCCAGAGCCGTCCATTTCTCCAAATAGGTTTCTAGTCTAGCAGAGAATTGGTGGTATGTCTCCCCAGACAACAGTTTGGCATTTCTAAATTTCTTACGATAAAATTCACCATTCTTCTCGTACCTTAATAACAAAGCCTGCTTTAACATGTCATAATTGTCTTGGTCTTCCCTGTTCATTTTAGCAAATACTTCATAAGAAGTACCTCTCAATCCCTGTGATAGCTTTAAGCTCCACCTCTCTCTCTCTAACCCATATGTAGTAGCTAATAACTCAAAACGTCCTAGGTACCCCTCTATGTCATCGTCTTTTTCAACAAAATGGTCTAAATGAAACCCCATAGCTGAGTTTGAGGCTCCCAGACTAGGCGTAGCATCTGAGGCAAAAGGGCTGGCACCATTTTCAGGAGCCTGGCCTTGTAATTCCAGCTCCCTTAGTCGTAATTCGTGCTCCCTTTGCAACCTTCTATCTTCTGCCTCCCTTTCGGCCTTTTTATCTTCTGCCTCCCTTTGCTGTCGTTTTTCTTCTGCCTCCATCTGCAGCCTCTTAATTTCTCTATCAGCCTCAATTTGTAACCTCTTCTCTTCAGCTACCTTTCTATCTTCCCTTTCAATATATTTATCACATTCAGTCGTTACGTATTGAATTAAAATTTGACCATCCATTCCCATCTCCTTCGCGGTGAGCACAGCAGCTGATCTAAATTTTGCCAGCTCCGCCATACTTTTTAGACAATATAATAATATACAAGATAAATCTCTAACCAGTAAATACACTAAGTACTTCTTATGACTATAGTCTACCCAATTCTAACTAACCAGTTAACTAATTAATTATTACTGGCTGTGAAGATTCACCAACTTTTATCTGCAGGGACACTTTTAATGTTAAAGGAAATTTTACAATTTATTTCCCTACTCTTATTTCTCCCACCAGGAGATCCTAATATTACTGTTGGGCTAATTATCCCTGGACAAGACCCCAATTTATGTAGTGGTGTTGATGGTATTGTATGATGGTGATATTACTAAATGTAATTGTATGAGGCCAGCTGTGAAGGCTCCTGAGATAAAATGTAGTTGTGAATTGTCAGAAGGCCTTTCTTGCTACCACTACGACCTCACACTTAATTTTTTTTTTAATGAATGTGGCTACGTAAAGTGTCTAGGGTAATGATGTGTAGTGTGGTGTGATAGTTTCTAAATACACCCACAGATAATTAAGAAGACTAATAATATTAACAAATGTTAAAATACACTGAACTAACTCACGTGTGTAAAATTTTTGTTAGAATTATATTACATTTATTTTGTTCTGGATCAATTTTTTAGGTTGACCAGAACTTAAAAGGATTTAGAAATTATGAAAGAAATGCATGGAATATTATATCATAAATGCAAAAGTGTACATATATATGTACTATATTAGTTAGTTTTATTAAAATGTTCTAGTAGTCATCTACTTGGGAGGATAGTTACTGTTTGTGCTGTTGGGGTGGCCTCATCACTCCTGTCTATATTGACTACACAGTGTCCAGAAAATGGTGGGAATTTTTATGAGGGTATTAGTAACTAAACGTGGTTGGTGAATGTCCAGCAGACCAGAGGCTCACTCATCTTTTAATTGTAGCTCTGGTGCTGAAATCTGGTGGTCCCACCTCTCTGTGCTGGCGGGCAATAATGGTGGTCTCTGTCACAAGTACTGCACAGATACACTCGAGTAAAGTCACCAACTGAATAGTCACTGCTTGGTTGACAACAGAAACTCGCAGCTCTGCAATCAAAGTATGGGCCATGTGTCAAAATCTATTCTCTACCCACGTCTGGACACAACACTGACACAACAACCACATCATACAGACAGGTCAGATCTCTCTGACCAAACAGCACATTTACCATGGTGGTTTTACATCAGATAGATCCTCCCAGACCATAGATTCTGAAAAATATTTATTAGTTGTCTGCCCTAAAAGAGGATAGGCAATATGTTTCATTATTCCCAACACTTGATCTGTCTTGCTTAACCCTTGCTGGAGTTTATGTACATTGTTGGTCCCTAGACCCTGACTAGGGCGGGGGGGTCTAGAGCAAATCCCTACTTGTTTGTAAGGCCAGATTTTGATATGGCAGTATCAAATCACTCGAACATGAAACAATATTCAAAATATATAAGGAAATAATTTCAATCTTACCAGATTATGAATAAATAACACAGAATTGCTAGCAAAACTCAGCTGAGCTGCTGGCTATAGTATGGCGTCCCTAAATTTATTACACTTTCTTTCATATGGAAATCACCACACTTTAAAATCTGGGTCTATCACTGAACAACTATTGAAGAATGGCCCCACTTTCGCGTCTGAGCGCTAATGATATGATTGTCTGTGGCCAATCACTGCCCAGGTTTATTTTAATTTCAAATTCCTACACTAAAGTCATTTCAGTCATGCTTCAGTCAAGTATGGATGGTTATCTGTTAGTCTGTCCGTCTCTACTTGTGTTTCTACAAAATGTACTTGATTTTTGAACCAACCTTTCTCTCCCCTCCAAAATTTTGTCGTTAAAAGTTATATTTAGACACAGCTACCACCCAAAAACCCTCTCCTCCATACTAAGTAAATTTGAACACCTGCGTTTCGAGGTCGTGTTTTTTTGTGCAATTAGCGACACTTTTAGATTCAATACAGTCTGTCGAAGATGTGAACAACACTGTCTTTTGTCATTATCTTCAATATTATCTATCCGTCTGTAAAATTAAGAACATATTAGTTCACTGCTCAGAATAGGCCATCCGGCCAGCTAATTTTTATATTCCTAACATTAATATTAAGAAAAAAGTACTTTTTAATTTTTGTAATATTCCTAACATCTGCGTTTAGCCGCTGAATTCAAATCAAGGGCTTGGTATCGCAAAAGCGTCCATTCCGTACCTCGTGTCAATTTGGGGGACGTGAATTTTTACTTTCCTCCATCCCCCCCAATTGCGTCTCCTTAGCCTTGCCAGTCTCACGCAATCTTTCCAGTCATATTTTTTTCCTTTTTGATCCGCCGTTCCCCTCCTGTCTAGCAAGTCAATTTTTGTGGAGGATGATGACCCGCGGTCTAGGCGATCATGTACTATTCGCAGCCTACGCATTATGTTTTTATCCTTAAATGTTATCTTTGGAGGGATTTTACCGTTGTATCTCTGTCAATTTCACTACATATGGTTGGAGCTACTTTCAGAGTGAGGTGAGCTAGCATTGCTAGCTGCTCCCTGGAGTTCAAGTTCCTTTAAACTTAACTCATGAGCTCTTTGTAACCTTCTTTCTTCAGCCTCAGCTTCCAATATTAGTCTCTTTTCTTCTCTTTCCAGTCTTTTGGCTTCTCTTTCTGCCTCTAATTTCTTATCCTCTGCTTCCATTCTTTTGGCTTCTCTCTCTGCTTCCATTCTTTTGGCTTCAGCTTCAACTTCCATTCTTTTAGTCTCTCTTTCTAAATATTTATCCACTTCAGTTGTGATATGCCGAATTAGAGCATCTCCTGTCATACCCAAGTCTTTTCCTTCCTGCATAATCGCAGCTCTAAACTTCACCAATTCAGCCATGATGCTTACTTACCAGAGGGTATATAATTTTATCTTCACTAACCAACTAACTTAATTAAAATCAATTAATTACTTTGAACAAGACAAATCCTTAAAACCTTGTGAGCGTTTCCTATTTACTTCGTACTCAATGGTACTACTATTACGAAAAATTTCTAAGTTTTAGAATTTTTCAAAAAAATTTATTTTTACAAACTATTTGTGGCTCAAGATAGAAGAATACATAGATAGTGTCTCAGGATAAAAATAATATCCCGCGAAAGAGCCCCCAGTGTAGCGAAAGGTTTTCGTATTATGATAATAGTGGTAGAGCAGAAGTAGAATCTCTCTCCAGAAAGTATGAAGTTCCAGTGCCCGAGAAGTACACTGGTATCACAAGTGAGTTACAGCTGTGAATACTCTGAGCTGGACAATAGATTTAGGCTTCAGAAGTATAAGATGCTACTTTCGCTATCGTAACCCTATGTGATAATATAATTAAATTTGAAAAGGTAACTCAAAATTTTAACAGTTAAAAATTTAACAAGTCAAATGAGTACAATTATCCAATTTATTATGTACATCTATATATTCTTGTAATGAGAAATGGTTGTTGTAAGATGGTAAAATGTATGATTATTTACAGTTACAAATCAAATAAACAAGCTAAAAAGTCTTGGATTTATCTTCCACTGAACTTATAAAACAAGTTTGTCACATTATCTCTTGCCATCTAGTTGTCATCATTAAACAGTCGTTTTAGAAACTGCTCACAGGATTTGTTGGATGGATACACATAAACTCAACTTTAGCCACGTCTGCTCGAGGTTCCTCCGACACACTGGAGTACGGAAGACTTTCCTTCAGCCCGCCCTATAACTACGGGGGACTAAGGTGTTGAAGAGTGGTTGACCTCTAGGCTTCAGTGAGCTGGATCAACTTCTTCAAGTCTTTAGTTTCTCGATCAGGAATGATCATAAACATTGATCATAAAAACCTGGAACAAAAGGTAATAGGTGGCCATTTTGTTCCAACAATCTCACCACCCACTGCTGTTCATGATGCGACCATGTCTTCAGTGTTTGTATATAAATGAATGAATCATGGTAGTATGTTACAGAGATAGCATGATAAGATAATGTATACTGTGCAAAATTAACAATATACATGAATAAATCACATGTTATGATACATGGGTACGATATAACCTTTGCCTTCCACTTATGGATGTCAAGTCACTTATGTACTTGCTGGTATGTCGTAAGCTTCCAGGCAAGAACTAGCCATGATATATGGGTTAACCAATTAATGGTTATGCTTCCTGACAATGCCGGTGAAGGTTATCTCTGGTTAGCGTCATTCCCTTTTTTATTATATCTGCTACAATCAATCAGAAATAAAATCTGAAATAAAATGATATTAGTAATACATATATTTTTAATAAACTTACATACCCTCTTAGGATTAATAAGCTCACGGTGAGACTGTATTGGCTTAATTTAATCTGCCCTGCATGCAGCGTGAAAATAGAACTTTTCTTGCAGATGCTGTCTTCCAGTTTCTCACTCTGGCTTCTGGATTTGGTGTGTGTGTTTTCCAATGCGCCGCTCTGTCCTTATATTTCAGTCTCTCCCGTCCGAGAAAGCACCTCCTAAATTCCCAAAAAGATTTTAGTTTCATCTCCTGATTTGAGGCGATTTGAAGCAATCTGTGTTTTTCCTGCACTTGTTTTTCTCTTCTGTTCACTACACACTTATATTCTTCCGTCCTTCCTATGTATCATTCCCTTTTCCCCATATGAGGCTTTCATTCCATATAAGTTTTATCCAAATCCGTTGAGGCTTGTTAGTGTAATAAATTTTTAAAGATTATTAGCTAACTTTTAGCCGATGTGATGAAGGTGAAAAATATTAATTATCTTTAAAACTATTTATATTTGAATAATATCCTTTTGGATATAATTCCTAGTCTATCTCCTTTGTTGAGTTATATTTATTTAATATTATTCCAACCGGGCGTTCTCCGGTAGTTAATAATTTAATTTTCAGTAAATGCATACTTTTAAAGTCCACCATACATTCCTATATAGCTTATTTCCTCATTCTTGCAATACCGTTCCAGCTAAACGTAATTCACATTTCCGCTGTCACAAACTTCAAAGAAAGACCCGCCGAGCCGACCTTTCACTGTGTGTGTGGGTGTCGCGTGGACGTGTGTCGCGCTACAACCAAGCAAGTGTTAACAATTTCGCTACAGGCCAGGGTACGCGACAGATAAGAGATTACGTGTCTGGGTGACACATTTTGGAAAGACAACGATGACCTAATCGCTTCCTGTCCGACTTGTTATGACAAGATTACTTTCCATAAAGTAATAATTTGTTACATCTTACAAACGTTGTCGTATGAGTTTACCGATGTGTTTGTGAGTTGGTACACAAGGGATCGGATATTTTCATGCCATATTTGGGAGAGGTGACCTCTGAATTACTTTCAAAATGTTTCCATGTCAGGAATATTTTGAAATCGCCCCCCCCCCCTTCCCCCACCAGCATGTTTGAAATAATTGCAGCTTTTTCTTAGCTTCGTCACAAACAGATGCGGGGGTAGAACAGGAATATAACCTGACCTTTTCGCAGTTTTAATTCACCGTGATATTCACGCTTGCCAAGACACCAGACTTGCCAGAGGTTAGAATTCAGAATTCCATTTTATCAGACCGGACACCTTTTATTGGAGAATTGTCACGGATTGCCTCCCCTGCTTTGCAGTAGTGGTCCAACAGTGACCAAAACTCAAGAGTATTTAATATTGGCTTCCAAGGTATCTACCTGCGCGCAAGATTACACTTGGCAAAGATGTAGATAGAAGGTTAATAACATTTCTACCCGAAGGGAGCCTTCACAAGATATTTCCAGAAGTCATGAACAATGGTGCCTTGGGCTGAACAATTGTTAACTCATTATATCTGGTCCGTCGTCTATTGTGAAGGATTTAAGCAATGGTTTAGCCCTTTCAGGCCCACAGTTGGTGTAATCCAACGAATCCCTGTCATAAGGTTTAGCTCTGTTTAGAGGTAAATATATATATATATATATATATATATATATATATATATATATATATATATATATATATATATATATATATATATATATATATATATATATATATATATATATATATATATATATATATATATATATATATATATATCATATTCTGGCTCATACGTTTGCTTTCATACATATAACTGAACCAACTTTTATTGTTTAGTTTTAAAACAACAGGTAACAAATTTAATAGTGAATTAGTCTTTAACGGTTAAAATAAATATGGAAAGATTAGTGGAATTTTGATGGATATAAAGTTCTCGTCATTGAGACGTAGGTGGGAATTTAACCTTATACTTAAAGTTTAACTGAAATTTCCTTTTTGCTGGTGCCTTTTAGTTAGCACTTAGCTTGTATGAGTGAGTCCTGCCACCTAGGTTTTCGTCACGTTGTTCTGGTGATGTATGTACTTCTCTCACACGAGTGGCTTAGTAACTTCAGTACTTCAAACAGTCTGATAGCTTGTAACCACGTACTTTTAGAAAAAATAGAAAGACAAAAATGCCTCTGCTAAGTACAATGAGTTGGAAGTTTAACAGGCGCGTCCTCTCGTTATCCACCCACCAATGTTAATCTCCCAGAAGAGCTAAATTCCTGAGTTTACACAGTGCAACTCAGGAAAGATGAATACAATTCACCAATATTCCTCTGGGTATTAACTGGGACAATGTGTCTGGACAGCGCGAGCTAAGATTAGTGCCTGAATTAACATTACCAAGTTACATAAATCTCATAAAATGGTATGCTACACTTGAGGCACATATGATGTAGTCATCACTCATCACTGCTCCAGTCGGAGTCTGGGGCCACCTCTACTGTCGGGTTTTTCCGCACGACTAGTCAGAATAAATCACAAGCGTTTGCGGTAGTGGTTTATGAATATACTATTTCCGTATGCTGAGGTTGCCAGCCTCATATTTATAACCACTTAGCAAGAAAACATAATAAATTTACATTTCACAACTTACCACAAATTTTGGGAAAACACAATCTCCCTGCACAGATTTCAGATGGACACGAGCAATTTCGGTGCATATGCTCTCGAATTAATTTCGTCTGAGAAATTCCTCTTGTGATGGTGTTCTGTGATACACTTGGCCTGGGAAACTAGAAACTCCTCTTCGACGGTTGTTCTGCGATACACTTGGTCTGGGATATTATTTCTCTTATGACTGATGACCCAATTCCTAGTTTTCCAGTCTTGTATTTATAAGGTCCTGGTCCCTGAAGATTTATAGTCTTTGTATTTAAATATGCGGTTTACTCTTAAGGTGTTTCAGAGTTGCCCAAATACTGTCGATCTGTCACGTTTCATAAAGGAATTTTAGGTCCGATCGTTCTCTTTCTGTCTTCTTGGGAGTTGCTCTGTTGAAGTTGCAAAGCTGTCTGTTCTGTGCCTCTGAGTTCACTAGATTATATCTCTCATTCTCAGTTCAAATCACAGATTGTGTTTCCGCCGAATGTTCTAATAAAATTCATTGTATATTCCGGCTCTCACTTCAAACCAATCAAATCTCTCTAGCACTACGTGGGTTGTTTAATTTTAAAATATCCCCTCGCGTGTTTTAAAATATTACATTTTATTTTCCACGCGTGACCTCTTTCAAATCATGTGGTAATATTTCTTGTCAAATGTCTACTCTGCCATCTTATCTGCAATCATGATACAAAGATGAATCAGATGAGACGATTATCCAATTATCGCCTTTATCTGCGTGCCTCCGCCAGACAGATGTCTGGTCAGACAATGTTGTCTTCTTTCATCGTACGCACAATACAAGCTTGTGTTAACACGGTCAGCAGCTTTTCACTGGGGTCAAATGTTGGACCGCCACTTTTCAAAGGGTGATCAGACTGAGAGAACAGATAAGCGTATGACCGGTATAATTACCTGGTATTATCGCATGTTCCTTGCGGAACGTAAACAATTCTGCGTGTAAAGCAGATACGTCCGTAGGGGAGTAGAGTGTTAGAGACTTAACCCTACTAGATTCAGCATAGAGAGTAAAATAATGAATGAAAGGGAAAAACATTGCCAAATAATAAGCAAATTGAATGGGACAAAGAGAAAATTGAAGAAAAAAATGATACTGACAAAGAGGACGTGAGATCGCACAACCGTATCGTCACAAGAATCTTGAGAGACTTACAAAAAACAGCCCAGGAAATCTCTATCATTTTAAAAAAGGACACCCGGAATATCTGAGGAAACTGACCACACGAAGTCAGAGAGGGAATTAAAGTTAAAATTAACGACCCCAAGTACACGTGTAAAAAGGCATTGGCTAGTGCCTTAACTTCATTCATCTGAGCAAAAAGTCTGTGAACCAGGACTGGCGTAAGTTGGCATTTTACATTCTATATTTTCATTACTAACATGTAAACTAATGTGTATATATTACCATGTGAATATTAATATGTGAAAATCGCTAGTGGATGTCTCAGTCATTTGAGGCTGGCAACATCAACGCATTTAATGATGATTTCATAAACCACCACTGCACGGGCTGGCGACTGCTTTATTGCTAGTTTCTTAGGGAGAACTATACGCATCAGTTGTCCCAAGTTCCATATGTAGTAGAGAGGGAAAGATGACAGAAATTATGTACATTTTAGTTATAATACTTACAGTTTCAAACCAGTGTAAATGTCAATGTTAACATATTCACTTTAAAATTAATGGAAGTTTCAAACTTTTCAAGTCAGTGTAAACATAAATGAAAACATATTCAATTTATATTGTGAATACTTTTCAATCAGTGGAAATGTAAGTGTAAACATATTTTATCTGTACTATTAACCTTTTCATTTAAATGTAAAGTAACTATAAAAGCTATTCAATTTAAATGTAAAGAAAGTTTTTTCTCGAGGGATGAAGTTTAATTATCATAGAGGGTAAATTCTGATATAAATGGGATGGTAGAATAGGAAAAACGGGACACATAAGTACGTGTCGGGAAACGCAAAACTCCGGAGAGCGTTTCGTTTCTATTCTTTTATCGTAATTGGTGGTGTTACCAGTTGAAGGGTACTGTCTCTGGAACAAGAAGGGACCAGTGGCCTGAACGTTAAGCCGAGAGACCAACTTTGTAGACTCTTCCTGACACTCCTGGAAATGAGCTGCACCCTACAACCTTGACCAGCGACGAGCGTGAGCAATGTAAAAAGAACCAACCCAGCGGCAGCAGAAACAACCACTGGCAGCTAAGTGCAATATAGAAGCTGCCAAAGTGAATTATTTTTCATAGGACGTACTATAAATCAATGATGAACCCTTTCTTTCAAACTATTCAATTATATTCAAACTGTTACAACTTAAATTTAGCGTCGATTTAATCATTTTAAATGTACTGCATGCTTGTCTCAATCAATTTAATAAACACACTCTAAACAGAGCTATACCAGAATAATAAGAATTCCACTGAGTAAATCAGATGTGGGGGCTTGAATAAGCTAAAATTAATCATTGATTACTTCTTCACAAAAGTTGTCGGCATATTCTAGAATTAACGTGCTCAGCCAAAGCAGCATTGTTTTCGCTTATCTGAATATCTACATTGAGATAGAAGCGTCATTACCCTTCTATTTACAAATCTGCCAAGAGTAATATTGTGCGAAGGTAGACACCTTTGAAGCCCATACTAGATATTCTTGAGTTTTGGCCACTGTTGGACCACTACTGCAAAGCAGGGGAGCAATACCGTACATCAGATCCGCAGCCAGATCACTATACTTTGCCGCTTTGAACGAATGTTGCTCGTCCAATCTGGATTCAAATGGCACGGTCAGTTCAATCAATATAACCTGCTGCGATGAAGAAGAATGCAGTACTATATCCGGCCGTCTTCGAGATTTTCTGATACTCTCAGGATATGCCCCTCGTCCAGGTAGGTCTACAGCCATCTCCCAGTCCTTTGCACAGTCAAGAAGAGATCGTAAACTGCTACCTGATTTACTCGTTTTGGGGTGTGCTGACTTTCCTGCTTTCAAAAAGTATGTATTTGCGGTGCAAATGTATACTGCCCTCTAAAATTCTTCAATGGCAACATTGTCTTTACAAAATGTTCTTATATTTTTCCTCTCAACTTTGCTTATCTAGTTTATACTGGCCTGACCGCCAGGGTTGGAAATTCACCACGGTCTATCATTTCCAGTGCTGACCAAGACCCTACTCCACCTCCTCGTGGTGGTCCTGGAAACAGGCTGCATCACTGCAGTCTGGCTGAGGAGTAGGGATCGAAAATGGAAGGCAAACCCGGTCCCAAAAAAATGCCGTGCGGAAGTCGGATGTGTCGGCCGAAAGGTGTAAATACCGCAGCTTCGCTGTAAACGGACACAACGCAACCAACGTCCTTTTCAGGACGAACGAGGAAGAAGAAGATGAAACAGTTTATCATATGTTGGTAAAACTTAACGTACCTTTTTGTCTTCAAGAGAACACATATTTATCTTGTTCTGGCGACACTGTCTCTTGTCCTCTATAAAATATTACACACTGGGAGAGAGCCCATTTTCTGAACCTACGCTTAACGCGTTCTCGAATCTACTGACTTAATTTTTAACCACGATTTATAATTACAACTGGGAGCCGCGCTGGTGTAATGGTTACCACATTGCGCTGGCGATCAGGTGTTCAAGGTTCAAGCCCGGGCGTGTGCATTTGAAGCATTGTCATCGACTGGGATTTTGACTGAATAACCTTAACGGCTCCTGAGATAAGCCCTCTGTGGATGGGAAGGAAAGTCCACAGACTCCCCAGCCTCGCAATGACATGTCATTGGGCCGAAGGGCTGAAAGCCCAAGTGCCGCTGGTTAAGAAAGAAAAATTATAATAATTACAACTATTTACGAACTTTCTAGATCGTCTGTCTCGAAAACAACTCAGTAAGAAATTTAAATTTTCCCTTGCAATCTTAACTTAGCCGAGTTCACCCAAGCAGAACTCCAAACTTGAGTCAGCATTTTTTTCTCAAGTGGCGTAAAACACTACTGTTGATGGATTGTCGCCCTTTGGTAATAAATCATATAAGTCATGGATTTTCGCCCTTTGATTTAAAATATAAGTCCGTTAAATTTCCCTTATGCAAATGTTTGAAACATGAATTTCTGACACTCGAACTTCCTGTTACAGTACTTACACAGCGCCCGTACCCATTCACGAAAGTCGTCTTAACAATCTGCTTGGATGTTGTTTGGCCGTTCAGTTCTGCAAGAAGGAACTCCTGGCCCCTGTCTAGCATTCCTTAGGCGCTGCTTACTACACGACTAGTAGTTCGCAGTATTACCATTCTGTGTGAACACAACATTCCGTTGTTGCGGGAAAATCGAGGCGATTAATTCGTTGCTTTGTTTGAACGACTCAAGATGAGTTCCTACCTATGACTTTGTGCTCCCTTACTTAATGATTAACTCCTCATGATTCAATTAACGACAAGAAAATCGAATTAAACATGGTCTGGATCTGACTACCACGGCCTTACACAAGTGCTCACGGGTTAGATATGTAGATGGGACCCCAAGATGCAGCAATAGTGAATGCAGTCAGCGACCCATAGCTGTACTGCTTGCATCAGGACCAGCGAACCAGAGCTGGTCAAGACCGCACTCCACCTCCACGTGGTGGTCCTGGAAACAGTCTGCAGCAGTGCAGTCTGGCTGAGCGAGTACGGATCGCAATGGGAAGGCAAACCCGGTCCCTAAAAAATGCCGTTCTGAAGTCGGATGTGTCGACCGAAAGGTGCAGATATCACAGCTTAGGCGTAAACAGACACAACGCAACCACCGTCCTTTTCAGGACGAACGAAGAAGAAGAAGAAGATATGTAGATGATCAACTCAATGATTATTTACTAATTATAATGAGCATATTTCTTGTTTTCTATTATGTACGTTTGCATGGACTTCTTCTTCTTCTCCCTCGTTCGCCTTCAGACTTCCACATTAATGATTCTAATAAAAGGTAGTAGTCAACCCACGGTTCCCGACATCTCCAAACAGTTTTTCGTTGATAGAAGTGGATTGTTGCCAAATGCTACTCCGTTCATTGCTGTAGGTTGGGCAGGACTGCAGCAGGTGTTCGACTTTCATCGGGCTGGTACCGCAGGTGCAGCGATCTGTTGCACCAATTTTGTATTTGTGCTATAGATGGTATCTCAATCTGTTGTGTCCAGTGCGTAGCCAAAAAATAATGGCCTGTTCTTTCTTAGATAGCTGATGATATGCATCATTTTTAAATGGCCTGGATGCTCTCTTTCCCATTTGGACTTGAATGTAGCTTTTATAGTAGTCTTTGCCATTGCGTAAGTTGTCTCTATATCATTTTGTTTTAAGGCATCTCCTTCCTTATCAAGTTTGTCTGCCTCCTCATTTCCTGGTATGTTGCAATGCGCTAGTATCCACTGGATTGTGCACTTGTTGAAGGATTTGACCAGTCTTTCAACGGAGATTATCAGATCTTTCAATCCTTTAGTGTGGTGGCTCTTCAGCGCTGTTATTACTGAGAGGGCATCTGTAAACATCACTATATGTTTTTCTGCCTGCGCTTTGCATTCAGTAAGAGTTTACGCTGCCTGTTTCAGGGCTTCTGCTTCAGCACTGAAGTTATTGCAATATTTGCCAGTGGCAATTGCCATAGACTGGATTCTAATCTTTAATTTGGACTAATTTCAAGAAATAGAAACAAACAGATTCAACATACTGAACAGTTTTCAGGTTGTATGTAGTTTGATGGTAAATGGATCCATATGGATAATCTTTAGTCAAAGGCGTCTTTCCTTTATGTCTGGTCTATATTCGTAGACCTGTACGGTATACCATATCCCGTACTAGATAAATTTGACATAAACAAATAACGATCAATTGGTTTTTTGTTTTTTTTGCGGCTATTGCCTTCTTGTGGCGAGGCACGTCCTTTCAACTTAGACTGAGATTAATTGGTTTTTTTATACTTTTATTTGTATTTCTTTTCAATTTGCAAACCCTTGTGCATTTTATAAAATGGAATACAAGTAGAGTACACTATATGACACATATAAACACTCACGCGTAATCACACTTTCATTGGCACACTTAAAAGAAAAAACCATATACCCTCGTTCACACACACACATTTATACTTGCACCCAGGGCTGGATTAACCATTAAGCAAATTAAGCACGTGCTTAGGGCACCAAGGGAAGGGGGCACCACAGAATTTTCCCTCTAGTTATCATGCTCTTAACTCTCATCTCTTTCACTGCCACAGTCGACTAAAAGTCGAATTTTTTGTAATTTTCAATATCTGCCGTGTTCGACTTTAATCCGAATTGTAAAAAAAAAAAAAACGTTGGCTTTGGTAATGGTGAGTGACTGAAAGTGTCAGACATAGACCTAGACTTCCGTATGTTTGCCTGTTTTACCAACGTTTTTCTGCGTGAATTTCAGTGGAGTCTGGCCAGGAAGGAAACTGAATTGTCAGTCTCTTCTCCATTTATTGAGTCTTAATGTCTTGTCAGTTAAGCAATGGAAGCGCCGGGGGAGGGGGACACCATTGAGGGGCTGTGCTTAGGGCATCAGTTGGCCTTAATCCGGCCCTGCGTGCACCCATATGTTAAAGGGCTACTTATTCAATTTCTCCTGATGAAAAGGACAAAATTAAATTTGGCTTCGATTAATGTTAAAGAATAGACCATTTAAAATTAAGTGAAGTCTTATTTATTTACTTACTTATGTTTGAATATCGCCCTTCTGTTGGTTATAATTAGGGTAGATTTTGTGACTCCTGTCTTATAAGCTAAGTTGATGTTAGTGCTGAAAAGGGCTGGTCCTGAAAAGGACCCTTAGCAACTGCTTTCTGACGTCGTTTGCCAATTATATATAGTTGCCTTTTCATTCGATGTGTGAACTTGCTTTACTCTGTTTGTGCTTTTTTGTGTTATTTCCCTGTTGTGTGGTCTTTCTTATCTGTATATGTTGTAAAGTTTTGTAGATGATTGTTGGTAGAAGGTCCTCCAGTATTTCCTTCAGTGGTTTTTCGCTTTGCTGCCGGTTGTATCTCTCTGTTGTTTTGTTTGCAATGTCATTGATGATCTGTCTTTCTACTTGGGCTCTTTTAAGGATCTCTTCATTTTCGGATTTTAATTTTGCCAACTTTGTAATGTCGTCTTGAATTTGTTGCTGTACTATTTTCATGTCTAGTAACACTTGCTTTGCACTTTCCACGCACCCGGGTTTTCTTTGAATCTGACATTTGAGGTCCGGTTGTTGTGTGGCTGACGGTTTTCTCTTTATTTGTGTTGTGTTTATTTCAGTTCTCTCACCTCTGATCTAAGCTGTCTGACTTATTTAGATAGGCTGTCCTCGTGTTTATTGTAATAGTGTGCTTGCCGCCACTCTGTGCTTTGCCTTTTGGTACTAAACTCCCTTTCCAATGGACACTGCAACTATTTGCCTTGTTAGCTGGTATTTGGGACACCCACGGTATCTTGCTCCGTGATTTCCGAGGCAGTTGGCACATTTTCTATTTTTGTTTGGTGCCTGGTAGTTGTGGTCCTTTTTAGCCTTAGGGCAATCTTTGTATTCGTGACTGCCCGAACAGTATCTGCAGACCGCCTCTTTTCTACTTGTGTTCTTAGTGTGTGAAAATACGTGGCACTTCGAACACTGCATTACTGGAGGTATGAAGGCATGCGTTCTTCGGGGTCTATTCTGAACAATAATACTCTTCGGAGTTGTTGCCCATTGACTATTATCAAGCTGGTGTCTTCTTTGCTCCAGGATTTTAACCTCTCGACGTTCGTGACCTTGGCTAGAGGATTCTCGGCCTGAATGCATCTAAAGACCTCTGCGTCTGACAAGTTGGTGTCGATCCCTTTGATCACTATATTCTTGCTATCTATGTGGATTTCTGCTAAGATTTTGATTTGGTGTGGTAGCTGAAATTCTTTAGGCCCAGGGACCACAGCCGCCATCAGCGATTTAGTCTTTTCTGTAGTATTCAGGGCCAGTATCGCTCACTGTTTGTGCCTTCTGATACATATTATGCCTCTTTTTCCTACTATACCCTCCAGGACATTGATTACTTTGTCGTCCGGGAGAGCCCTGAGAGTGGCCTCTCCCCCAAACAACTGCGTAATTTTAAGTTTGCGGGGTTGTTCTAACTCCTTTGGAGTGTTTTTCTGTAGTCCGCCTGAGCAGCATCTCTCAACTGCCACTACTGGCCGTGCCTCTGTCTTTCGGCTCGGTATACTTTCCTTGTTTGTCTGTTCTCGATTCTGTGTGGTATTCTGGGTCGTACATGTTGTGGTCTTCATGTGTTGCATTTGGCATTTAGACCTTCATCTTGTAACGATTTGCGCAGCCACTTTAGACGATGAGCTTGGTTTCTCATGCTCCTGATTTTTTTCTATACTCTACGCCGTCGTCGGAGTTTGGATCTGCTTCCCTGAAGTAGACACAGCTGTCGATTCGGTATCGTATGGTGGTGGTGACGACATGGCCCTCATCTTTTCTCTTGCTTCCTGCATCCGTTGGAGCGATCTCATAATGTTTTCTTCGATGTCTGTAATGTCGAGGACTTCTGTTCTTACGTCAGAGACGTTTGCTTCTGTCCCTTCTTTCGCCTCGTCTGGGTTCGGGTTATTCAGGATCTCTGGTAGGCTGTTACCCGTCTCTGTTAACTCCGTCTTAGTGTCAAGAGTATTACTGGTCGGCTTGTTTGGTATCCCGTTTCCAGGATTAGATGCTGGTGTGTTGTTATTCAGCGCTGGTGGGCTAGTGAACACTTTCCGCTTCTTGGCTTGTGGTTTAGATCGGACCATTTTTGCTATATTGCGATGTGAACGAACGTTCTATAGGAGTGATGAAGAAACAAGTGAACTCTCTTTTTTTTTTTTTTTTTTGGTTCGGTTTTTGCCTTCTTCTGGCGAGGCACGTTCCTTTCAACCTATTTGCTTATATCAGAGCGCATTTACCATCCCCAAAAAATGTCAACTCTGTTGACTGCTAACCCGATCAGCGTTGATAGATACTAAGTCCTGAAAAGAACCAACATTATCTATCTGCTAGCATAAAGCACTAAAAAAGGACTCGCCAGCTACGCCAACGCCCGAGCTTGTCTGGAGATATAGCAGTCACTACTAGTGAACTCTTATGCACGGATATAAGATTAATGAAAGAAGTTCATAAGAATAATGTGGGTAATTCATCAGCAAAGCTTATCTAAAATTATCAAACCTAACTAACTACCTAAGTAAGCATATTTTCCTTTGCGTAATTTTCAACGTGAAAAAGTATTTGAATTGAATGTGTTTTGTAAACGAATGAATAATTATTTCTTGGGAAGATTTTCCATGATTATTTCCCTTAACTACATAAATGATAGTATAAATTGGGCAAGGGAGATTAGCTAGCACTGGCTTTTGACTGAATGAAAGCAAAATTTAAAAAAAATATATATTATTTGCACGTCTTCGAGGTGTGCACACAGGGTATCGCTGATACAAAATAGATATTGAGATCTGTTCCACAGAAAATGCATTTCTCTACAATGTAAGAAAAAGAACCTCTGTGTTTTCAGAGCTTTTGATGAGACAGTAAGAATTGGGCCATGCCATTAGAGGCAACATCTATAAGACGGATGGGTATAGCCAACTTTTTTTTATTAAACAAACTGATACTAAAGTTATTATTACAAGAGTATGTTAATTGCTTCGCGGATACAAAAATTCATAGACCCTTTCAACCGCGTTTTAATAAATTATCGCCAGTGCGTTGATGGAACAAACTTGAGCCAGAAATGGAGTTACAGAGCGACTGGCGAAGCAAATGATAGAAAATTCTATACAGAGCATTAAACAGGTGTGGAGGAGGGTAAAGGTTGACGAGACAACTCCTTCCTAAACAGAAGGTAACACCTGTGTGAACACGTAGCCTCTGTCAACCAAGTCAACCGTACCTGCTCGTGGTGCCTTCTGCTTTTGTAAACATGGCTCTGGAGAATGGCGAATAACTGGCGCCAAATAACCGGTCCTTCGAGTCAACGGGGAAAAACAATAGACTATGGTTTGGGGAACCCAACAGACACTCCTGGGAGGAGTTAGGTGCGGAAACATTGAGCCCACTGGTGTGTGGACATGACGTAAATTTCCACCAAGGGCAAGCCCAGGAAACTCACACTGGTAAAAGTCAGGGAGTAAACCATGCAAAACATCAGTGCTGGAGGAGCATGATAGTCTTGGTTGGACATCCACCTAAGAGAAGGTTGAAACTTCACACAAACCCGGGTAGGAAAGCCTCGTTAGTTCGGAAAAACAGCTTTCCTAAGAGAGACAATTCTGATATGATGACAAACACCTGCTGCCTTGCAGGGTGGTCACGGAAAACCAAATGCTAGGGAAGAAGTCTCAAATAAATGCATGCTGAAGGCAGATGCACTGGGCCACATGGTACACAACATAGTGCAACGCAATCCGCCTTGAAAGGCGAACGAGGAAGAAGAAAAAGACACAGGGATAATCTGACCATAAAAAATAGTTTCGCCGTTAGGAACGTGTTTTTATCTGTTTGTTTGTTTGATTTTATTTTTTATTTATTTATTATTTTATTTTTTTTGCCTTTTTACATCTTTAACATTCTTGGAGAAAGGGTAGGGGCAACGTGATATTGATCTGAGCCCCCAGGCAAAGAGGGATCGTTTACTTGATAGTTGATTAAGCTACATAAAGACTATGGGAGTGTGGGTCCCCTACTTCTGTTGGCCCTCGGGCACTGCCCGATTACCCGACTGCTCATTCCTCCCCTGGGGGAGGTTTAGCTTGGGTTATGCCTCCGTTATTTCACCCTCCTGTTGGTTTTTGTTTTCCGGCATACGCTCGGATTTTAATGGACGCCACCTTAGTTGGAAACTGACTATTTCCTCAAGACTTTATCCATTTTTTCCCCGAGTAGTGTCAGGAAGGCTCTGCAGAGACAAAGAAAGAGTAGGACTACTGTACCATCAGGCATGAGATAGAAGCCTCTTCAGTCATAACTGACTATGGCAATGTGACCTTGAGGTGACAGCTCTCAGCTGCTTGCTTTCCTGGGGCTTTTTCGGCGTATTCGTGTCTCTTCTGCTTGTTCTGAGAGCTTCTTTTCGCCCAATCTGAGGCGTTGCCGTAGAGAGCATCGTCACTTGGTGTGATCTGTAGCTTCATCCTCCCTGGTTGCTGGATTTACGTCCAGTGCCTCATGTCTCTCTTGAACAAATCTTTGAATCTCAGCTGTGGTTGCCCGGTTGTTCTTTTTCCATCTGCTAGCTGTCCGTAGAAGATATCTTTAGGGATGCGACCATCTTCCATTCAGCGAGCATGGCCAAGCGAGAGTGGCAACCTTGTCATGTTTAACAAATTGCTGCAGAAACCACTGGTGATAAAGTATGCACGAAATAAGAACAGTTCAATTTTTTGCCGGTCATTATCAATATACTGTATTGCGTATGTCACGGATTGCTTCCCCTGCTTTGCAGTAGTGGTCCAACAGTGACCACAACTCAAGAATATCTAATATTGGCTTCCAGGGTATCTACCTGCGCGCAAGATTACTCTTGGCAGAGATGTAGATAGAAGGTTAATGACACTTCTACCTTAAGGTAGGGTTCACAAGATATTTCCAGAAGCCACGAACAGTGTTGCATTGGGCTGAACGATTGTTAACGCATTATATCTGGTCGGTCGCCTTTTGTGAAGGATTTAAGCAATGGTTTAGCCCGTTCAAGCCCCCAGTTGGTATAATCCAACGAAATTCCTCTTAAAAGTAATAGCTCTGCTTAGAGGTAAATATATGTCTAGGTATTTATATATATATATATATATATTAAATATTCTGGCTCATATGTTTGCTTTCATACATATAAAACACTGAAGGGACTATGATTGTTTAGTTTTAAAACAACATGTAACAATTTTAATAATGAATTAGTCTTTAACAGTTAAAATAAATATGGAAAGATTGGTGAAATTTAGATAAAGCTTTTCATCGCGGAGACGTAGGTGAGGATTTATCAAAAGTCCATAAACTTAACGCTAGCTGAGTCCTGCAGCTGTGGTTCATCAATTCTGTGATGACGAAAGCCTTCTCCACATTCTCTTCCACTGTAGGCAGTTAGGGTGGATGCTTTTCTCTCCCACTAGCGGCGTAAGTACCACAAATCGTCTGATGGCTTGTAACCACGAACTTTAGAAAAATAGAAAAACAAATGCCTTCTGCTAAGTACATTTGTTTGGAGCACTCTAAGAGGCTCACGTTCCCGTTGTCCGCCCACCAATGTTAAACTCTCAGAAGAATTTAATTCTCGGGCACGCACAACGTAACTCCGAGATGATGGTTAAAATTCACCAATATTACTCTAAGGGATAACGGGTAAAATGTGTCTTAACAGTGAGAATATGATTTGTGCCTGAACTAACGTTAACGAGTTACATACATCTCAAAAATTATATGCTACACTTGAGGCACACATGATGTAATCATCACTCATTACTGCTCCAGTCACCTCTGCTGTCGGATTTCCGCACGACTAGTCAGAAACAATCACCAGCTCTTGCAGTAGTGGTTCATGCATATAGTGTTTTCATATATTGAGGTAGCAAGCCTCATATATAACCATTTAGCAAGAAACCCGTAAAATTTACATTAGTAACTAAATTGTTTACACTTACCCCAAAATTTAGGGAATACACAATCTCCTTGCACAGATTTAGACTGGACACAGCTCTGTATTAGATGCTTCGAATCACTTAGGTCTGGAAATTAGAGTTAATTCCTCTGACGGCGGGTGTTCTGCGAAATCACTGGCCTGGGAAAACTTATGTTTAATTCCTTTATGACTTGTGATCAAATTCCTAAGTTTCCAGTCTTACATTAAAAATGCGGGTTTACTTGTAAACTCCTAAGTTGCCCAATACTTGATCTGTTACTTATAGTTGCGGAATTTCTAAGTCCAATGTCTCTTTTTCTTTCTGGCTTTCTGTGAGTTGCTCGTATGAAGTTGCGAAGCTGTCTGTTCTGTGTCTCTGAGTTCGCTAGATTATATCTCCCATTCTTAGTTAAAATCACAGATTGTGTTTCCACCGAATTTTTCAATGGAATTCATTGTATATTCCGGCTCTCAAATCAAACCAATCAAATCTCTCTAGCACTGGGTTGGGTTGTTTCATTTAGAATATCCCCTCGCGTGTTTTAAAATTTTAATTTTAATATTCCACGCGTGACCTATGTCTAATCATTTAATAATATTTCCTGTGGCATCTTGTGCACTACTCATAAACACCATCTGTGAACTCATGTGATGTTCAGATGCTACCTATCGCCAATATTATTGTAGTGAGATATCCGTGATACACTCGCACAAATATAATTAGATTACCGCATTTTGAATTTTTCATCAATACGCCAGGATAGATTTTCTACAGATCCCGCCACCATTTGCCCTACCCTGCTTGTCAACTCATCAAACCCAGCACAGTTTTGGTCATACAGGTCATCTTGTCCTGGAACGTGATGAGGCTCCGACAAGAATGTGAGTGTAAACAATGAGTGTGTATCTGAATGTCAGTACGCGAATGGTAGAATGATTCGATAGAGTTGACAGGTTGGTAGTACATCACTCATACTCACACTGTTCGAATTCAAGAAGTACTGGAACTACGGTGGTCTTTTTATAACATTTAATGGGACGCACACTTGGACAGTACGTGTATGGTTACAGGAACAAATGTCGACATAGACAGTATAATGTTGATCACAGGAATATCATCTTAAGTTAGCATTCATGCTTGGCAAATATCATAATGGAGCATTGATAAGGGTGGATTTGCGCTGAAGTGAAAACTTGCCACCCTTATCGACACCTGGTATTAAAGTGTAAGATGTAGGTGTCTTCTCTGATTTAGGATGTTGCTGTGTATGTGGTAGTGGAACAGTTCACAGGGTTATCACACAGGCAACATGACGTGTAGAGTCATAGAAAGGGTAACTTCGTTGTATAAGTTTCTTTCATTTATTGCACGCCACAAAACAGTCATGATACTTATGACATCAACATAGTTAACGAGTTCAGCAAGATGATATGGCACATTGAAAACAATTTCTGTAGTCAGCAATGACAGCTGTTGTATATATGCGTCATAAGACATCACAGTTCAATAGATTCAGAAATTCATAAATCATAGAGTTCTAGTTCGTGAAGCTGTATAAATAATAATAATTTCTGCAACAGTGTCAGCTACAGATCTTCAATGTTCATAAACAATAATAAATGCTCCCATTCTGATGCTAGCAGATCAGATGTATACAATCAGTCCGTTTACTGTCTGCACGTGAATAGCATACATGGGCTACAGGTCAGCTCGACCTTTATAATGTTCCTAAGTCTAACCATCTGACTTGGACGTGATCTCTGATATAACGAATCCTGGAACACAGACAATAGTCTTGTTGGTCTAGAGCGACCCATATATATTTAACTAGTTCAGGTATAAAGATACCGGTGACTTAATCCTAGTCAAAGTACCTCTCCATTTTGAATCACACAGGCGAGCAAATAGGCGACAAAATGACGAACCTCTAGATGATAGCATAAAGTTCGATACAAGAGGAATTACCTTATTTCGGAAAATCAACCATGAACATATGCCTCCAGGCAGGCGTGAATAATACTGGGAAATAGTCTAGTTAGCTAACTAACTCACAAAGACACTGTATTTCCCTCAGAAAATCACAAGACGCAGTTGCGTCTGCTCGCTTCTTAAACCATTTCTCAACTGCCCCACTGGGCGGAACACACAGAACGAACTCCCAGCTTTTGACATGCGCAGAACGACAATCTCTGAGTTGCCGTTCACAATAAGACGATTCTAAGAACATTCGAGATAAAAGTCTTACACAGTCGCGCCTTTTTTGGTCATGAAAAGAAGCGTTAAGAAAGGTTTCAGACATCTACCATAGTTGACTGGTACTACCAAATAAGGAGATGTGGTCACGCTTCGTTCAAGAAATTATAGACCGAACGTGTCTCTATACAAGAGAAGGCAAACTCCTAAAAAATTGTAGTTTCGATAACTCGGATTATGTCCCTTTGACCATAGAAAACATAATACACACTTCAGTCAAAAAAATGATCATACATATGAAAAATGTTTATACAAACGAAAAATAATAATGATCCGTGCGTAACATTACCGCACCCTCCCGGGAAAAAAAAAAATGAAACATTTTTTTTTTTATAAATCCTGGAGCCGGAAAAAATCTAGGCTCCTAACGCACGTATGATGCGTGGATATATACCTAACAAATTAGCTCAACGCATGGAGCGACACTGAGATCATATCTCAGATCCTTAGAGAAAAAATTTATCTAAGTATACGCTGATATATTCCAGGAAGGTGCCACCAACACACGCCACAATGATGGCAACAACATAATGACAATCAAATTATTCTCATACCAATATATGAAATTAAATATATTATGTGTTATCATACAATGTGTTGCAAATAGCGGTGTAATTTACTAATATACCGCACTATATTATTACATTATATAAAGTAACAGTAATTAATAAGTAATACATGTGTTGATCTTCGGTGACATAAAACATTCAATAGAAGAAGATGTGGACATCATCCGCTCCCAATGTAGGACAGGACTTGATATCCTCAAAGTTCCACAATGGACATAAACTCGCAGACTTCAATGATGTGCTGCGAAAATATCAATAACACAAATCTTAAAGACAACTGGTAAATTTCTTAATACAATCCTGAAAATAATTTATTTAAATGTGGCCGAGTGATCTTTTGGCCCGTATATCACTAACTAAGCCTTCTTAGATAATTACATGGTACAATGTTATAAATTTCCCTCAAAAAAAAAAAAAAAGTGAGACAAAATCTACTAACATGTCATTATAACATTGGACTGTATATCAGGAAATATATATATATGACAGAAGAATCATGTGGAATCGTGTGGACATCTGGACAGAATGTCTGCCATTACATTATCCGAACCACGGATAGCTCGAACCGAGAAATGAAATGGTTGAAGAGCTATGGCATAACGAGTGGACCTCGAGCTCTTCAAGTTTTTGCTCTGAATAGCAGTAAGCGCTTTCTGGTCGGTTTCCACAATGAAATGTGCGCCTAGAAGAAATCTTTGTAACTTCAGAATAGACCATACCATAGCCAATAACTCACGGTCTAAAACCGAGTAATTCTTTTCTGCAGCGTTTAATTTCCTAGAGATATACATCACCGGATGCAAAGTATCAGAATACTCCTGCATTAGTGCTGCCCCAATCCCTGTTGACGAGGCGTCACTTCGAAGAACAAAAGTCTTCTCAATAGTAGGTAACTTAAGAATAGGTGGAGATGAAAATAGGGCTTTAACCTGGTCCAATGAGGATTGACATTCTTTAGACCAGCGGATCAGATTAGGCGACCCTTTCTTCAATAAAGTAGAAAGCGGTGCCATAATGGAGGACAGATTCGGAATGAATCGTCCGTAGAATTGAATCAAACCTAATAGACTCCTTACTTGTTTCTTCGTCTTAGGGACCGAAATGTTAAGTATTTTTGAAACATTGTGGTCCTCTGTCTTTAAAAGACCATGACCAACCCGATGACCTAGGAAAGAAATCTCGCTAAATCCTATAAAGGCTTTAGAGGGTTTTTGCAGTAAAGTTATACTCGCGAAGTGTGGACAGTAATTCGTATAAACCCAAATAATGATCTTCCCAAGAATCACTGAATAGACAGATATCATCTAGGTATGCTATGACATCTGTACGATATGCGAGAATTCGCCGCATCATGCGTACGAATGTAGCAGGGGCGTTCATAAGACCAAAAGGCATGAAATTCCATTGGAATAAACCCCTAGGTGTAGAAAAAGCTGTAAAAGGTTTGGCACGTTCAGTTAGCGGGACTTGCCAATAACCTTTAGACAAATCTAGTTTGGTAAAGAATCTAGAATTAGAAAGTTTATTGAGTAGCTCTTCTAATGAAGGCATAGGTTCAGCATCGAACTTCGTAACTTGGTTCAATTTGCGATAATCTACGCAAATGCGAATGTTATTATCCTTCTTTCGAACAATAACCATAGACGAAGAGTATGCTGAAGTGGATGGTTCAATGATTTCCAAACGTATCATTTCATCCAACTCTTTTTCGACTTGAGACTGGAAATGGATAGGTATTGGATATGGTCTGACTCTGATAGGATTGTGATCAGTTAGCACAATGTCATGTTCTATGACATGTGTGTGTGTCCCGGGATGTCTGTAAGAACATCCTGAAATGTTTGCAACATCGAAGAAACTTGTCGATGTTCCTCAGCGGAAAGATTTGGAGAAACGGTCACGTTTTTCCAAGATTCCGTAGAATAAAGGGGGACCATAGAAAGAGGAAGATTGACATCAGAAAAAGTAGTTTCCTCATCCTGTATAACTGACAGAGATGAGTACTGACCATGAGTTGCTTGTGAATTGTCCGTAGCCTGGAAAATAGGCTGCAAATAGTCAGGTCTTTCATAAAATTCTGTGAGCATATTTATGTGGAAAGTTTTATGCTTTCCATCAATATCGACAACATAGTCGACATCAGAAATTTTGGAGACTATTGCATATGGACCTTTCCATGCAATTAGAAGTCTGTTCTCCCTTGAAGGAAGTAGAACGAGAGCTTTGTCACCTGGACAAAGTTGTCGTAGACATCTATTCTTATTTGCAAACTGCCTTGCCTTTTCTTTAGCAAATTCTGAAGACGAAGTTGCTAGTTTGCATGCCTCGATGATCTTTTGCCTAAGAGCAATGACGTACTCATAAGAAGATTGAGTCTCATCGCTAATATTATCGGCAGTGATTAGATCGTGAAGTAAAGACATAGGGCCGCGCGGTTGCGCGCCAAAGACAAGTTCAAAAGGGGAAAACCCCGTATGTTCATTGGGACCTCTCTATACGCAAAGAGAGCCGCGGGTAAGACCCTGTCCCAATCCTGAGGATGATCCTCAGTTATTTTACCAAGTAAAGTTTTCAGAGTCCTATTTAAACGTTCGACCAACCCATTAGACATTGGGTGATAGATACTGCTGAGAGACCTTTTAATGTGTAGCATAGACATTACCTGTGACATAGTGTCTGATATAAGTTGAGTGCCATGGTCTGACAATATTTCTACGGGAAAACCCAAGCGAGAAAATATCAGCCAAAGAGCGTCTGCGATATCAGCAGTTGAGATGCTCTTGAGAGGTATTGCCTCTGGCCAACGTGTGCACATATCGACACATGTAAGGATAAATTGATGTCCTCTAGCCGACTTAATTCTAAAAGGACCGATAATAGCTATTGCCATTTTTTGAAAAGTGCGAATAGGAATGTCAGCAGCCTGGATAGGCGCAGCATGTCGTGGTCCTTTAGATTTGACCTCCTGACATACTTTGCAAGAGCGACAGTACATTCGTATGTCCTTGCTCACAAATGGCCAAAAGAAAGCCGCAAGAACCCTCGACTTTGTACGGGAAAAACCCATATGTCCAGCACATTGCGAGTCATGAGCATGTTGCAATATTTGCAATCTCATGCTCTTAGGCACAAGAATTTGTGAATGAGTGGACGTAGTCGAGTCTTGTACCATACGTACAAGTACGCCGTTCTTCATAGAAATCCAAGATTTCCTATTAGGGTTCTGATTAGGATCACCTTTTTTTGCTAGAATGAAGAATTTTTGTAAAGAAGGATCTTCTTCTTGCAATTTGATAAATGAGTCACGTGTAATAGTCAAGTGACTATCTTGGTCATTTACTTCATCATTATTAGTTAATGAAGTTTGAGGTGGATCCAGAGCATGTGCTCTTGTGACCACCGCATTGGTAGCTTCAATGTTTTGCTCTTCCCAAACAGCAATCTGCTGTGGGGTACATTCCCTAACTCCGTGAATACGACCAATAATAAGGTCCGCAATAGGGTTTGGAAGTAGACACGCGTGGACCTCTCCCGTGAAGAAAGGAGTAGCAATGTGTATTATAGCAGTAGGATACTTTTCTAACGTGCCACCAAAATGTGACACATTTGATGACTTTTCCTGTAGCACAGGATGGATCTACAAGAGATTGCCTAACGCCGACAGTAGTACATCCAGAATCAAACAACACTGAGACTGGATTACTATTTACTAGCCCCTTATGTAATATAAGAGAACCTCTCCCATCATGAGCAACATTAGCAGGAAGAGCGGGCAAAGGATGACCACAGCTTAGAGTACTAACGGTTTTCGGATCAAATAAAGTACTGCATTGGATACATTTATTTGCCCTACCAAAATCAAAAGATGAGCATCCGATAGCATTATGGTCTTTATCATTATTAACCTGTTTATCTGCTCCCTGAGATTCTTGTTGAACAGAGTTTGTCTGTTGATATCTTTTTCTCTTATGTTGCGATCTACCGCGACCATTATTGCCTCTGCAATTATCATTAAAGTCCCTACTGTAATTTTTATCCTGGTTTGAGTTCCAGTTTCCATAACTGTCATTACTATCTCTATGCTGTTGAGAACCTCTATTATCTTGGTATTGAGGTCTCTGCATAAAATATTTCCCTCTATACCGATTACCTTTGTGAAAATTTCTAAAGTTAACCGGAGTAGAATAACGTGTAGTATTAGGTTGTCTCCAGTTCTGGGAAGAAGAATCACCCTGGAATTGATCACTATGGTTCTGGGCATAATTACGATTACTCTTTTTCTTGAAATTTTTCTGGCTACCCTGAAATTTACGCATAAAATTTGGGCCATAAGGTGCTGCCGAAGCAACTGGCAGACCTTCTTTCACCTTAGAGTTACTAATGGTTATGTGCGGATGCGCAGTAACATACTGGCTACAGTATTCTTCCATTTCTTTTATGTTTTTAGGCTTACGCTCATGAAGAAAAGATAGAAAAGCTTCATTAACAGAAGACATAACCTTATCTCTAAGTAGTAAATCCATAAGAGCTTCAAATGTATTTTTCTGTCTTAGACAACTCAACCCATCGTAAAAAAGTAAGACGGATGCCTGAGATGAATTCAGAGAATTCAACTCCAGTTTCTGGTAACATGGTTTTAAATTTAAGACGATATCCGTCCTCGTTAAGTTGGTACTTTTTTAACAATGCCGCCCTGACAACCTCATAGTTGTTTTTGTCAGGCACATCTACCATACTCAACAAAGTCAAAGCATCACCTCTAAGTATCTTGGACAGATGATACACATATAATGTTTTATCTATATTATGCACATTACATGCACTTTCAAATCTATCTAGATAAAATGTTATATCATCGATTGAGGGATTAAATGCTGGTAGATTAAGCTTGAAATCCTTAGCATTAGTCTTATTTGACACCTTATTTGCATCATTAGCATTACCAGTGTTCAATAACTTTAACTTCTCTAACTCTAAAGCTAAGACTTTTTCATCATGTTCCATTTTTGCTTTTCTCTCATCAGCCTCTCTTTGTAACCTTCTTTCTTCAGCCTCAGCCTGTAACTTTCTTTCTTCAGCCTGGGCCCTGTCAAGTCTCTTATTTTCAGCTTCTTTTTCAAGTCTCTTATTTTCAGCTTCTTTTTCAAGTCTCTTATTTTCAGCTTCTTTTTCAAGTCTCTTATTTTCAGCTTCTTTTTCAAGTCTCTTATTTTCAGCTTCAGCCTCAAGCCTCTTCTCCTGAAATTCTGCTTCTCTTTTTTGTTTTTCCATTTCCATTTGAAATCTTTTTTCCTCCACCTGCATCTGCAGTTTCTTTTGTTCTATTTCAGCCTCTATTCTCTTTTGTTCAGTTTGTTCTTTCATTTTCTTTTCTTCCGACTTCAATGCCTTGGCATATTGAACAGTCGCAAATTCTTCTAATTTATCACCTGTCTTCCCAAGGGCTTTACCCTGCTCAATAAAGTACTCAAATGTAGACATGATGTCTAAAAATGTGAGTACAGAACCTGAAATAATTAATTATCTTATTTCAATGTTAAATAGCAACAAGACTTAATAAAGTGCTTGTATAATCTCTATGTTGAACCCAATCTCTGTGGGAAACAGGAGTTGACACCAACTTGTATTATCAAATGTATAATAATATCACAAGTCACTTCTTAATTATCAGTGCACTACCCAAATCAGTGCATAATATCATCAGTTATTTATCATAACTGCACTACAATAGTGCATAAGCAAAAAACACCAGTTTGTTATGATAAGTGCACTATAGACCAATAGTGCATGAGCATATATTAACAATAGTGAAAGCTAACTATGCAAGAACTATGTAAACAATAACAAGACAATGTAAACAATAACAAAGGTCACCAACAATGTAAACAATAACAAAGATCAAAGTCAATGTAAACAACAACAAAGATCAGACAACAAAGAAAGTCACAATCAACAAAGATCAAACAATACGAAAACATTCGCATAAGTCAAATACACAAACAGCAAAACTAAAAAGAAATATGCGAAGATATGACTAACAAATGACGCTACAGTGTATACACAAAAATATACGTAAAGAACTGAATAATAGCAAAGGGGAGACCTACAAATACAAACAATCGAAATCGAAACTAAAAAACACAAAGAAAGAGAGAGAACAGAAAAAAGAAAAAAAAATATATATACAAGAAACAAAAATAAAGCACAACTCGTCACAACTAAACAGATATAGCAACGATTGTCGCTAGCAAATTTCACTGTAGGAAATTCGCACAGTCCCTAACGAAAACGCTAACAGTAGAACCTCTGTGACGTGATATCTTCTACTGCAAGACACCGCCCAACCGAGAAAACCCGCTGAAATATAAACATATAAATATACAAATAACAAATAACATATAACATATAAACATGTATCATGAAAACAATAGGAGAAAGTGTGAAAGTACAGAAGGCTCAGTTAGAACATAAGGGCACAGTTCACAAACAAAACAGGCCACTTAACTTCTATAAATCCAGCGTCAGCACGGTGCAGAACAGGATGTAATCAGCATTCTGAGGATAATGATCCAACGTTGATTAACTTCTGCTCCCATAAACAGCCATGACGAAGGAAAAGAGCTTCTAAGACTAGCCTAACAGTTGTTACGGCACTTGACCTAGCTGATAATATTATATTTTTAAAACCGAGAAATATATATTGTTAAAATTCCTATATTAATATAGAACCAGCTCTGGCCACCAAAAATGATAAGGGTGGATTTGCGCTGAAGTGAAAACTTGCCACCCTTATCGACACCTGGTATTAAAGTGTAAGATGTAGGTGTCTTCTCTGATTTAGGATGTTGCTGTGTATGTGGTAGTGGAACAGTTCACAGGGTTATCACACAGGCAACATGACGTGTAGAGTCATAGAAAGGGTAACTTCGTTGTATAAGTTTCTTTCATTTATTGCACGCCACAAAACAGTCATGATACTTATGACATCAACATAGTTAACGAGTTCAGCAAGATGATATGGCACATTGAAAACAATTTCTGTAGTCAGCAATGACAGCTGTTGTATATATGCGTCATAAGACATCACAGTTCAATAGATTCAGAAATTCATAAATCATAGAGTTCTAGTTCGTGAAGCTGTATAAATAATAATAATTTCTGCAACAGTGTCAACTGCAGGTTATCACTGTTCATAGACAATAATAATAATATTCCCCTCCTGATGCTAGCAGATCAGATGTATACAATCAGTCCGTTTACTGTCTGCACGTGAATAGCATACATGGGCTACAGGTCAGCTCGACCTTTATAATGTTCCTAAGTCTAACCATCTGACTTGGACGTGATCTCTGATATAACGAATCCTGGAACACAGACAATAGTCTTGTTGGTCTAGAGCGACCCATATATATTTAACTAGTTCAGGTATACAGATACCGGTGACTTAATCCTAGTCAAAGTACCTCTCCATTTTGAATCACACAGGCGAGCAAATAGGCGACAAAATGACGAACCTCTAGATGATAGCATAAAGTTCGATACAAGAGGAATTACCTTATTTCGGAAAATCAACCATGAACATATGCCTCCAGGCAGGCGTGAATAATACTGGGAAATAGTCTAGTTAGCTAACTAACTCACAAAGACACTGTATTTCCCTCAGAAAATCACAAGACGCAGTTGCGTCTGCTCGCTTCTTAAACCATTTCTCAACTGCCGAACTGGGCGGAACACACAGAACGAACTCCCAGCTTTTGACATGCGCAGAACGACAATCTCTGAGTTGCCGTTCACAATAAGACGATTCTAAGAACATTCGAGATAAAAGTCTTACACAGTCGCGCCTTTTATGGTCATCAAAAGAAGCGTTAAGAAAGGTTTCAGACATCTACCATAGTTGACTGGTACTACCAAATAAGGAGATGTGGTCACGCTTCGTTCAAGAAATTATAGACCGAACGTGTCTCTATACAAGAGAAGGCAAACTCCTAAAAAATTGTAGTTTCGATAACTCGGATTATGTCCCTTTGACCATAGAAAACATAATACACACTTCAGTCAAAAAATGATCATACATATCAAAAAATGTTTATACAAACGAAAAATAATAATGATCCATGCGTAACAAGCATTCGTAAATAAGCATTCAGCGTTCCATCATGTAAATCATCTGGCTTTACTGACTGGGCACGTCAGACCATAACCAATACATAGGAAGGCTCCTAGACCTAACCTCGTCTAGCGAATATTCCTTCACGTAAAGTTCAATATATATATATTTCATAATATAGGAATCCCAGACATGGGTTCTCACATGTAGCAGTGATCTCTTGGTTCATCGAGCGATAGTACAGGCATCCCTTTTTCTCACTCGATAAATACAAAGTATATGAATTTCAACATGGCTGTTCTCTCTCTCGTGAGCTTCACTCACTATAGAATATAGACCAAAATTATTCATTCATTAAATGTCCTCATTTCTTCATAGGTTCTCTCATAGAGGTAATTGAATAATATCATACAATCCAGTGCTGATACATAGGAATGTCTTCTTCCTTTGAATGGATATTCTTTTTTAAAAGTACCACTGTGCATCTGCTTATCAACAACGATGGCGAAGCCCAAGTTCATAATAAATTGTGGTTTTACCTTTTTATGCGAAATATAACTTTGCCATTCCTTGGCAAAAGAGAATAAACACTGGGGTAAAGTACATACAACATGTCTAAATGATTATCACTTTTCCCCATCCATATATAGATCACTATTTCGGCAAAAAGCCTGCTACAACAAAACTCGGCATCCTCACAGGATGACAGCCATGGATCACACCCTTTGCTAGCGATACTTCCGCTGCATAGCCTTTGACCTTTTCTAGCGACAACCAAATTAGTTCGACTTAGAAATGCAAAGATATCCATATATAAGACAGACTCGTCCTACTCATACAAACACTACGTATAAATTCAGGCCATAGATATACTGAAGCAAGAACAATCTATTCCTACCCAGCCACAGAATAAATCGCAGTAGGGCTAGAGTCGTCTGCGGAGTCCGATCGAAGATGACAGAACTATTTTCAAGGGAAGCAACCCAAAAATGACTTCTCCTTAAGCACTTAAAAAGGAAATACTTTGCTTACAAAATATTTGCGAACCTAATAAGAATATAAATGTATTATATTGCAAGATAGTAAAAATTGCCCTTTACAGTCTTACCACACCTCCCGGGAAAAAAAAAATAAAATTTTTTTTTTTTAAATACATCTAGGAGCACCGTAGAATAGGCTCACAACGCAAGAATACTGCGCAGATGAAAATATCAGGAATAACTATAATTCCTAATATGACTGGTGAGAATATATATCTCAAAATCTGAGAGAAATTGTTTCCCTACGAATAAATGTTTCCAGGAAGGTGTGATGTACGTATAATACAATTCTGGTAATTATACAATGCATACCAAAAATTCACACTACAATCTTAAATTTATGATTTATGAAGAAACAATCATCAAAGAACAGCGGTGAATTAACATCAATAAACCGCTAAGTAGCGATACCATCATTCTATTATTAAATTACAAATGTGTATCTTAGTAAAGAAACAAAAAATAACTGTTGTAAAGTTATACATATTAAAAAGATCCAATATTTAACAGTTAAGTGGCATCATGTGGGCATCTGGACAGAATGTCCGCCATCACATTTTCTGAACCACGGATAGCTCGTACCGAAAAATGAAAAGGTTGAAGAGCGATTGCGTATCGAGTTGATCTCGAGCTCTTCAAGTTTTTACTTTGGATAGCCGTAAGAGCTTTTTGGTCAGTTTCCACTACGAAATGCGCGCCCAGAAGGAATCTTTGGAGTTTGAGAATTGACCAAACCATTGCCAATAATTCACGGTCTAAAACCGAGTAATTCCTTTCTGCAGCATTAAGTTTTCTGGATATGTACATTACAGGATGCAGAGTTCCAGAGTACTCTTGCATTAGTGCCGCTCCAATCCCAGTGGATGAAGCGTCACTACGAAGAACAAATGTCTTATCTGTTGTAGGTAACACTAAAATAGGTGGTGATGAAAAAACATAGTTTTGATCTTCTCTAGTGAAGATTGGCATTCATGAGACCAGTGAACCATGTTAGGCGACCCTTTCTTTAATAGTGTAGAGAGAGGTGCCATGATAGAGGACAGATTCGGAATGAAACGTCCATAAAATTGTATGAGACCTAAAAGACTTCGCACTTGCTTTTTAGTCCTAGGGATAGAGATGTTAAGTATCTTAGTGATATTATGGTCTTCTGTCTTCAAGAAACCGTGACCTACTCGATGGCCTAAGAAAGCAATTTCGCTAAAGCCAATACAAGCTTTAGATGGTTTTGCTGTCAGGTTATACTCACGCAGAGTTGATAATAATTCAACTAATCCTGAATAGTGATCTTCCCAAGTATCGCTGAAAAGACAGATGTCGTCTAGATAAGCAATGACATCTGACCGATACGATAGGATTCGACGCATCATGCGTACAAATGTAGCTGGTGCGTTCATAAGGCCGAAAGGCATAAAATTCCATTGGAAAAGGCCTCTGGGAGTAGAGAAAAGCGGTAAGAGGTTTGGCGCGTTCGGATAATGGAACTTGCCAATATCCTTTAGACAAATCAAGTTTAGTGAAAAAATGCGATTTAGAAAGACGAGTAAGTAACTCTTCTAGTAAAGGCATAGGTTCAGCATCGAACTTCGTAACTTGATTCAATTTGCGATAGTCAACGCAAAGACGTATGTTATTGTCTTTTTTTTCGAACAATAACCATCGGCGAAGAATATGCAGAAGTGGATGGTTCGATTATTTGTAAATCTATCATTTCATCCAACTCCTTTTCAACCTGTGTTTGGAAATGTATAGGGATAGGATAAGGCCTAACCCTAATTGGAGTATGTTCAGTTAGAACAATGTCATGCTCAATGACATGAGTTTGTCCAGGGATGTCAGTGAGGACATCCTGAAATGTTTGTAACATAGACGAAACTTGTCGCCGTTCTCCTAGAGACAAATCTGTAAGAAACAGTAACGTCTTTCCATGATTCACTAGAATGAAGTGGGATCATTGGAAGCGGGAGATTAACATCCGAAAAACTTGTTTCCTCATCCTGTATTACAGACAGTGATGAGTAATGACCATGTTTGACATGAGAATCGTCCGTTGCCTGGAAAATAGGCTGTAGATAGTCAGGACGTTCATGGAACTCCGTAAGCATATTGATGTGGAAGGTTTTATGCTTCCCGTTAATATCGACGATGTAGTCAACATCTGAAATTTTCGATATTATATCGTACGGACCTTTCCAACTAATAAGGAGTCTATTTTCACGACAAGGTAGCAAAACAAATGCTTTGTCACCAGGACAAAGTTGTCGTAAAGTTCTCTTCTTATTAGCAAATTGTCTTGCCTTCTGCTTAGCAAACTCAGAAGAGGACGTTGCCAATTTGCATGCTTCGATAATCTTTTGTCTCAGCGCGATGACATACTCGTAAGAAGATTTTGTGTCATCGTCAATATTGTCAGCTGTTATAAGATCATGCAGCAAAGACATTGGGCCGCGCGGTCGCGCGCCAAAGACAAGTTCAAAGGGCGAAAACCCTGTATGTTCATTGGGGACCTCTCTGTACGCGAAGAGGGCCGCGGGTAAAACCCTATCCCAATCCTGAGGATGATCCTCAGTTATCTTCCCTAATAAGTTCTTAAGTGTTCTATTTAGTCGCTCGACCATCCCATTGGACATAGGATGATAGATGCTACTCAAAGATCTCTCTATCTGTAGAGTAGACATTACTTGAGACATGGTATCCGATATCAGTTGGGTGCCATGATCTGATAATATTTCTCCGGGGAATCCCAGCCGAGAAAATATAAGCCAAAGAGCATCTGCAATGTCAGCGGTAGTAATGCTCTTTAGAGGGATAGCCTCTGGCCAACGTGTGCACATGTCTACACACGTTAAGATAAACTGATGTCCTCTAGCAGATTTGATCTTGAATGGACCAATGATGTCTATCGCCATTTTCTGGAATGGACGAATAGGAATATCTGCAGCCTGAATAGGCGCAGCATGACGAGGACCTTTGGATTTGACTTCTTGACATACTTTACAGGATCGACAATAGATCCGTATGTCCTTGTTCACAAAAGGCCAAAAGAAAGCCGCAAGAACTCTTGACTTTGTACGGGAAAAACCCATGTGACCAGCACACTGAGAGTCGTGTGCATGTTGTAAGATCTTAACTCTCAAATTCTTGGGTACAAGAATCTGAGAATGACTTGACTTAGTGGAGTCTTGCACCATACGTACAAGTACGCCATTCTTCATTGTAATCCAAGATTTACAATTTGAATCTTTATTCGGATCACCTTTTGTTACAAGAGTGAAGAATTTCTTAAGAGTCGGATCTTCTTCTTGTTGTTTTATAAACGAGTCACGAGAAATTACCAAGGGATCATCTTGGTTATGCACTTCATTATCTTCAACAGATGAAGTTTCAGGCATATTGAGAGCTTGAGCTCTAGTGACTACTGCATTAGCAGATTGCATATTTTGATTTTCCCAAACGGAAATTTGCTCCGGAGTGCATTCTTTGACTCCGTGAATGCGACCGATGATAAGATCAGCGATCGGATCCGGCAAAAGACATGCGTGTACATCTCCTGTGAAGAAAGGAGTAGCAATCCTAATGATAGCGGTAGAGTATTTCTCTATGGTGCCGCCAAATGTTACGCATTTGACTACTTTGCCTGTAGAATGAGAAGGATCTATGAGTGACTGCCTAACCCCAATAGTTGTGCATCCAGAATCAAAAAGTACTGAGACTGGATTGTCATTTACTAAACCTTTGTGTAAGACAAGAGAACCTCTCCCATCATGCGCGATTGACGCAGGAAGAGCGGGAAGAGGATGGCCACAGCTTAAAGTAGACACTGTGGTTGGCTCAAATAATGTTTTGCATTGGGGGCACTGAGATGCTCTCCCAAAATCAAAAGCGGCACATGCCATATTATTAGAGTCATCATTATCTTTATTTTGTTTATAGGCTTCGTGGGACTCTTGCTGTGCAGAGTTCGCCTGGTAATGAGCTTTATGTTTTTTGAATTGTGCTCTACCTCTGTTATTATTGCCTCTGTACTTATCATTGTTTCCACTATTATAACCTCTACTCGGGTTTGAATCATAGCTCCTTTGGTTACTATCATCATATTCATTATAATGAGTATCTCGGTAATTATGATCCTGTTGTCTCCATGAAGGAAAACTTGGATAGTTTCTAGAATGACTTCCTTTGCGAAAGTTCCTGTAATTATGACCACCCCTGAATCGAGGGCTGTCAGCTCTTCTCCAGGTATTCGAAGAAGAACCCTGAAATGATTGGTTACCTTGGTTCTGATAACTGTAATAGTTACCTTTTTTATTAAACCTATTTTGAGGTCCTTGGAATTTGTGAGAGTGATTAGGGTTGTATGGTGTTGCAGAAGCAACTGGCATACCTTCTTTAACCTTACTGTTGCTAATGGCTACGTCCGGATGTGCAGTGACGTATTGGGTACAATACTGTTCCATTTCTTTTAGAGACTTAGGTTTACGCTCATGTAAGAATTCGAGGAAAGGTTTATTTATACTTGACATAATCTTGTCTCTGAGTATCAAGTCCATAAGGGCTTCATAAGTCTTTTCTGTTTTGGATAGCTCAATCCAACGATCAAATGTAAGTCGTGTCCTTGCAATGAATTCTGAGAATTCTACACCTGCCTCAGGCACCATTGTCTTAAACAACTTCCGATAACCCTCTTCAGACAACTGATACTTCTTTAATAAGGCTGCCCTAATAACATCATAGTTATCTTTGTCAGCCTCTTCAACCAAACTTAAACTAGTCAGAGAATCACCTTTCAGATTTTCTGATAACTGGTTAGCATATTGTGATTTGTCCACATTATGTGCTCGACACGAGCGTTCAAATCTGTTTAGCCAGAATGTTATGTCATCACTGGAAGGGTTGAACGCTGGTACCTTGACCTTGTAAGTAAAGGGTTTACCATTACCACTAGATGCTTGATTAACATTACTTATGTTTGTTAACTTTAACTTTTCTAACTCAAATGCTAAAAGTTCTTTTTGGTGTTCATGTTCTCTTATTGCTTTTTTTTTTTCTTGAGCTTCAGCTTGTAATTTTCTCTCTTCTGCAGCAGCCTGTAATTTTTTCTCTTCAGCAGCAGCTTCATCTTTTCTTTTCTCTTTTTCCATTTCCATCTGGAATCTTTTTTCATCAGTCTGTATCTGCAATTTCTTTTGTTCATCCTCTCTTTGTAATTTTCTTTCCTCAGCTTCTAATTTCTTTTCTTCAATCAATGCTTTTCTTTCTTCAGCAGCCAATGCTTTGTCATATTGAGCAACTGCCCATTCTTCTAACTGCTGACCAGTCTTATCAAGAGCCCTGCCTTGTGTGATAAAATAATCCAAGGTAGACATCTTGTCTAATAAGATCAGTAATTTGCAAAAGTAAATAAATTTACTTTCTTAGTCTTAATCAAAGACTTTGTATGATAACTTTGTAACCTGTGAAAAATAGTACTTAACTATCCCCATACTGGCCACCAGTTGTTAAAACTCTCTTTCTTTGTGTGTAGTTGTTAACTCATACTGGCTACTAGTTGTTGAATCATGCTTTATTTGCTAAATGATGTGAATGTCCACCAGTGGATAAATGTAGATGTTGGGACTGGTGTAGTAAAGTGTAACGATTGTCAACTCATCAAACCCAGCACAGTTTTGGTCATACAGGTCATCTTGTCCTGGAACGTGATGAGGCTCCGACAAGAATGTGAGTGTAAACAATGAGTGTGTATCTGAATGTCAGTACGCGAATGGTAGAATGATTCGATAGAGTTGACAGGTTGGTAGTACATCACTCATACTCACACTGTTCGAATTCAAGAAGTACTGGAACTACGGTGGTCTTTTTATAACATTTAATGGGACGCACACTTGGACAGTACGTGTATGGTTACAGGAACAAATGTCGACATAGACAGCATAATGTTGATCACAGGAATATCATCTTAAGTTAGCATTCATGCTTGGCAAATATCATAATGGAGCATTCGTAAATAAGCATTCAGCGTTCCATCATGTAAATCATCTGGCTTTACTGACTGGGCACGTCAGACCATAACCAATACATAGGAAGGCTCCTAGACCTAACCTCGTCTAGCGAATATTCCTTCACGTAAAGTTCAATATATATATATTTCATAATATAGGAATCCCAGACATGGGTTCTCACATGTAGCAGTGATCTCTTGGTTCATCGAGCGATAGTACAGGCATCCCTTTTTCTCACTCGATAAATACAAAGTATATGAATTTCAACATGGCTGTTCTCTCTCTCGTGAGCTTCACTCACTATAGAATATAGACCAAAATTAGTCATTCATTAAATGTCCTCATTTCTTCATAGGTTCTCTCATAGAGGTAATTGAATAATGAAAAAAAAATTGTCAAGGAACCTTGTCAACGATAAAATCTAATGCAAAAATTGGGCACTCCTTGAATTTTTTTTCTAACGTATTCTAATAATCTATTATTAGTTACAACCTGCGACAGTGTCGTTAGACGTCGTTTTTTCAGAACGTCGCATTTTTAAAAACGCCAACGAGAGGCATGCGATTTGAAACTATTAACGCCACGCGATGGTACCTACTCCCTTACTACAAGGTTTTTCTTTACTCCGTCCTAATTTTTAAATATAACATGAAACCGTTTTGGAAGACGGCAAACGCGTGTTTCTTTCAAAAAAAGACGGGAGACATATAGAGAGGAGG
Source organism: Oreohelix idahoensis (assembly GCA_024509875.1). Classification (NCBI taxonomy): domain Eukaryota; kingdom Metazoa; phylum Mollusca; class Gastropoda; order Stylommatophora; family Oreohelicidae; genus Oreohelix; species Oreohelix idahoensis. The sequence goes on along the minus strand of JAMPIV010000737.1, from coordinate 245,020 downwards.
GGTTAGTATGGAAAAGTCTAAACCCACTTGGGTATTTGCAAACTGAAACTAAGGAACACATGAGTGCAGGGGAGCGAATGGGACTTTAAAAAAAAAGACAGAAAACGTATATGCATTCAATGGAAGGATGAATAGAAATGAAAAGACAGAATGGAATTAAAAGCAATACTGTTGTTTATTCAATACTATACTATTTCCCATGAAAAACGTATCTAGACTTATAAATAAAGAGAAAAGTACGAAGATGAAAACTTAGGGAAAGACGTAGATGAAAATATACTGGATAGATAAAGGACATTAGCCTGATTAAAAATCACTTTTCATCGTTTAGATAGCTTCAAAAGTGACTGAGTTATCGCATAAAATAAAATTGACAAAACATACAGACGATCACACTGATGTCCCGGCTCGATTTTAAAAGTAACATTTTTCTAGTCGTTGCTTGGAAACAAGTCCAATCGGCTTGCCTATTTTTGCTAGACACTAACTAGGAGGAAGGGAGAGGTATAACTGTGACGTTTTGCCCCTCCTAAAGCGACTGACGAACTTATTTGAAAAGCGTAAATAAAGGTTGGGATTTTAAAAAACAAATGTCACATCGCTGTAGTTTAAACTGATTGGTTAATGTCAGAATAGACATAGAGGGAAATAAAACCACCGCATCTACTATGCAGGGTACCACTTGAGAGAGATTTTTCATACACGGAAGGTTCAGAGCAAGTAATAAGCAAAGTGCCTTTGCGTCTGCAGCAGCTGTCTAAAAGTGACCATTGACAGCCTGTTAAACCTTAACAAAGTGTGTTTATTTCATTGATTGCGGTAAGATGCATAACCTTTTTAAATTCATTATTTGATGTAGAGGCCAACCCAGATAGGGCGCCATAACATTGTGTGTGTACGACATTTTGCCTTTGTGGAAGATTGCGACATACTAGGAGCAGAGGCATGTCTAAGAAGACTTAGGAAGCAAATCAAACTAAATTTGAGTTAAATATTGTCATACATATTTTGACTGTAAGACCAGGAAGTCACTGGCAGGCCTATTGGTATATTAACTTTGGAGAAAAGAAAGGATTGTATTTCAGCTGAAGAAGATGATGTATATTGACAGGGGCGTTGAGACTATGTGGAAAAGAAGATACCCACTATTTATGAAGAAGTCAAAATAAAGTTAAAGACTGTAGCTAATTTAGTTAGCTATTGTATCTGATCACAATACTTGTTTAATGATGTTAAATTGGTAGTGGTGGAGACCATTAACTAGGGACTTAGGAAGGCCTGTTCCTCTTGTTTCAGGGTTACATCGCCCAGTTTCAAGTTGGTCAGAAGTAGGAGCTGCAGAAGTTGAGGCAACCTACCGGTTGTTTCTTTATGAAATCATACTAGTCTTCGCAGTTTCCAGAATACACTGCAGTGGAGAAGTGTGCAGTGTTCTCGATCCAGTCATCCAGGGTCTGTCAGGATTATAAGATAAGCCTATATCTGGCGGGCTTATGCAGACTCAAATGTATCAAACCTCCATCCTATTCAGTAACAGTTTGTGAAATTATGTGAAAACCAGTTTTTCAACAATATTGACTCTTCGTATAACAGGGGGTTTTCCACCAGGGAATAACAGTTTAGAAACTTTAACATATTAAAATATATTGGACAGATGTCCTTCTTGTGTATTTAATTGGATAAAACCATATTTTCATTTTAAGTTAAACATTCCTGTCCTAAAAAATTTGAGGGACAGGAAATTAAATTGTATATACATATATATCATAACTTTAAATCCAACCTGGCGGAACATAAATACGTCAGTGGAGTGGTAAACAAGATAAAGACAGTCCCATAGGAGATACTTCCGTAGGGGAGGGGAGGGGAGTCTCTAATTCACCCTACTAGATCCAGCATAGAGAGTAAAATAATGAATGAAGGCATAAAAATTATGCAAAATAAAAGCGATTGGAGAGAACATGAAGAAAAGAAATGATACTGCCGTAGTGGCTAAAGGTATGAGAGAGCCACCAAAAGAACACTTACAGACGTTTCGTCACAATGTGTAGACTAAAATGCAACACAAAGAGGCAGATAATAAAAGATTGGTCTTCTATCATTCTGATTCCAAGTATTATTCATCTTTGAATTTTTTTTAAATCTTAAAACGGCAATAATTATAATTTCTTTGAATTGTCACAATTTGTTCCATCTATTCAACAAGCTAAAGATAAGAACTAACAATGAATGTAAATGTGGCACTGATAAAAGGACTGCTGAACATGTTTCAAAGATGACAAACATATGAGGAACATAAAAAGCACATATGGCCGTCTACTGTACCATTTTTGGAAAAACCTTATGAAGATGCAAAAAGCTTGAAGCTGACTACTGCTTTCTTTGAAAATATTCAAGTATATGCCTGAGAGTGTACGAATAAGAAGAAGTTCCAATTAACGGTTCTTCTTCTTTGTCTTCTTTGGATCATCCTCCATTCCCCCCACCCCCTTTTCAAACTTCGGTTGCAGCTTGGACCTTCAAAATACGTGTGCGAAGTCGTATGTCACGTGCCAAGAGTTCCATTAATTCTTTATCATTTTCATTTCTATCTCTAGAATTCTTGTCTACATTATTCTGTAGGCTATACCTCTGTTTCTTTGTTCATGTGGGAAACCCATTTATGAAAGTCTGTAGCTTTTCTGGTTGTAGTTTGCCTTGTTCTTCACGTTTCAGAACCATAAAAAAAAGATTGGCTTGAGAACTGAGTTGTAGATTTTGATTTGTATGTTGAGCTTGGTTTCTCTTGTTATCTCCATACACTTCCAAATGCAGCGATCACATATAATCACATATTATTTTTTCTCAAAGAGTAGGTAGGCTGTTTCAGTTCCCTTACAGTTTTTCCTCTCAAAAGTATGTCAAGGCCATGATGCCAATCTGCCTTTGTCGTGGAACCAGCTTTCGCGGAGGGCATGTTCTATAGTTTGCTTGTCTTTTACCATATGGGCACGAATATGTCTGTCCGGGGTTTACTTTATTAAACAGATGTTGTTTGAGTCTACAGTGACAAGCTCTCAGTTTGAAAATTGTCATTTCGTCTCTTCTTTGGGAAAGAGTGTTGCATTGACTGTGTTTGTTCTCTACAGAACTGTTCTTTGAAGCTATGTTTGATTATTTGCGTAATAAGTCGGCAGTTATTTCTTTAAGCTTATTCTAGTTACGAATAATCATCATTATCACCATTGAGATCCCAAAAGGAGCATAGACCTTCAACAAACGTTTGTCAGGTCTTCCTGTCCCGTGCCATCAGCTCAAGATCTCTCTATGCCTTCTTCATACCCGTCATGTCTGTCTACAGTTCCTTTTTTTTATGTATCCCTTTGTCGTGAGGTCGGATTCACAACACAACATTCTGACCAAACAGAGCGCCATACTTTGTGAGAACAGTATGATAGACGGACCAATGGGATTGCACCTTCATGCAGTGTTTACTAACGCGTACTAGCCTAACATGTCGATCTCAAATATGTGAAAACCAGTTGGATATGAAGTTTAAATACAGCATTATGAGCGAAAAGAAACTGTTATTATTCTGGATCCAACAGCTTCCCATTCAATAAGTGCTTTCTGTGCTTCTTTAGATAACATAAGAGCTACCCCTTCACTGTGGTGTGAACTTTCGTCGTCATGTCCTGAGGACATCACCAATTCACCTGTGATAAGTATCTTCCTGTCTACCCCCTTCCACTTTGTTTCACACAGTCCCAGAACCTCGATTTTACATTCCATCATCTCTGCTGCTACTTGTGCCACTTTCCCTTGTTCGTTTAATGTCCGAACATTCCAGGTGCCAAATTTGGAAATTCTCCTAGAAGAAAGAAGGTTAGTCAGCAACACAGACTCCTTTCGGTTTTCTCTGTGTTGCATCATAAGCCTCCCTGCGAGAGGACCTTCCCCTGTCTTGGATGGCTGTGTTTTATTTTCTTTAATTGACTTGTCCATGTTTGTTGAAGTTTTTTGTGGTTTAAATTTTTTACGGGATGGGGGTAACCGCCCCATGCCCAACCCACCTTAGTCGCTTTCTATGACATGCTTGGCAGGGAACAGTGTTACTATTCTTTGCTCCCCTTTCGGGCCCCGTGTGGTGGGTTTGATGTTAATACAGTTTGTTGTTAAGAAATCTTAGTGTATTGAATGAGGTCAGCTGTGAAGGTCCCTGAATATAATAAATATTAGAGTAAATTTCCAGGGCACCTTTCTACTACCACCACTATGATCTCATTCAGGCTTATTCTAGATAGAATGTATGATGACTACGTTTGGTGTCTAGGGTTATGAAATGTTAGTGTAAGGTTGCATTAACCCACTAAACATATAAACAATTACACAAATTATTTTATTATCTAATACAACACAACAGTACCAGGACAATCACATACTAACTACACTTTAAAAGACTATCTTTAGTAAGTCAGTGGTTGAAATTTTGATAAAATTAATGTTTTTCAATTTGTTGTCCTGAATCTGATTTATTTGGAATCAGGACTGACAATCAAAGTGAAATCATAGAAATTAATTACATCAATCAATTTACACAATGGGTCTTCTGACCATAATACACATATTATTATATAATGGTGTAGTTGTATTGTCTAACTGAGGTGACTTCTAGTATACACTGGTTGATTTTTTACTATCATCATCTCTGCATGTTGTTTGTAAGTTTTTGTGGACACTGATGGAGTGTTTATATCACTATTCCCAGTCTCTTATTTTAATATAATGTTAGTTGAGCGATCAGGTGCCGAAACATGCACCTATCTTTGTAATATGATGTAGGAATCTTCCTGTACTTCGCTGAACGACAACCTTCAGCTCCCACTTCTTCAAGAATGATGGTGGTTTACAGTTGTCTCCGAAAAAGGCAAGACTGTGGCATGAATATATCGGCCCACTGTAGTCTGGCACCAGTTATTGACAGCAACCACAACCCTCACAGATGCAAGGAAATAACACAAGTAAACGATGACTAGGCAATATGGCACATTTTCGATCTGCCCTATGTCCAGGCTTTTCCTATGTTAGAAAATTTCTCCGCCTGCTGTCATCGATCCTGCTTTGCACAAAATTTACTTGAAATGGCAGTGAACAGTCCCCGTTTCGTACCAGTATCTACTGCTTTGTCCAATGGGACCATGTTTACATTTATTTTTTCCTCGTATTTTGGGGAAACCCCTAAGGCAAGGCTTGCCCCTGTGCTAGTATTGGCTTTTAGTTTAAAATCAATGCGAAACGAATTAGCATTTCATCTATCCTTTCCCCTCCTCGTTCCACAATGCATTTTTAGGCACAATTTTCTTAGAACTAGGAAAAGTGATTATGTCAAGGACGAATTTGAAAAATTTGGGTACCGTTTTGTTCGGCTATTCGTTAGCAAATAATCTGAAGGCGTAGGCGATACCAACAGTTCTAGCAGAAAATTCTTTTATATTTTCTTATATTGCCGTTATGCCCTATATTGTTATATATTAATTTAGATATTGTATTTCGAAATTCACTACACATGTCCCCCCTTTAGAACAGACGATCATATGTCAGTTCCTATTTCTAAATACACATAGATGAATTAACTATCTGTGCCTGATGACTACTCTGATGTTCGTCGTACGGATGTCTGCTTAAAAAATCAGCTCCCACATTAGTTTTTCCGAGAATGTACTCTATGGTAAACTGGAATGGCTGTAGAAGCAAAGACCAGCGTAATAAAATAGCATTTTCATGCCTTGCTTGTGACAGACACACGAGTGGTTTATGATCTGTCTGGATCCTAAATGATTGTCCATAGAGATAAATCTGGAACTTTTTTATACCCCAGATGACAGCGAGACATTCTTTTTCACTTGTTGAATATTTTTGTTCTGCTGTATTTAACTTACGGCTAGCATAAGCTACTGGGGTTAATTCCCCATCAAGTGAATTTGACCGTTGTAATAGAGCTGCACCCAAACCGATATTACTCGCATCCGTTCTCAGAATGAATTCTTCACTTAAGTCAGGTAATTTCAAAATAGGCCTGCTTGTGAGCTTTTCTTTCAATTCTTGGTATGCTAATTCACATTGCGCCGTCCAAATAATTCTATCAGGATTTCCTTTGCGCGTTAAATCAGTCAATGGAGCACATATGGAGTTAAAGTTTTTTATATACTTTTGGTAAAAACCACATAATGAGACAAAAGATCGCACATCTTTTTTTGTTTGTGGTCTTGGTGCTTTTTTAATTTCTCCAGGTTCTTGGGGTCAGGGGTCATGTTTCCCTGATGTATTGTGTGGCCCAAGAATTCCAGCTCTTTACATCCAACACAGCATTTCGTCGGTCTAGCTGTCAAATTGGTCTCTCTCAATCGATCAAACAACATATTCAGAGAGTTAATGTGTTCCTCAAATGTTTCTGTTGCTATGAGAATATCATCCATGAAGTTGGTGATGCATGGATTCTTCAGGGGATCCAGTAACTTTCTCATCATCCTCGAAAACACACTCGGTGCATTTTTCAGCCCGAATGGCAACATATTAAATTCATAATGTCCTTCCGAGGTGCTAAAGGCTAAATAAGGTTTTACCTCCGGCTTTACTGGAATCTGATAGTAGCCTTTGCTTAGATCCACTTTAGAGAAATATTTAGCTCTATTCAGCCTGGCAAACAGCTGATTTGTATCAGGTAATGGATCCACCTGACCTTCTGTGACAGCATTCAGTTTCCTGTAATCTATACACAGCCTGTGTTCTCCAGAGGGTTTTCTTAACAGAACCACACTGGAACTGTAGGAAGATTCACTGTGCGAGATAATCCCTTCTCTCAACAGATAATCTATCTCCTCCCTTAAAGCTTTTTCCTTAGCGAACGGAATCGAATAGGCTTTCATACAGATTGGTGTTGGGTCTATGAGTTTCATATCATAATCCAATAAATGTGTATGCCCCGGACGGTCCGTTAACACATCTGTATGATTATTCAGAACCGGTTGAACCCTCTCCCTCTGAATTTCCGTTAAATGTGTGCTGATTTTTACCTGTGCGGCGGTTTCACAGGGATGTAAAGGATATTCATGAGAAGTGAGTGGTTCCTTTTTCATCTCCATTGCAACAGACAAGGTCAGTAGGTGTGTCTCTTCCTGGTTTTCTCTGTCCAGATATTTCTTCAGGAGATTCATATGATAGATTTTCTCTTTCCCTTTCTTATCTATCTTATAATTTGTTCTAGACACCTTCTCTAGAACTGTATATGGACCTTGCCATCCAATTTGCAATTTATTCTGGCTGCCGGGCAGTAGAAGGAGCACCTTCTCTCCCACAGCTAATTCTCGATCCTTCGCTTTCTTATTGTAATAGGCAGCATGCTTTTTCCTGGCTTGTCTCAAATTTTCATTGGCAAGTTTCCAGCCAGTTTTAAGACGAGTGGTCAGCTCGTTCACATATTGATATGATGAGGTAATATTTTTTTCTGCCTTTTCATCGGTCCAGGTCCTTAACAAAGTTACCTATGGACTTTTAATTTTTCTGACATAGTTTTCATAATATTGGAAGCCTTGTTTTGAGGACATTTCTTCCTCTTGTCATCATTCACAAATCGACCACTACCAATTTTTCTCTTGGGGTTTTCTTCCCACTTTAAATTCCTTGTGAGAGATCTTCTCTCTCTTTTATCTTCCTCCAGTTCACATAAGTCCGACCGAGGGTTTTTCGGCTTATTCTGGGGTAAGACAACTCTTTGTACTTGTTGCATCGTGGCCATAGTAAAACATCCAAGTGAAGACTGACTGTGAAAAGGGGGCTCCCATTCCACTTTGTCTACATTATTAAATTCATTTTTCTTTCCATTTTCAGGCCTAAGTTTGCCCCGTGGCGTGTCTAGGTCCTGATCAATTTTCCCACTTGTGGGTGTTCCCTCATGTAGTATGCCACATCTTTCTACAAAATTCTCAATGTCAAACATTTCATCTGGCCAATAATAATTTTGAGCCACCTTTTGGATGATGGTACCTATTTTCTCATGGTCCCCATCTTTTCCAACATGTAGGCTCCTTATCACATCTGCCCTATATGCCTTTGGAAGAACCAACTGTCCGTGACCAGTGGATCCAGTTCCAGCCTTCCTGTAAATCAATTTGTTTTTTTATATAGAAATCTCCCTTGCCTGGAGGTGTATGACATTTGGGCAATTTCTTAAAACAAGGTTTGAGGGTCTTATCCCCAGCCTGCGCCTTCCTCATCTCATCTGGAGGGGTATTTATCAGATTATCCTCCTCCTGTTTAGACTGTGATCTGGTCTGAAGCGTGGCCATGTACACAGGTCTCTTTTTACACACTTCTGTGTTAGGGTTGTCCATCCGACACCAACTACAATATTTCTTTACTTGGTTAAAGGGTTTTCTGTCATTATATTTCCTTTCATTGAATTGTGAGGTTTTATTATTATAGTCATTGCGTGGCCTATCAAACTGGTTCTTACCTTTGTTCTGGTCTCTATGGTCAAACTTATTAAAGTTTTGAGGTGCCTTAAAATTGTCTACCTGTTTCTTTTTATTTCCAACTACCTCTGCTTGGGCTGCCTGATACCTCTCAGCGACATTGAGTAACTCACCCAGCCTCTCTGCACCTTGTTCCATGAGAAACTTTCTCAGGTCTGGAGCCATGGACTCTCTTAGCTGCTCAATAAGGATCATTTCCTTATGATCTTGGGTTTTCCCCAGAGCAGTCCATTTCTCCAAGTAGGTCTCTAACCGTGCAGAGAACTGGGGATAAGTCTCACCCGACAGTAGTTTGGCATTCCTAAATTTTTTTCTATAAAATTCCCCATTCTTTTCATATCTTAACAAAAGAGCCTGCTTTAGCATGTCATAATTGTCCTGATCATCCCTGCTCATCTTGGCAAAAACTTCATAAGCTGTACCACGAAGCCCTTGTGATAACTTTAGGCTCCACCTTTCTCTCTCTAAACCATACGTGGTAGCTAAAAGTTCATATCTATTTAGGTAACTTTCTATGTCATCGTCTTTCTCAACAAAATGGTCTAAATGAAAACTCATAGCTGAGGTTGAGGCTCCCTGACTAACAGTGGCATCTGAGGTAAAGGGGCTGGCACCATTTTCAGGAGCATGGCCTTGAATTTCCAACTCCCTTAGTCGTAACTCGTGCTCCCTCTGCAATCACCTATCTTCTGCTTCCCTCTCTGCCTTTTTTCTTCTCTTTCTGCAGCTAGTTTCTTTTCTTCTCTTTCTGAGCCTGTTTCTTTTCCTCTGCCTCCCTTTCAGCCTTTTTCTCTTCCAACTGGAGCCTCTTTATTTCCGCCTCACAATCCACCTCCAATGCCCTAGCCTCTTTGTCAGCCTCTATCTGCAGCCTCCAAATTTCTTTATCTGCCTCTAACTTTCTTTCTGCTTCAAATTTTCTTTCTTCACGTTCAATAAATTTGTCACATTCAGTTGTGACATAGGCAATCATAATTTGCCCCTCCATTCCCAGTTCTTTAGCAGCCTGCACAGCAGCAGATCGAAACTTTGCCAGATCAGCCATTTTATACTATGCAAACCTTTAAAATTTCTAACTAGACAAATTTCTAATTATAACTAAGAATTTCTAATTATAACTAAGAACAACCACAGGCACTGATAGCTCAACCACTATTTAATTTCTCCAAAAAGGAATGCTTTTAGTTTTATACTATCTGAGATTCCTAATATAATTGATAATATTTTAAGAATTTAAAATCCCAGAAGTAAACTACCCAATATAGCTGGTGTTATGAAAAGTTCAATCCCCAGGAGCGAGACCCCAATATATGTGGTGGGTTTGATGTTAATACAGTTTGTTGTTAAGAAATCTTAGTGTATTGAATGAGGTCAGCTGTGAAGGTCCCTGAATATAATAAATATTAGAGTAAATTTCCAGGGCACCTTTCTACTACCACCACTATGATCTCATTCAGACTTATTCTAGATAGAATGTAAGATGACTACGTTTGGTGTCTAGGGTTATGAAATGTTAGTGTAAGGTTGCATTAACCCACTAAACATATAAACAATTACACAAATTATTTTATTATCTAATACAACACAACAGTACAACGACAATCACATACTAACTACACTTTAAAAGACTATCTTTAGTAAGTCAGTGGTTGAAATTTTGATAAAATTAATGTTTTTTAATTTATTGTCCTGAATCTGATTTATTTGGAAACAGGACTGACAATCAAAGTGAAATCATAGAAATTAATTACATCAATCAATTTACACAATGGGTCTTCTGACCATAATACACATATTATTATATAATGGTGTAGTTGTATTGTCTAACTGAGGTGACTTCTAGTATACACTGGTTGATTTTTTACTATCATCATCTCTGCATGTTGTTTGTAAGTTTTTGTGGACACTGATGGAATGTTTATATCACTATTCCCAGTCTCTTATTTTAATATAATGTTAGTTGAGCGATCAGGTGCCGAAACATGCACCTATCTTTGTAATATGATGTAGGAATCTTCCTGCACTTCGCTGAACGACAACCTTCAGCTCCCACTTCTTCAAGAATGATGGTTGTTTACAGTTGTCTCCGAAAAAGGCAAGACTGTGGCATGAATATATCGGCCCACTGTAGTCTGGCACCAGTTATTGACAGCAACCACAACCCTCACAGAGGCAAGGAAATAACACAAGTAAACGATGACTAGGCAATATGGCACATTTTCGATCTGCCCTATGTCCAGGCTTTTCCTATGTTAGAAAATATCTCCGCCTGCTCTCATCGATCTTGCTTTGCACAAAATTTACTTGAAATGGCAGTGAAAAGTCCACGTTTCGTACCAGTATCTACTGCTTTGTCCAATGGGACCATGTTTACATTTATTATTTCCTCGTATTTTGGGGAAACCCCTAAGGCAAGGCTTGCCCCTGTGCTAGTATTGGCTTTTAGTTTAAAATCAATGCGAAACGAATTAGCATTTCATCTATCCTTTCCCCTCCTCGTTCCACAATGCATTTTTAGGCACAATTTTCTTAGAACTAGGAAATGTGATTATGTCAAGGACGAATTTGAAAAAATTTGGGTACCGTTTTGTTCGGCTATTCGTTAGCAAATAATCTGAAGGCGTAGGCGATACCAACAGTTCTAGCAGAAAATTCTTTTATACTTTCTTATTTTGCCGTTATGCCCTATATTGTTATATATTAATTTAGATATTGTATTTAGACATTCACTACACCCCGTTAGCACACGGATCATTAATTTAATAAAGAAAACATATGAAGACATGACATGCAGAGTTCTTCATGAAGGACAGCTTACAGAACCATTTGGGATAAGAACAGGAGTGCGACAGGGATGCCTCTTGAATCCATTTCTTTTCTTACTAGCAATAGACTGGGTTACGAGAACATCGAGAACATACAACAGAAATGGAATCAAGTGGACTCTGACTAAGCAGTTGGATGATCTGGATTTTGCTGATGACTTGGCTCTTCTGTCCCATAACCGTAATCAGATGCAGGACAAATTGAAAACACTCGATGAGAGGCCACAGCAATTGGGTCTGAAAATACACAGGGAAAAGACAAAGATAATGAGAATAAATACAGGTAATGATAACAGGGTTGAACTTGAAGAAGCACTAATACAAGATGTAGAATCGTACACATATCTTGGCAGCAATATAGACAAAGTTGGAGGGACAGACAGTGATATCAAAATAAGAATACAAATAGCAAGAGGAGCTTTCATTGCATTGGTAAATATTTCGAGATCAAGAGAAATCGGATCCAACACGAAAATAAGAATCTTCAACTCAAATGGGAAGTCAGTCCTATTGTATGGCTCTGAGACATGGAGAACAGCAAAGGCAACTACCAAAAAGCTACAGACTTTCATAAATGGATGCTTGCGTAGAATAGAGGGATTAAAATGGTATGACAAGGTTACCAACGTGGAACTGATGACAAGAACTAGACAAGTGCCAGTGGAACAAGAGATGAGAAGAAGACGATGGCGATGGATAGGACACACACTGAGGAAACCTGTTGATAGCATTACAAGGCAGTCCTTGTTCTGGAATCCCCAGGGCAATAGAAGTAGAGGTAGATCAAGAAGCACATGGAGAAGAGAGCTAGAAAAAGAGGTGAAAATGATAAGGAGAACGTGGAAAGAACTTGAGATGATGGCACGTGACAAGAGGACTTGGCATGTGTTTATTGAAAGCCTATGCTCCTTTGGAAATGGAGGGTTATGAATGAAATATGAGCAAAGTACCGCCTGGAAGAGGTCACTACTGCAATAATAGGAATGTTGCTCTTTGCGTCTGTGCAAAGATTTCCACGGGACGTGATATAGTTATGGAGAAATCTCGAGTGGAATGCATCGAGACATCAGGGAAGTCCAGAATTTTGTTGTTTAGGCTACGCATAGAATAAAAATAAAGTATGTAATAAAAGACAATCTGTTAGATAGGAAAAGAATAATCCAGGGCGTATTTTAAGCCTAAAATGAAGGAAATCGCTCCAGGAATAAGGAAGATAATTGAAACCTCAGTTTTCCAGATTTGCACACCTATACAGATTATGCATACATTTTCGAAAAGTAAACACACTTTAGCAGTAAGCTTCCTCTGTCGTTCGGCCTTGGCCTATATATAGGACGTGCCCTAAATAGAAAAAAAAATTTCAAATACAGATAGAGCGCCAGTTCGGTCAGTGAAGATTTACTTTGCCTTCTGCATCTGAGAGCAGACTGTATGACCATTAACAGCTCGACTGTATGTACTTGAGGGTAAGAAAGAATGTATATATATATATATATATATATATATATATATATATATATATATATATATATATATATATATATATATATATATATATATATATATATATATATATATATATATATAATTAATTAATTGAATTGAGAGTGAGGATGTGTGTACTTGTGTTAATAAACCACTGTGTATTTCTGAAGGCCTTTCCAGACTGTGTATATTCAAAATAAATTGAGAAGGGTAGTGAAAGTGTGTATAGTTTTTGAAATGTATTTAAAGAATTCTTTCTTGAAGGAATGGACCCCACACCAGGAACATAGGAAAGGACGAAAGGAATTACCTTACAGTATTGATTGATATATTACTTAGTATGTTATACAAGACCTAATAAATGTATGGAGGCGAATCATGGACAGATAGCTATAACCAAGGAATTGGAGAAATATATATGCATAGTGAACTGGACTGGGTTATTACTGATATATTATGTCCTGTGCGTCTGCTAGCACATTGTCTGAAAACTGTCTCTCATCCCCTACATCTGTAATAGAGGGATAATGATAGACAATATAGTGGTTAATCAAATATGTTTCAGGTTATATCCTGTCATCCAAGTACACCTTAAAGAGTCAGCCACTACTGAAAGGAACTAGTGGTGCTAGCGCCCTTGTTGTTCATAGGGACAGCCACCCAGTATCCACCGTCTGGAGGAATTTCATTTGACCTTTCCTTCCATGTCAGAAGAATGGCCGGCTTCAATTCAACAGATAAGTGACCAAACAAGGCTACTGTTCAGAGTATCCCAGTAACACCACTATTAAAGACAGTAATATCAAATGATGACAGCTGTTTGGACATAGTTATAGCTATTATAGACAATCATTCCTTAACTGTGTAATAAAATGAGTCTTAAGATATAAATATTCTACAACCCGAGAAAGTTCAACCAAGAGAGAAGAACTTTCTGCAAATTTTAGAGCCTTTAGATCCTGTTGAACAATTTACTAGTGATTTTATTTATTTAATGTTGTAATCAAATTTTGAGTTCAGTGAGACATTTTCACAGAGAAAAGAAAGCTTGTGTAAAATAAATTGTAAATATTTACCAACAGACTTACTTGAATTATGTAAGTTAAGTTACAGTTATTGTTGGTAGATAGTTTAGTTAATACCCCTAGCAGAGCTAATAATATAATCAAAGGAGGATCTTGAGAGGAGCCTTTAGGACACTAGGATAAAACACTATCATCATTCCTAGGATCTTATACAGCTTGATCTTACCTTTGATGTCTATACACCCTTACTCTTTTCAGAGAAGGGGGTATTTCTTATAAGACCAGTATCTTATCTGGCACTATCCTGGTATCACATGATACAACATGGTGTCCAGGATATCTTTTAATTTAAACATTAATCGACCCTCTCATGACACTGGTGCATCAGTCCGGGATTCCCTTACTACCCTGGGGTCTTTTCTTTGAGACATTCAGCCTTATAGTATCTCTTACATCCTCTGAGTTAGCAGTAGGGAAATATTTTTAATAAATAAAATTAATTATAATAAGAGGTAGGAATAAATAAAGCACTTTGTAGTACTGTTGAGTACAAACCAAAATTGTGGTGACTGGATACACTGACAGTAGTTCTTAAATAATTAGTGTTGTATTAATTTTTTAATTGGTCTATAAGAGTGTCTGCAGGATATTAGTATATGGGTATGGCAGCCTTGGCAAAGTTTCGATCTGCTACCGTGCAGTCAACAAAGGAGTTTGGGTTAAGTGGGGAGGCACTTATTAAGTATGTCACTACAGAGTGTGACAAGTTCATTGAAAGAGAGGATAAGAAGTTGGAAACAGAAAGGAATCTTCAGCTGGAAGCTGACAGAAAGGCTAAGAAACTGGAAGCTGATGAGAGAAGACAGGTTGCTGAGAGAGAAGAAAAGAAGCTGCAAAGGTAGCATGCGTTAAGATTGAAAGAGCTTGAACTTCATGGAAATGTTACAGATAATGGAAGTAGTCCTACTACCTCTGACAGTAATGCAAGTCAAGGTACAGTAAATGGAGCCATAAACTTTCACTTGGATCCATTTGTGGAGAAGGAGGATGAAATTGAGTCATATCTGAATAGATATGAGAGGTTGGCCACTATGTCCTAGAGAAGGAAAATGGAGCCTAAAGCTATCACAGGGGCTGAGAGGAGTTTCTTATGAAGTGTATGCAAAACTCGGAAAAGAAGATCAGGAAGATTATGAAATCTTGAAGCAGGCATTGCTGGTTCGATATGAAAAGAACTCAGAATTTTATAGGAAGAAATTCCGAACTGCTAAGCTGCTTTCTGGAGAAGTCTACCACCAATTCTCTGCCAGACTAGAAACCTACTTGGAGAAGTGGACTACCCTGGGAAAGTGTCAAGACCTAAAAGAAATGGTCATGATGGAACAAGTGAGAGAGTCTATGCCTCCAGACATGAGAAAATTTCTTATGGAACAAGGTGCAGAGAGATTGGGGGAGATTTTAACAGTTGCTAAGATATATCAAGCAGCTCAGAAAGAAATAGCAGGAATTAAGAAGAAGCAGGGAGAAAGTAGTAGGCCACCACCAAACCAGAATAAGTTTGACAATAGGGGCCAATAACACAAATACAAACAAGGTTATGACAAACCTAAATATGAACATAGAGACAGGAACCCCCAGGTACAAGATAAGAAACCATATAGACAGGGAGAAAAGTGGTGCAAAATTTGCAAAATTAAGAACCACAATACTTTGGACTGTGGAAAGAAAATCCCTCCATATTACGCTGCATGTCTTATAACAGGGGACAAGGGAAGGAAGGAACTGACAGCCAGTCAGATAGATCTCCATTATCTCCCCACCTGTGAAAAGGTAACATGCAACGGCACTAAAATATTGTGCCTATATGATTCAGGATTGGAATTTGACTCAGTCGTGAGTGCATCCCTAGTGCACCCTGATCAGTATACCACAGAAAAAGTGGAGATACAAGGGGCATTAAAAGGAACAGCCACCATGACACTTCCCATAGCAAGGATCAATGGCAGGACTCGCTACGTGGAAGGAGTGATAAGTGCAGCACCGAGTGATGATCCTGTTTACCCGCTGGTGATAGGAAGTAGATGTCTTCTTGGGTGACCCAATAAAACCTGTGATCATGGCAACACTCCAGACCAGGTCACGCCCTAAGAAAGAGGGGGAGGGAAGACCAATTAACATTCATTCCAGAAAGATGAAAAAGGATCAAGCTAAAGATAGCACATTAAAACCTTGCTTTGGCAAAGTGCCAAAAAAAGACATAACCCCCCAAAGAAAGGACAGTTTTATTTGAATGATGGATTGCTTTGCGGGAAAGCTGGAGCAGGACCCAATGGCATGGACAGTTAGTACTGCCATCTATTTACAGGGACAAGGTTATAGAACTAGCACATGTTGTATCAGACGGTAGACATATGAACATCGGTACCACTTGTCAAAGGACATTATTGAATTATTATTGGCCAGGCATCGCTGAAGACATAGTTCGGTATGTGACTGCCTGTGCACAATGTAGCAAGGTAAAACCCACACGTTGGGAAAACCGACAGGACCTAGGGAAGCATTGGGGCGGACGTAGGCCTGAAAATAAACATCCACAGGTAGATACAATGGATAAGAGAACACAATCTCACAAAAAGTCTACTGGGAAACCAGTTACCATGGCAACTCTCCGTAATGTACAGGGAAGGGACACAACACATCCCATACCGACATGATTTTGTTCAGAACACCAGGTACTGGATAAAAATATAAGTGTGGTTAGTCAGCCACCTTTGATAAAGACACTGCTAGGAAACCCCAGGAAAATAGGTAGTGGAAGATTGTACTGGGCGAACCATTTGACTGATGCACAGCCAACTTCACTATACGGCTATTTAAATTAGCAGAAGAAAGGGTTTCTGCAACGTCGTTATATATATATATACTCTCAATGACAATGGAAAGCGACTCCTTAGATTCTGCAGTGAGCAGAATCTGATCATCACAAACACAAATTTCCCCCATAAGCGCATACGTGCATACACTAGATGTGAACCAACCAAGAATGAGAAGTCAGTGATCGACTATGCCATTGTTAGGAGAAGCTCATTCAAATATGTCCGGGATGCTAGAGTCTGGAGGGGGCCAGAGATTGGAGGTGATCACTACCTGCTAACAATCAAAAGAACAACTGAAAGAGTTGCTCAGCCTAGGAACTGCCCAACATCACGCAAGAAACCAAGTAAACGAGCGGGAGAAATGAGCATTAGGACCTACAAGCTGAAAGAGCCAGAAATTAAGACCAGATACCAGGGGCTTATTGCTGCAGCGGTGAGCAACACAGAAGAACGACATGATGACTTGGAAACCCTCTGGAATAAATTCAAGGATATCATAAAGACAGCAGCAGCAGCAGAAGCGTGCGGTGAAGTCCGACTTGGGAACAAGAGAAAGAGGACACCTTGGTGGACAGAAGAAGTCAAAGAGAAAATAAAAGAGAAGAAAATGGCATGGAAAGAATACTTAGGAGCTAAAAACACAACAGGACAGATGGAAAAATATAGAGAATATGTGACACTCAGAACAGAAGCAAAGAACAAAGTGCTAGCAGCAAAACAGAAGTCCTGGGAAGAATTTGGAGAAAAGCTAGTAAAAGATGCACAAGAAAACCAGAAATTGTTCTATAAGACCCTAAAGAACATGAGAAAGGAAAAACAATGCCCTCTCAAATTTATAAAGGACAAGCAAGGCAAATTGCTTACTGCCCCGAAAGAAGTAATGGAAAGATGGAAAGAATATTTCTCAGAACTCCTGGATGGTGAGCATGATGAAGCATCAGAAATGATAACCACTAGCACAGAAGAGAAAACCAATGATGGTGAAGATGACATAAAGATGGAAGAACTGAAGGCACCACTGGAGAAAATCAAGATGGACAAAGCAGCAGGGCATGATTGTATAACACCAGAAATGGTTAAGTACATGGGATCATCAGGCGACCTATTACTCTTAAGGGTTCTATAGGCAGCGTGGTACAACAAGACCATACCAAAGGATTGGGAGATTGCCATCATAACACCAATTTTCAAAAAGGGTGACAATCGACAGTGTGGAAACCATAGAGGCATATCCCTTCTCAGTGTCCCTGGTAAAATCTACTCTAGAATCCTAGAGCAGAGACTCCGAAGCCTAGCTGAGCAACAACTGGATGAGGTCCAGTGCGGATTCCGAGCGAACCGAAGTACTCAAGACCTAATCTTCACACTCAGCTGAGTGAAAAGGCCCTTGAGTATAAGAGTGAGATCCATCTTTGTTTCATAGATCTGGAAACGGCGTTTGACAGGGTCCCCTGGAGCAAACTTTGGGATTGTTTGGCAAGGAAGAACATTTCAGCACCTCTGATTCATGCTATACAGAGCTTCTACAAGTCTTGCAGAAATTATGTGAGGACAGCAAACCATAAGTCAGAAGAGTTCATGACCACCACTGGTGTAAGACAAGGTGATATCCTGTCACATTACCTTTTCATACTCCTCATGGACGATGTCATTAAGGCATGTAAGGAGAGAACAAGAAAGTATTCAGTGGGGTACTGGAAGATGAGACAGGTCTGTATTTCGGAGCTGGCATTTGCTGATGATGTTGCCCTGATTGCTAAATCAGAGGCACATCTCCAATTCAACCTGCAAGTCTGGAAGGAAGAGCTGGAGAAGAGAGGGATGGTCATAAGCAGCTCTAAAACAAAATCCATGGTGATATCACGAGAAGAAAGAAGACATCAGATTAAGCTGGGAGAACAGGTCCTGGAGCAGATAGACCACTTTAAATACCTCGGAGCTATTATTGACTGAAAGGCAGCCTTCAAAGAAGAGTTGGCCACTCGAAAAGCAGCAGCTGGGAGACTTTTTCAGGCCATAAATCGAGGATTCCTCAGCAAGAGAGGTTGGTAAGAAAACGAAGATGGCTGTATACCGCTCCACCTATGTCCCAGTCACGACATATGGATGCGAGTCATGGGCAATGACTACAACCCACAAAAGCCAGATAAAACGTCAGAAATGAGGTATCTGAGGAAGGTGGTTGAAGTAACAAGAAGAGACATGGTACGCAACCAGACGATACGTCAAGGCCTTAAATCCCACCCCATGCAGACCCAAGTAGAACAGTCCCAACTAAGATGGTTTGGCCATGTCTGCAGAATGGGAGAAGACCGGCTACCACGACAAGCATGAGAAACAAAGAGCCAAGGATCCAGACCCCCAGGACGACCCAGAGTCCGCTGGGAGGACAACATTAGACAATCTTTGAAGGACCGAGGACTAGAATGGAACCAGGCCAGGAGGAAGACAGCCGATAGGATAGTCTAGCGCTCTCTCTTCCAAACCTCTACACCTCACGGTAGAAGGGGAACGACTAAGTAAGTATATATATATATATATATATATATATATATATATATATATATATATATATATATATATATATATATATATATATATATATATATATATATATATATATATATATATATATATATATATATATATATATATATATACGAGGCGTGTTCAAATGAAACCCGTCCCAGTGGCTTTATAACAAATATATATAAGGTACATCAGCAGGAGTAGTAGAATTAAATACAGCAATTGTTATGAAGCAAGTACTCACTGGGGTTCTTTAGAAATAGTCGCCATAGGCATTCAGACACGCATCCCACTGCATAGGTAGACGGCGGATGCCGTCCGAGAAAAATTACTTTGGTTGCTTATTGAACCATTTGGTCACCGAGGCCCTGACGTCTGCATCGGAGTCGAATCGTTGTCCCTTTAGAGATTTTTTTAAGGGACCGAACAAATGAAAGTCACATAGTGACAGATCGGGGCTGTAGGCTGGGTGTGGCAGAACTTCCCACCTTTTCCTTGCTAACGCTTCCTGCACAATGTTCGCAACATGTGGACGAGCATTGTCGTGCAACAGAATCACACCACGCAAAAGCATGCCGGGTCGTTTATTCTTGATGGCTGTATGCAGGTTGTCTAGTGTGTCTTTGTAGCGGATGGCATTGATGTTCAAGCCAGGCTCTTTAAAGTCAACCAATAGAAGCCCTTCATGATCAAAAAATGCGGTCAGCATAACCTTACCGGCAGAAATCTGTGACTTGAATTTTTTGGGTTTTGGTGATCCGGGATGTTTCCATTGCATGCTCGCTGATATGCTGCACGGCTCAAAGTGGTGGCACCACGACTCATCGCCTGCCACTATGCGCAACAGAAATGCATCACCCTCCTCTTCGTAACGCAGCAGGTGGTTCAAACTCCACCCCATGCGTTCTTCCTTATGGCGATGGCTTCTTCTGTCGCCACAATATGCACCTGAACTGGCCGCGGAAGATCTTTCGTTAACTGACGTCCTTCTCGAAACATTCGTGCCCAGTCTTTCACTATAGTCTTAGACACACTTTTGTCACCATACACTGCTTTCATTCGGCGATGAATGTCGGCTGGTCGACATCCTTCGGCTGTTAGGAACTGGATCACCGCTCGCTGATCGACCTTGGACGGATTCCGTATCACACTGGCCATTATTTTAACGATCTGCAGCACAAACAATGAATACTAGGAGAATGAACACTTACACACTTGTACATTCGTACGTGCTTATTACGTCAGATGTGACGTCATCATGCTCCTCCTACAAATGTCCACTTTGCGCAGCACGGGTTGGTTTCATTTGAACACTCCTAGAATGTTCCGAGTGTTTTCTCCAGGATGATGAGGAAATTACTGGATTCTTTACAAAACCCAGTTATTACCAATTTCATGGATGATATCCTCATAGCAACTGAAACCTGTGAGGAACATCTAACATCTCTGGAAATGTTATTGGATAGACTCAGAGAAGGCGGATTGTGAGGAAGCGTATTTAGAGTTAAAGCAGAAACTTACAAGTAGGCTTATACTGAGACTTCCAGATCTGAGTCAAGAATTTGTGGTTAGGACTGATGCTAGCAACGTAGGGTTAGGGGCAGCATTATTGCAAAGATCGCAATCACAGCCCGGAGAATTGAACCCAGTTGCTTATGCAAGCCGCAAATTGAATAAGGCGGAGAGAAATTACTCTACGGTTGAGAGAGAATGTTTGGAGTTGGTCTGGGCCATAACGAAATTCCAGATATATCTTTATGGTAGCCATTTCATGGTCCAGAGTGATCACCAGCCACTTGTTTTTCTCGCTCAGGATAGACATGGTAACGCAAGGTTATTAAGATGGTCTCTTTTGATCCAACCTTATTCGTTTACCATTGAATATGTCCCTGGATCTCAGAATGTTGGGGCAGATTTCTTAAGTAGACACCCACCTGAAGGGAACCAAGAGAGCAGGAAGGGAGAGTAAAACCCCTATTGGGTGAATGCCTTGTTTGTGAATCCAGACAAGAAAGCTCCACCAGATGGTTCACGCTTTTGAATGGGGAGGGGGGCCTCTTGTCGTGAGGTCGGATTCACAACACGACATTCTGAATAAACAGAGCGCCATACTTTGTGAAAACTGTTTGATAGACGGACCAATGGGATTGCACCTTCATGCAGTGTTTACTAACGCGTACTAGCCTAACATGGCGATCTCAAATCTGTGCAAACCAGTTGGATATGGAATTTAAATACAGCATTATGAGCAAAGTACCGCCCGGAAGAGGTCACTACTGCAATAATAGGAATGTTGCTGTACACGTATGTGCAACGATTTCCACGGGACGTGATATAGTTATGGAAAAATCTCGAGTGGAAGGCATCGAGACATCAGGCAAGTCCAGAATTTTGTTGTTTAGGCTACGCATAGAATAAAAATAAAGTATGTAATAAAAAGACAATTAGATAGGAAAAGAATAATCCATGGTGTATTTTAAGCCTAAGATGAAGGAAATCACTCAAGGAATAAGGAAGATAATGGAAATCTTAGTTTTCCAGATGTGCCCACCTATACAGATTATGCATACATTTTCGGAAAGCAAACACACTTTAGCAGTAAGCTCCCTTTGTCGTTCGGCCTTGGCCTATATATAGGACGTGCCCTAAATAGAAAGGAGGCCATCAAAATTTCAAATGCAGATAGAGCGCCAGTTCGGTCAGTGAAGATTTACTTTGCCTTTTGCATCTGAGAGCAGACTGTATGACCATTAACAGCTCGACTGTATGTACTTGAGGGTAAGAAAGAATGTATATATATATATATATATATATATATATATAATATATATATATATATATATATATATATATATATATATATATAGATATATATATATATATATATATGGAATTGTATATTTATATATATATAAGAAGTGTGTACTTGTATATATATAAATTAATAAATACTGTGTATTTCTATATATATCTGAATTGAATTGTGCCTTTCCAGCCTGAATATTTCCCAGCAAAAAATAAAGTGAGAAGGGTAGTGAAAGTGTGCCTATAGTTTTAGAAAAGTATTTAAAGAATTATTTCTTGAAGGAATGGACCACACACCAGGAACATAGGAAAGGACGGAAGGAATTACTTTACAGTATTGATTGATATATTACTTAGTATGTTATACAAGACCTAATAAATGTATGGAGGCGAATCATGGACAGATAGCTATAACCAAGGAATTGGAGAAAGATATATGCACAGTGAACTGGATTGGGTTATTACTGATATATTATGTCCTGTGCGTCTGCTAACACATTGTCTGAAAGCTGTCTCTCATCCCCTACATCTGTAATAGAGGGATAATGATAGACAATATAGTGGTTAATCAAATATGTTTCAGGTTATATCCTGTCATCCAAGTACACCTTAAAGAGTCAGCCAGTACTGAAAGGAACTAGTGGTACAAGCGCCTTTGTTGTTCATAGGGACAGCCACCCAGTATCCACCGCCTGGAGGAATTTCATTTGACCTTTCCTTCCATGTCAGAAGAGTGACCGGCTTCAATTCAACAGATAAGTGACCAAACAAGGCTACTGTTCAGAGTATCCCAGTAACACCACTATTAAAGACAGTACACGGCTGTTTGTGCCCTATACCAGAGCGCTCTTTTAGTTTCGGTGACCGGAATTCTGACACCGGGTATAAAATTTTCGTGTGCACCGTAAAAGACTATTTATGTTTTTGGCGGGGAAAATCAGCTGATATGTGTGTAAAATCAGTAAAATATAAATCATTACACACTCGTTCTGGATAAACACAGCGCTAAAATTATTTTGTGTACTATAACTTTGTTCTCTGCTCTATTTTTGATTGCATTTTTATTTGTTTGAAATTAGTTTTGACGGAGTTACAGACTTTTGAAAACAGCGTCATCATTTGAGGAAATTCATAAAATAAGTAATCTTTTTATTAATTTAATATCTAAAAATCGGCCCATTTGTTTGAGTTTATAATTATAAAGACTTCTCGAAGGGAAGCTAAAGATTATTTCCACATACTTTTTTGTTTTGTTTCATATCTTGAGAATGTGTGGTAGTCAGTTTTGTGAGTTTAGCATTACAAGAACAAGCATATTGTCACCAGATTTTATAGCATTTAAATCACTGTAAACGCATTCCTGATACTCACAAATCTTAAATAAGGTTGTAAAAAAATAACTTTTTGTAAAGCACCATCTGTTTTTGCATTTTCATTCATTTATAATGATATTTAGCTAGTATATAAGCGTCAGAAAACATGTAAAGCTATAAATAGATTACTTCCACATACTTTGATCTATCTTTCAAGTCTTGTTAATCTTGTATTTATAATATGAATTATTTTTTTTAATTGTGTGTGAGATAAGGACTGTTCCATTAGTGTTCTTTGGTAGACAATCCTGTGCACACGACGGCTGCCAAAGAATTCTAAGTAACTGTTTGTATATCTTCTTTCATTCACAGATAAAGCATTCTACATCCTGGTGTTAGACTTGATAGTCCCAAATATTCCTTTATCTTTATACATACACAAGTAAACTATACTACATAACAACGAAATGGAACATACTGTTTTGCATCATATGAATTGTGCCAGTGCACTGTGCAGAGCCTGTGGCAAGAGAGCATTAACTTCCAAAACAACACGTTCAATTCAGAAAGCACTGAACTGTTCTAATTACGTTAATGATCTGTTTTTTGGGTTTGGAATTAACGTATCAGATGATAAACCCACACAACATTCGACTATATTTTGTAAGAAGTGTTACTTACAAATACAAAACTCAAAAAGGAGGCATAATGAGAAGTGTCTTGAAACAGCCAAGTTACTGTCGGAAAACAGTCAGCACATCTGGAAAGACTATGACCATAATTTAACTATAAGTGAATGTCAACTGTGCAATTATGTTGCAAAGACATCTGTTGGTGTTTTAAAAACAAAAAGCTGCTCTATCCCCTGTGATGTTCTTTCTGACCCCTCCATGTCTAGTCAGTCATTTAGCTGTAGTCAGTCAGTTAGTTGTAGTCAGTCAATTAGCTGTAGTCAGTCAGTTTGTTGTAGTCAGTCAGTTAGCTGTAGTCAGTCAGTTAGCTGTAGTCAGGATAGCTCTGTACAGTAGGAGGTTGATGAGCCTGCCCACATTAGGGATGATATTGTTCAACTGGAGGTTGATGTGTCAGCTCACATTAAAGGCGATACCATTATTCATTTGGAGGTGGATAACACTACTCACCCTAGCATGCCAGTTTTTGTTTCCACATCTACACCTACCAAGTCAGTTATACATACGACAAGTACATCCACCTCGCCTGTCTTCAAAAGCGACATCACAGTACAACAGTTACTTGCTAAGCCACCTTCACAACCACTAATTCCTCTTATTAAAAAAAGGAAGTGTGAATGATAATTGAGCGAAATTTTGGGGCTAGAGCAAATTATGGCAGTTGTTGCGTGAGAGTGGCAGAATTAACAGTGTGGAAATCATTTAATAGATGTATTTATTAAATACACCTATTTATCTATTAAATTGAACATTTCGTTTTACTCATGACCATACTCGTTTTTACATGACCATCGTAATGTATGATTGAGAGATAATTGTTAGCTCTCATGTTTTGGGGACAATTTGGTGTGTTATTTTAAGGTAATAAATGTGGACTTGCAATTTAATGTTTCAATAATTAATGTTTGACTCATGAAACCAAAACAAAACTTTGATATCCATTTTCTGCAGGTTTTCTACTTTTGATTTCTGTAATTTGTTATGCATGTTGATTGTGACCGTTTTAGTGTAAATTGCATTAGAAACATTAGAAACAAACCATAACAAAATATAAAAAAAACGTAAATTTTACACTATTTCAGACTATTATATCTTCTGTTCTAATTGTGATAAAATGTTGGTTCTTGTTCTAAAATTTACTCTAACATTTCTAGTCTAGCTTTACGCAAAATTAAAGCCGGTATTTATAATAATAAAGTAGCCTAAAAACATTAATTAAGCCCTATCAAAAGTAAAATCCGCCACCTTTTTTTCCAGTTAGGAAGTTACCACGTGACCTCTGACACGATAGCTATAAATAGCGCGGTCAGGGGAAAAGGGGAAACAACTAAAAGATCGCTGGCAAACAGCCGTGAATAATATCAAATGATGACAGCTGTTCGGGCATAGTTATAGCCATTATAGACAATCATTCCTTAACTGTGTAATAAAATGGGTCTTAAGATATAAATATTCTACAACCCGAGGGAGTTCAACCAAGAGAGAAGAACTTTCTGCAAATTTTAGAGTCTTTAGATCCTTTTGAACAATTTACTAGTGATTTTATTTATTTAATGTTGTAATCAAATTTTGAGTTCAGTGAGAAATTTTCACAGAGAAAAGAAAGCTTGTATAAAATAAATTGTAAATATTTACCAACAGACTTACTTGAATTATGTAAGTTAAGTTAGTTAAAATTATTATTATTAAAATATTATTAAAATACTTCTATGGCACGCGCCTCAAACAGCCTCTGACAACCAATTCCAGCTCCTGGCCTTCACGTGTGGCTATATTTGAGCCCGGCGGAACTGTTTCCACTGACGGGAGAAGGGGCAAAGGCGAGCGACTGGCGCCTTAAAACCAGCAGCTTCGGGCAGATAGGGCTCGTGATCCTTGGTTGGTAGCTTATCTAAGAGAAGGAACTCTGAATTCAAACCACCGCTGCCTTGCGGGAATATCCATTTGTGGAATTGGCTTCGGGAGTAAACCCTGAGGATAAATCCGGAGTCGGAGTCCCTAAGGCAGTCCAATGTCGATTCGACATTATTCTGGCAACTCCTGCGACATGGCTGGTACCAAACTGTATCGGCTACTGCCGTTCCTTTGGATCTACCGGCTGTGTGGAGAGGGGGAACATGCTGCATGGGCAACAGCTTGATCTCCATATAACTGTGCCCAAGCTCGCGCCCTGGAGAGGACACTCCAGCTTCACCCTATAGGTGTCGGCAAAACACGGGAAGTAGCAGTTACCGGATATAAGCATTTTGCCCAATTGGCGTAGGGCATGGCGCCAGGGGCTACTTCCGACAGTGGGAGAGGTTCTAGGATCTCACTGGACAGCTACCGCCCGCTTCAAGCTGGGCAGCCCCCAGTCAATAAGGTGTTGTCCCGCCACTGTCTGCTTTCCCCATTGGGTGCATGGGGATTAGGGTCAAACCCGAACTGTGGACAGAAAATTTTGCACCAAGCAATTATTGAAAAAATAGAAATAATCAAACTCTCAGATTGGAATGCTGGAACGTCCGGACTATGTTGACTGGACTATCCGAAAACCTACAAGATGTAAACGATGTAAGGAAGACGGCCATAATTAATGATGAGCTTAAATGACTTCAGGTGGATATAGCTGCACTTCAGGAAACGCGCCTGGCGGGCTCTGGAACGGTGAGCGAGAAGGACTACACATTTTATTGGCAAGGGAAAGATCTTAATAAAGCTAGAGAACACGGAGTAGGTTTTGCAGTCAAAAAATCGCTAACTAACATGGTTGAACCAGGCGAGAATGGATCAGAACGCCTGTTAACGCTCCGCCTGCAAACTAGCACAGGTCCCATCCCCCTTGTCAGTGTGTATGCTCCTACTCTGTACTCTGCCTCAGAAGCTAAAGATGAGTTCTACGAGAATCTAGCAGCAGTAATCAAAAGCATACCTAGGCAAGAACAGCTTGTTCTCCTTGGTGACTTTAACGCTAGAGTGGGTGCTGATAATGTTTCATGGCCTTCATGTCTGGGCAGGTTTGGTATTGGCAAGATGAATGAAAATGGACAACGGCTCTTAGAGTTGTGCGTCCACCATGACCTCTGCGTGACCAACACCTACTTTCAGACAAAACCCCAGCATAAGGTGTCATGGAGACACCCACGATCCAAGCACTGGCACCAACTTGACCTGATTCTCGTCAGAAGGCCACTCCTCAGGTCTGTGCTCTCCACGCGCTCGTACCATAGTGCAGACTGTGACACAGATCACTCCTTGGTTTGCTGCAAAATCAGAGCACAACCAAGAAAACTCTATCGTGTCAGACATGAAGGGAAACCACGCATTGATACCAGCAAGATGTCAGACCCTTTCATGATCGCTCAATTCACTGCGACCTTCAAGAAAGTGCTCAGTAGCCCTCAGCATGGTCATATTATTACAGAGAACTGGGAGCATCTACGGAACACCATTCAAAGTACTGCACTTGCCACCTTTGGTAAGAAAACAGCAAAGCCAAATGACTGGTTTGACGCTTCATCAGATGTGATGGCACCTGTCATTGAAGCTAAGCGCAGTGCTATGAATGAATACAAACATTCACCGAGTGCCAGAACCCTACATACCCTGAGGGCTACGAGAAGCAAAGTTCAACAAACTGCTCGACGCTGTGCAAATGACTATTGGCTCCAGCTCAGTGAGAGCATCCAGATCGCAGCGCAAACAGGCAACATTAGACAAATGTATGACGGTATAAAGAAAGCACTTGGTCCCCATAAAAGTAAGACGGCACCGCTAAAAACCATCAGCGGAGAGAAGCTAACCGATAAGGGTAAACAGATGGAGAGGTGGGTCGAACACTACTCTGAGCTTTACGCTAGAGACAATACCGTTACGCCTGCAGCCCTTGATGCTGTCAATAGTCTGCCAACTATGGAGGAGCTGGATGCCGAACCAACATTAGAGGAACTCAGTAAGGCCATTGATAGCTTGGCCTCTGGCAAAGCACCAGGCAGTGATGGGATTCCTCCTGATTTAATCAAATGCTGTAAGAGCACGCTATTACATCCCCTGCATAGGATGCTGTGCCAGTGCTGGGAAGAGACAACTATTCCTCAAGACATGCGAGATGCCAAGATTGTAACACTGTATAAAAATAAAGGAGACAGAAGTGATTGCAATAACTACAGAGGCATCTCTCTTCTTAGTATTGTTGGTAAGGTTTTTGCCAAAGTCATCTTAATGCGACTACACAAGTTAGCTGAGCGCATATATCCAGAGGCACAGTGTGGATTCCGAGCTGGCAGATCAACAACAGACATGATCTTCTCTCTCCGCCAGCTTCAGGAAAAATCAAGAGAGAAGAAAAGACCATTATATATCGCCTTTATAGACCTCACAAAAGCATTCGACCTGGTTAGTAGGGATGGACTCTTTAAAATCCTCCTGAAAATAGGCTGCCCTTCTAAAATGCTGGAAATGATAAAGTCATTCCACGACGACATGAAGGGAACAGTCCAATATGCTGGAAGCACGTCACAGCCCTTTGATATACGAAGTGGTGTTAAACAAGGCTGTGTTCTGGCCTGAGTCAGGATGTGGGTGCTGCACCAGTTATCACTATCGATAACTATGAATTGGCAGTGGTGCACCACTTCACATACCTAGGGTCTACCATCAATAACAAACTCTCACTGGATACAGAAATCGACAGCCGCATTGGCAAAGCTGCAGCTACCTTTGCCCGCCTCACATCGCGTGTTTGGGGAAACTCTAAACTCACAATGAAGACCAAAGCTGCGGTATATAATGCCTGTGTCACCAGCACACTCCTATATGGCAGCGAGACCTGGACGACCTATGCTAAGCAAGAAAGAAGGCTCAAAAACTTCCATTTGCGGTGTCTACGCCGCATCCTCGGCATCTCGTGGAAAGATAAAGTGACAAATGTCGAGGTGTTGTCACGTGCTGGCCTTCAAAGTATGTATACGCTGCTTAGACAGCGCAGACTTCGCTGGCTTGGCCATGTTCGCCGCATGGAAGATGGTCGCATCCCAAAAGATATCTTCTACGGACAACTAGCAGATGGCAAGAGAACAGTTGGGCGACCACAGCTGAGGTTCAAAGATGTGTGCAAGAGAGATATTAGGGCACTGGACATGGATCCAGCAACATGGGAGGATGAAGCTGCCGATCGCACTAAGTGGCGATGCTATTTACGGCACCACCTCAGATTGGGCGAAGAGAGGCTCACACAAGAAGCAGAGGTGAGGAGAAAACGTCGAAAAGAGCACCAGGAAAACAAGCAGCTGAGGGCTGCCACCTCAGGGGCGCATTCCCATAGTCAGTTATGACTGAAGGGGCTATTATTATTATTATTATAAGTTAGTTATTGTTGGTTGATAGTTTAGTTAATACCCCTAGCAGAGCTAATAATATAATCAAAGGAGGATCTTGAGAGGAGCCTTTACGACACTAGGATAAAACACTATCATCATTCCTAGGATCTTATACAGCTTGATCTTACTTTTGATGTCTATACACCCTTACTCTTTTTTAGAGAAGGGGGTATTTCTTATAAGACCAGTATCTTATCTGGCACTATCCTGGTATCACCTGATACAACTTGGTGTCCAAGATATCTTATAATTTAAACAATAATCGACCCTCTCGTGACACCCTTGGTGTCCCTTGGGGATTCCATGGCAACAGGTTTCTCAATGGGGGTCCTATCCGTCTCAAGTGTCTTCTTCTAGTTATGACTAATATCGCTTAATAATTGAACTTTACGATTTTAGGCACCAGAGGCGTATTGAGAGAGACTGGAGCCTCGTGGGAATATTTGCCCCCTAATTATCGTTTCCACATAAAGAGGTTAGGGGTGCGTGAATCCATCTACTACTGTGGGTTCTCGGGCAGTGCACGAAATGTTCAATAATGCTAAGGTGACCAGACGTCCCGGTTTTTCCGGGACAGTTCCGGTTTTCGACCATTTTTGATAATTTGTCCCGACTTTTTTTCGATGCAATCCGGGACGCCAATTTGTCCCGGTTTTGGACGAATTCGCCACTTTGGCACAAATCTCTTACTACTTACTTACTTAGTCGTTCCCCTTCTACCGTGAAGTGTAGAGGTTGGCACAAATCTCACAGATTAAAACAAAAAATTATTATTCCATGGCTGACTTGAGGGAATTTTTAATTATTAGTGAACTGGCGCCGAAACAGCACAAGAGGTTGTCAAACCGCGAATTTGTTTTGTAGTTCCAATGTGATATTCGCAGTTATTTGAAATTTTAGGTAGTGGTAAAGTACCAAGATTTTGCGTACGGTATACGTTTATTTAATTTAAACGGTGAACTATTTGTGCATATTTTGTTATTGTTGTAAGAAAATGGTACCACAGCGTAAATGCAGTTTCAATGAAGATTTACTAAAGGAATATCCGTTTATTAAAAAGAGTACATCAAACTTCATTATATATGTGCCTCCGGGTTTTCGATAAGCCATAGTGGACGTGGTGATATTAAGAACCACATAAGCAGTGAGAAACATGAGAGCCGTCGTTACAGCTGCATCAAGCTCGTCGTTAACCACTTTCTTCAGAGCTGATAAAATTGGTGACCAAGAAGAGCAATTAGCTGCTATAGAAGACGCCTTTGCATACCATACAGTGCTACACAATCATACTTTCAGGTCTATGGATTGCACATCAAAATTACTTCAGGTTACTTTAGAGCCAAAATGTGCATGTGCACGTACGAAAACAGAAGCCATTATTCGAAATGTCTTGGCACCCCATATTCTAAATGAGTTAAGGTGTGACCTAGAAAAGTCTAAATTTATTTATGTACTGACAGATGCATCCAACCACAAAGAATTCAAGATTTTTCCTTTGCTTGTCAGATACTTTGATCACAGCAATGGAGTGAAAATTAAAATATTAGAGTTAAAGTCATTGCCAGGTGAAACATCTGATATTGTAAGTAGTTCTCTTAATGACTGCATAACTGAAAATGGTTTAGACAGGAAAGTAGTTGGATTATGCGCAGACAACACACATTCCAATTTTGGAGGTGCTGAAAGGAAAGGACAGAACAATGTTTTCAAAAAACTGCAAGAAAACCTTGGACATGGTCTTATAGGAGTTGGGTGTGCAGGTCATATTTTCCACAACACTGTTCGAACAGCTGCAGATGTACTGATTGTTGATGTCGAGCTGATTATTGCTAAAATTTATCTACTCTTCAAATCATACACAGTACGAGTTGAAAGACTCAAGGAGTTTTGCCAGTTTGTGGAAACAGACTTCCAGATGATCTTAGGTTATGCTCAGACTAGGTGGCTTGCTCTGCTGCCTGCTGTTGAAAGGGTTCTTCGGATGTTCCTGCCTTTAAAATCATATTTTCAATCTCAAGACAGATGCCCAGTTTTTATACAGACATTCTTTTAAAATCCTCTATCTGAGGCATGGCTTGTTTTTGTTCACAGTCAGGCCTCTCCATTCCACGAAGCAGTGCAAAAAATAGAGGGACAGACGGTCACTGTGTTTGAAGTCATTGACAGCATCAACAGGTTGAAAACTATTTTGAAGTCCAAACTGGAAGACTGTTTCTTGCCATCAAGAGTTAAGCTAATCCTTGAAAAGCTGGAAATGGAAGGACTTCCAAAGGAGGATGTGAAAAAGTTTCATGCTAGCGTTTCTTCGTTTTATGAAACAGCTTTCAATTATTTGAATAAATGGGCTGCAAAAAATTTTCAAGACCTAGAATCCTACAGCTGGGTAACGCTAACAGAATACCAATTTGGGCAGATATTGAGATATCATCATCACTAGTGATTCAAACATTACCTTCAGCCCACTTTACAGAAACTGAAATTTATGATGAATATGTCTATATAAAACAGTTTGTTACTTCTCAGAAAATTAGTGAATGGAGTGCCAAAAAAACATTGCCACCACAACGTTGGATTGAAATGGTTTCCCACTTCAAAAACAATAATGTGAAATTTTCAAATATTTTGAAGTTGGCAGAGTTTTTTTTCTGTCTACCTGGAACAAATGCTGCCACAGAAAGAGTGTTTTCTTTGATGAACAGCTTATGGGCAAGTGATAAAACACAGCTAGGTGTTGAAACTTTGAAAGCTATGTTGACAACCAAAGTGAACTGTGAGGAAACATGTGTCGAGTTTTTTAAGATGCTGCTTGCAAAGAAGGACCTAATGATAAAAATCCACTCATCTGAAAAGTACAGTAACTCAGCTTCACCTTAAGTAAGGATTATTGATGTTTTTCTCTCTTATTAGTTTAAGTAGTTAAACTTATACAGTAAAATGTATGTTATTCAATGTTATTCAAATGTATATATAAAATGTATATTATTTTAAATTGACATCAACTTTATTTTTCCGGGACATGTCCCGACTTTTGACCTTTTCTTTACCATTTTGTCCCGATTTTATGCATTGAAATAGGTCAAATCTACTATTTTGTCCCGGATTAGGGTTATGAAAATATGGTCACCTTAAATAATGCTCACTCTGCCCTTGGTAAGCAGTCTGTATTTGTAATAAGCTCAAGATTGTCATAAAGCCCACCATTTGTATCAGCTAATCATTTTCATGATAACTAGATCAAGCCATGTCATACTGTATTCTGTTGTGTGTGCTTGAAATCATTTCTGTTTGTTTTATCAGTAACGTGAGAGGTTCATGCTAAATTAACAGAAGTCCTGTCAAAGGTCACAAAGCATTGAGATAAAGGCCCTGAACTCTTTTTTTTCTCTTTAGAATAACTAAAGTTTATTTAATGGTTAATCCCCTTGGAGCACACACAACTTCTCTTCTCTTCTCTCTCTCTCTCTCTCTCTCTCTCTCTCTCTCTCTCTTAGTCTTCTTACAAACTCTTCTCTCTCTCCATCATCTTCTTACTCTCTCTCTCTTTTCTCTTTTCTTTCTTGAAATATAAGTCAGCGGAATAATTCTTCTCTCTTCTCTCTCTCTCTCTCTTCTCTTCTCTCTCTCTCTCTCTCTCTCTCTTCTCTTCTCTCTCTCTCTCTCTCAGTCTGTCCATTGTTTCGTAATATTTCCAGGTGGTACAAGATTTCGTTTTGGCGCCCTTTTCCCTCGTATTGCATTATATTGTTCTCTAATAAGGGTCAGTTGTATACAACTGGGTTGGATCACACTATAATTTCCGCATTTTATTTTTATTATGGGGCCCCCTTGAAAACAGCGCTTGTGCGGCCGCATAGCTCGTACCGCCCAAATGTCGGCTCTTCCCAGAGCAACCGTGGTTGGTGTCACAACCCTAAATACAGGGTGTCCCACAAATCTTGATGCAGTTTTAAGCTTTAATACCTTCAGAATTATAACTGCTACAAACTTACAATAACATCACTTGAAAGTTTCTTTATTTAAATATTTCTTGCACTTATTTAATTTTGTGAATTTTAAATAATAAATTTAGTTTTAATTTTTTTTTCTTTCAGTCTCTCTGATTGAAGATGGCAAACGTTGAAGAAACTGCGTTCTCTGGTTAGCTGAGAATAAGACCACACTAGCAGGAAGAAGAAAATTCGTTTCCGGTCATAAGAAATAGAGGTGCAGGAAATTATAGAAATAATGAGCGTATATAATTTAAAAAGTCCCTAACCTAAATAGCAAAGAATGATAATGAAAAGGTCATTTTATAGAAATCATAAATAAATATTAGACAAACATAAAGGTATGTTTTCAGGCACTCGTAAGAAATAAAGAAGTAGAACACTAGACAACAGAAAAACAACAGACGTGAGTGGCTTACCCAGGACTCGAACCCAGGACCTTCCGTGCGACAACCCCGCCGAGCTATGCAAGCGAATAACACTAACCTCCCTGCCATCTAGGCATCACCAAAAAAATGATGCTTCGATGAAGGGGTCACTAGTGCGACTCGCAATACATAACTTACTTACTTAGTCGTTCCCCTTCTACCGTGAGGTATCAGCTGTCTTCTTCCTGGCCTGGTTCCATTCTAGTCCTCGGTCCTTCAAAGATTGTCTAATGTTGTCCTCCCAGCGGACTCTGGGTCGTCCTGGGGGTCTGGATCCTTGGCTCTTTGTTTCTCATGCTTGTCGTGGTAGCCGGTCTTCTCCCATTCTGCAGACATGGCCAAACCATCTTAGTTGGGACTGTTCTACTTGGGTCTGCATGGGGTGGGATTTAAGGCCTTGACGTATCGTCTGGTTGCGGACCATGTCTCTTCTTGTTACTTCAACCACTTCCTCAGATACCTCATTTCTGAGGTTTGGATCTGGCTTTTGTGGGTTGTAGTCATTGCCCACGACTCGCATCCATATGTCAAGACTGGGACATAGGTGGAGCGGTATACAGCCATCTTCGTTTTCTTACCAACCTCTTTCTTGCTGAGGACTCCTCGATTTATGGCCTGAAAAAGTCTCCCAGCCGCTGCTTTTCGAGTGGCCAACTCTTCTTTGATGCCTCCCTTTCGGTCTATAATAGCTCCGAGATATTTAAAGTGGTCGACCTGCTCCAGGACCTGTTCACCCAACTTAATCTGATGTTTTCTTTCTTCTCGTGATATCACCATGGATTTTGTTTTAGAGCTGCTTATGACCATCCCTCTCTTCTCCAGCTCTTCCCTCCAGACTTGCAGGCCGGACTGGAGACGAGCCTCCGATTTAGCAACCAGGGCAACACCATCAGCAAATGCCAGCTCCGAAATATAGACCTGTCTCATCCCACAGTACCCCACTGAACACTTTCCCGCTCTCTCCCTACATGCCTTGATGACATCGTCCATAAGGAGCACGAAGATGCAAGGTGATAGGATATCACCTTGTCTTACACCAGTGGTGGTCCTGAACTCTTCTGACTTATGGTTTGCTGTCCTCACATAATTTCTGCAAGACTTGTAGAAGCTCTGTATAGCATGAATCAGAGGTGCTGGAATATTCTTCCTTGCCAAACAATCCCAAAGTTTGCTCCAGGGGACCCTGTCAAACGCCTTTTCCAGATCTATGAAACAAAGATGGATCTCACTCTTATACTCAAGGGCCTTGTCACTCAGCTGTCTGAGTGTGAAGATTAGGTCTTGAGTACTTCGGTTTGCTCGGAATCCGCACTGGACCTCATCCAATTGTGGCTCAGCTAGGCGTCGGAGTCTCTGCTCTAGGATTCTAGAGCAGATTTTACCAGGGACACTGAGAAGGGATATGCCTCTATGGTTTCCACATTGTCGATTGTCACCCTTTTTGAAAATTGGTGTTATGATGGCAATCTCCCAATCCTTTGGTATGGTCTTGTTGCACCATGCTGCCTGTAGGACCTTTAAGAGTAATAGGTCGCCTGATGCTCCCATGTACTTAACCATTTCTGGTGTTATACCATCATGCCCTGCTGCTTTGCCCATCTTGATTTTCTCTAGTGATGCCCTCAGTTCTTCCATCTTTATGTCATCTTCACCATCATTGGTTTTCTCTTCTGTGCTAGTGGTTATCATTTCTGATGCTTCATCATGCTCACCATCCAGGAGTTCTGAGAAATATTCTTTCCATCTTTCCATTACTTCCTTCGGGGCAGTAAGCAATTTGCCTTGCTTGTCCTTTATAAATTTGAGAGGGCATTGTTTTTCTTTCCTCATGTTCTTTAGGGTCTTATAGAACAATTTCTGGTTTTCTTGTGCATCTTTTTCTAGCTTTTCTCCAAATTTTTCCCAGGACTTCTGTTTTGCTGCTAGCACTTTGTTCTTTGCTTCTGTTCTGAGTGTCA
Source organism: Oreohelix idahoensis (assembly GCA_024509875.1). Lineage (NCBI taxonomy): Eukaryota > Metazoa > Mollusca > Gastropoda > Stylommatophora > Oreohelicidae > Oreohelix > Oreohelix idahoensis. The sequence goes on along the minus strand of JAMPIV010000737.1, from coordinate 209,231 downwards.
CATATTCTCTATATTTTTCCATTTGTCCTGTTGTGTTTTTAGCTCCTAAGTATTGTTTCCATGCCATTTTCTTCTCTCTTATTTTCTCTTTGCCTTCCTCTGTCCACCAAGGTGTCCTCTTTCTCTGGTTCCCAAGTCGGACTTCACCGCATGCCTCTGCAGCAGCTGTCTCCATGATATCCTTGAATTTATTCCAGAGGGTTTCCAAGTCATCAGGTCGCTCTTCTGTGTTGCTCACTGCTGTAGCAATAAGCCCCTGATTACTGGTCTTAATTTCTGGCTCTCTCAGCTTGTAGGTCCTAATGCTCATTTCTCCTGCTCGTTTACTTGGTTTCTTGCGTGATCTTGGGCAGTTCCTAGGCTGAGCAACTCTTTCAGTTGTTCGTTTGATTGTTAGCAGGTAGTGATCACTTCCAATCTCTGGCCCCCTCCAGACTCTTGCATCTCGGACATATCTGAATGAGCTTCTCCGAACAATGGCATAGTCGATCACTGACTTCTCATTCTTGGTTGGTTCACATCTAGTGTATGCATGTATGCGCTTATGGGGAACTTTGTGTTTGTAATGATCAGATTCTGCTCACTGCAGAATCTAAGGAGTCGCTTTCCATTGTCATTGAGAGTATCTTCTCCATATCTTCCGATAACTCCACCCCATTTAGCATGGTCATTTCCAACTCTGGCATTAAAATCTCCGAGCATGATAACTTCATCTAGGCAGTCATCCACTGTCCTTTGAAGCAGCTCGAAGAATTCCTCCTTGACCTCTGCTCTCTCATCCTCATTTGGCCCATACACTATGACCAGGTTGATTATGGTTTCTCCTTCTTTTAGTTTTACAACCATAATGCGCTCCGAGACAAAGTTCCATCCCTTGATACTATCTTTTTGATTTTGGGCCACAATGCAACCCACGCCCCCTTTAGCTCTTTCAGATATGGGTACACCACTGTAGAGCAGCGTGTTGCCATCGAGATCCATGACTCCTTGTCCTTTTTTCTTCGTTTCCGTTATAGCCAGGATTTCTAGTTTTGCTTTTCTCATCTCTTCCACCAGCTCCTCTTCCTTCCCATTTATACTTCTTGTGTTCCAAGTTCCATAAGTCGTAGTCCGTAGTCCGTTCCAGTTCGTCGCCTTTAGAATCAGTCCGGTTTTCTCTCTTGTATTGCTCGTAATCATAGTTTAAGACAAACAGGTGATTGGCCTGTTGTGCCTTTGCATGGTGGAGGGGCTGCCTCCTTACGGCCTCCATGCAGGCCGCCCTCCTCATTTTTCATCCGGGCTTGGGACCGGCATAGGCGGAGTTGCAATACATAACACCGGAAATTTAACATGGGCAGTCCAGCCTATTAATGACGCAATCACTTGTTCCACTATTATACAGTATAGGTCAGACTACACAAGACAAAGACCTTAATACTGTGTCTAGTAAATGATAGAAGACTAAGAACAGTAAGATAACTACTAGGCTGATGATGTCATACTCCTCCCCCCCCCCCCGGTCTAATGGATAGCCTTCTCGGATAAGGGCGAAAAATAGGAGGTCCCATGTGCAAGTTGCGCACGTTAAAAATCCCTCGTTTGAAATCGTAAAGAGTAAGCCATACGCCCGCTATCCTGGCAAAATTTTTTTAAAATTAGGAAAACCTACCGACCACAAAAATATTGATAGAATGTGTGATTCCTGTATACACGTATTGGGATCCTCGCCGGTCTTACGGAGTTAGTGCACTGTGCTGAGATTCTCCTTGTGTGATCTAAGGGAGGAGATAGAAGGTCTGATAAAGTTGTCCTAATAAAGATGGTCCTTCAAACCAAACCTTACTAGAACTAATCCATAAACAGATAAAATGAATAATGAAAATGGTCTGAAATCAATGCACGAAGGAAGCTTAGTATAAACATGGTGATTGTCTAGTCATTTTCTATGTGTAAATGTTTATATCCTCACTTTTATATGATGTATATACATAACAAAATGTAAATCAGGGATAATAAATCAAGGCTTCCCAGATTGCTCTATCAACGTAAATGGAATAGTTTTAAAACAGGTCAGTAAATTCTAATACCTGGCACATTAATAACAACGGATGAAAGATGCATCTCAGAAGTGAAGAGCAGAATAGTTCAGGCAAAAGCAGCATTCTATAAAATGAAGAGTATTTTATGCAACAATTCTTTGTCATTGGAAGTAAAAGAGAGAGTTCTTCATTGTTATATAGAACCAATCCTGACATATGGGAGTGAGTCATGGACCATTAGTAAACAAATAAGGAAGGCACTCGAGGCAACAGAGATATGGTTTTACAGAAGAATGTTAAAAATACCATGGACAGCCAAAAAGAGTAACGAGGATGTCTTGAAAGAGGCCAATGCGCAAAGGAAACTTATTTCACAAGTTAGAAAGAAGCAGTCCACTTTTTGGGGGCATGTTATGAGAAGAGGAAAGCTGGAATATATCGTAACAACAGGTAAGATGGAAGGAAAAAGAGATAGGGGAAGACAAAGAGAGCAAATACTGGACAGTTTGACATCGTGGCATGGAAAGAAGTCAACAACAGAATTGATAAATTGTACTGGAGACATGAAGTTGTGGAGAGACATGATCTCATACGCCGTTTCCTCGAATTTTGTGCCATCCGCTCAAGATCTTTCCATGCCTTCATCATTCCTTGCAATTATGTCTGCATTTCTTGTCTTCATTTGTTTGTTCGAATACTTTATGAGTGCTGGTTACATACCGCCCTGATTATGTCTGCATTTCTTGTCTTCATTTGTTTGTTCGAATACTTTATGAGTGCTGGTTACATACCGCCCTGATTATGTCTGCATTTCTTGTCTTCATTTGTTTGTTCGAATACTTTATGAGTGCTGGTTACATACCGCCCTGATTATGTCTGCATTTCTTGTCTTCATTTGTTTGTTCGAATACTTTATGAGTGCTGGTTACATACCGCCCTGATTATGTCTGCATTTCTTGTCTTCATTTGTTTGTTCGAATACTTTATGAGTGCTGGTTACATACCACCCTGATTATGTCTGCATTTCTTGTCTTCATTTGTTTGTTCGAATACTTTATGAGTGCTGGTTACATACCGCCCTGATTATGTCTGCATTTCTTGTCTTCATTTGTTTGTTCGAATACTTTATGAGTGATGGTTACATACCGCCCTGATTATGTCTGCATTTCTTGTCTTCATTTGTTTGTTCGAATACTTTATGAGTGCTGGTTACATACCACCCTGATTATGTCTGCATTTCTTGTCTTCATTTGTTTGTTCGAATACTTTATGAGTGCTGGTTACATACCGCCCTGATTATGTCTGCATTTCTTGTCTTCATTTGTTTGTTCCAATACTTTATGAGTGCTGGTTACATACCGCCCTGATTATGTCTGCATTTCTTGTCTTCATTTGTTTTTTCCAATACTTTATGAGTGCTGGTTACATACCGCCCTGATTATGTTTCCAAATAAGTATATAATATCTTATGTAAGTTTCAATTATGATTTTTTGTACTTTTCAACATATTGTTGTTTCTTCATTACAATTTCATACTGGGAATGTGAGTATGCTGTTATTTTACTTCTACAACGTTGCATGATTTGAAATTATTTTGTTACATTCATGTGAAAATAAATGAATTCAGTATAAAAGACGAGAGAAAGGAAGGGTAGAATGTTAGACGGGCATCGCGTGCCAAATTCTCAACCTTTTGAAAAAAAAGTTCGTTCATTCGTTCTTCGTTCCTTCTTTCCTTATCTTGCTGCGTTGGTTCTGAAAAAAGGAAATCATTATTATGTTTCTTCAGTACATGTGCGTCCTATCCATCGTCAGAGTCTTCTACAGTGCAACTATTTTTCTTCGGTCTATTTTCAAATAAGAAACAAGCATCCAAATAAAGAATTTAATATTGGATGATTTTGTGAACTATGAGAGGGCATTTGACAGTCAACCATCATGGCTTACAAAAATAACAACAGAACTGATGAACTACTAGAAACAGCACGTCATGGAGATGATCGCCAATACCTTCCAGAATGACACTTCAGAAAGAAGGCACACGCAACGCTAAAACATTTCTGACGGATAACTGCAGGGTTGTACAAGCTAGTGTCCCCTGCCGTCTGTTTGCAAAAAAGATTATTGGAACACGTATCGTCATTTTTGGCTAGACAATCTTCACGATCGGACCCGGTACAAAGTTCAAGGTATGGGTTGTTCATCCGGTCTAGGACAGTTCATCGTAGTACGGCATTCATGGCTGGCAAAGATTTCGGTTCACTTTAGTTCATGCAAAAACAAAAGAGATTAACACATTCATGTTATCTGTTGTAAAATTCAGTTGGAGGTGTGTTGTATGAACTGGATCACCAACAAACAGTAGTAGTTCATAAAGAATTGCCAAAAAATAACGTGACCGCATGGGATCTAGTTCGTCTAAATGTTGCTTTCATCTTGTCAGTCCTAGGCAGCGTATCTGTGTAAATGCCAGATTTGTCGAATATCTTCCGTTGTGAGAATCTTCCCTTCTTTCCTTTTATCTGTGTTGGTCTTACTGCGTGCTAAGTAAACTTATAGAATACATAATTGTGTTTATTTGAAAGCATGTTCAACCATCTCACATTTGTTCTCTGCTCAAAAAAAAAAAAATACTGCGTTTATTTTATGAGCGTGCCTTTCAGCCTTTCTTTCTGTTTGCATATCTATCTGTCTATCTATCTATCTATCTATCTATCTATCTATCTATCTATCTATCTATCTATCTATCTATCTATCTATCTATCTATCTATCTATCTATCTATCTATCTATCTATCTATCTATCTATCTATCTTTCTATCTATCTATCTATCTATCTATCTATCTATCTATCTATCTATCTATCTATCTATCTATCTATCTATTTATCTATCTATCTATCTATATGCCTGTCTGTTAGTCTGTTTGCCTGTCAGTTTAATTGTCCATCCGTCAATCTGTCAGTATGTATATCTACCTACTGGTCTATTTTCCTTCTTGTTGATCTCTCCATGTCTAACTAAATCCTTTTTGTTTCCCAGCGTAGAACTTTGTATTTATGTCAGATTACTGACAATCACCTTTAGCTGTAATTGATTACAAGTGACACTTGTGATTCCGCCATGCCATGCTTTCAGTCCACTTAGTATTTCCTTTCTCTCACTTAATATTTCCATTGTGATCTCAGTCTTTTGCGTTATACACCAAGTGATCGTCCCCCTATAAATTTGATTGTTTTCTACTCATTCAATGCTTCTATGACAGAATGTGGCAACCCCTCTCGATCTCTGTTTCACTCCGGCAGTAATCGGTGCATTTGTGGTACTGATTTTATTGCGTGCTTTCAATTGTCGCACTTACTTTCGGTCTTTCTATACTATCCAGTAGATAGTTTATATTTTCAAGTATTCTTTCACTACTTTCAGTATATTGTGTCTTGTCTGTTATCTGACACTCCTTGTGGATGATAAACACCTCACATTTGCAAGGAGAGGTAGAGACAATTGATAAGGTCCACATTGATAAGTGCTTTTCTGTGATATAGCTCGTCCAGTCACAATGTTCTTTAAATGGGTCACCACGTTAATAAAGCTGATATTGGTGTAAATGGTCAACTCAAAACCGGCACAGTGTTGGGCATACAGGTCACCTTGTCCCAAAACGTAATGAGGCCCCGACAAGGATGTAATGTTGACCATGAGTGTTAATGTGAGTGTCAATACGCGAATGCATGGATTGTTCTGAAGAGTTGACTAGAAGATCAAACACTCACTCACACGTAGTTAGAAGTTAATGATGCAGACTACTGTGGTCGTTTCATACTGTTTAATTGGACGCACACACTTGGACAGTACGAGTATAGTTACAGGAAAACAGGTCGACATATATCATTATACTGTTGATCAATGGTCTACAATCTTAAGTTGGCATTCATGTTGAAGAACATTACAATGGAACGTCCGTAGACAAGCACTTAGATTTCCACTGTTTATAAATATAATCATCAGGCCTTACTGACCGATCATGTCAGTTAATAAATAATGTTCAAGCATGACTCCTAGACAGAACCTCTTTTCTAGCGAAGATTCCTTTAGGTAAAGTTCAGCTAATATTTCTGAAGACAATGTTAACCCACCAGTATTGGGTTTTCTTTATAACTGTGATCTCTTAATCATCACCTGATAATAAGGGCATCCCTGTTCTCTGATCGATGATCGACAAAAAAATAGGATCCAAAATGGCTTCTGGTTCCAATGAGCATTACTCACTATACAGATGCATAGTAAAGCTTCAATAAAGGCTTTGTTCATGAACACAAATGTTTCTACAAGAATCAGCATATTCTTTCATCATAACTGCTGCATACAATCATATTCAGTGCTGCTAGGTAACATGTCATCCCGACATATTGATATAGATAATCATCATGTAGACGTCTGCCCATCTAAGCCTAGCAAGGAAAAAGTTCAGCAAAAAGTTCTTTTACCTGGGCATGGGAAATACACTAGCAGAACACATACGCCCTCTCCTGGCGTTACAGAATAAACACTGGGGAACTCATAGACTTAATAATCATATCAGAAACTATCTTCTTGGCAAAAATAGATCACAGATATCAACAAACTTCGGACTGGTCTCCGACATGGCATTCACCAGGGTCCATCATCACGGAAGACCCTTTTTCGTCTTCGCATGCGCAGAAACTCCCTGACCCCAAAGTTCAGTACAAGGAAAAATAGTCCCACTTAGACATACAAAGATATCACGATATAAGACCGAATCGTCTAAAATAGACACGGAGTAAACATAGACTCGGACCATAAACATTCCTGCATAAACCTAAGCAAGAACAATCTGTTTCTAGCCCAACAAGGAACAGACTAACGAAATCTGGATTCATACGCCAAATTCGATATCCAGGGGAGATAACCCATATAACAAAAGTATCAACCAATCATGGGTGATATATCTTTGGCCAGGAAAGCATCCTGATTCTAAAAACAAATACTTTCCCTCAGACAAATAAATATTATAATAACTACATTCATTGCCACCAGTAATCTGTTGGTAACAGACTACCGCAACCCCCGGGAAAAAAAATGAAATTTTTTTTTTCTCATCTGAGAGCAACATACAGTAGGCTCACAACGCACGAATAATGCGCAGATGACTAATAAGAGCAATTTATAATGTCAAATTAAGGTAAAGTCGAAGCATAGATCGACTTGTGAGAATATATCTCAACATCTCAGAGAAAGCATTTCTCTTAAGTATAAATATTTCCAGGGAGGTGCCACCAACGTATACTACAATGCTGGCAATGACACAATGCATATAACAATTTCATATTTAAGCACTATAAGTACATGATTGACAAAGAAAAATCATCAAAGAACAGCGGTGAATATATATCAATGAACGTAGTGATAGTAGTGATACAATCACTATATTACAAATTACAATGTGTATCTATCTAGATATAGAAAAAGAACTGTTGTCGAGTTAGATGTGCTAAGAAGTCCAAGACCCAACAGTTAGGTGGAATCATGTGGGCATCTAGACAAAATGTCTGCCATCACATTATCTGATCCACGGATAGCTCGTACCGAGAAATGAAAAGGTTGAAGAGCAATTGCATATCGAGTAGACCTCGAGCTCTACAAATTCTTACTCTGTATAGCCGTAAGAGCTTTCTGGTCGGTTTCTACTATGAAATGTGCGCCTAGAAGGAATCTTTGAAGTTTGAGAATTGACCAGACCATAGCAAATAGTTCACGGTCTAAAACCGAGTAATTCCTTTCTGCAGCATTAAGTTTTCTGGAGATATACATTACAGGATGCAGAGTTCCAGAGTACTCTTGCATTAGTGCCGCTCCAATACCAGTGGATGAAGCGTCACTACGAAGAACAAATGTCTTATCTGTAGTAGGTAACACTAAAATAGGTGGTGTTGAAATCAAATTTTTAATCTTATCCAAAGAGGATTGGCATTCCTGTGACCAGTGGACCATATTAGGCGACCCTTTCTTTAGTAGTGTAGAAAGAGGTGCCATGATAGAGGATAGATTCGGAATGAATCTTCCACAAAATTGAATAAGACCTAAGAGACTTCGCACTTGCTTTTTAGTCTTAGGAATAGAGATGTTAAGTATCTTAGTGATATTATGGTCCTCTGTCTTTAGGAAACCATGACCAACTCGATGGCCTAGGAAAGAAATTTCGCTAAAACCAATGCAGGCTTTAGAGGGTTTCGCTGTCAGGTTATACTCGCGGAGAGTAGACAGTAATTCAACTAACCCCGAATAGAGATCTTCCCAAGTATCGCTGAAAAGACAGATGTCGTCTAGGTATGCAATGACATCTGACCGATAAGATAGGATTCGACGCATCATGCGTACGAATGTAGCTGGTGCGTTCATAAGGCAGAAACTTGTCGCTGTTCTCCTAGAGATAAATCAGGAGAGACAGTAACATTTTTCGATGATTCACTAGAATGAAGTGGAATCATCGTAAGCGGAAGATTAACATCCGAAAAACTTGTTTCCTCATCCTGTATTACGGACAGTGATGAGTAATGACCATGTTGGACTGGTGAATCGTCCGTTGCCTGGAAAATAGGCTGTAAATAATCCGGACGTTCATGGAATTCCGTAAGCATATTGATGTTGAAGGTTTTATGCTTTCCATCAATATCGACAATGTAGTCAACATCGGAAATTTTCGAGATTATATCGTACGGACCTTTCCAAGAAATAAGAAGTCTGTTTTCCCTACAAGGTAGCAAAACAAATGCTTTGTCACCAGGACAAAGTTGTCGTAAGGTTCTTTTCTTATTGGCAAATTGTCTTGCCTTCTGTTTAGCAAATTCAGAAGATGAAGTTGCCAATTTGCATGCTTCGATAATCTTTTGTCTCAGCGCGATGACATATTCGTAAGAAGATTTTGTGTCATCGGTAATATTATCAGCGGTTATGAGATCATGAAGCAAAGACATAGGGCCGCGCGGTCGCGCGCCAAAGACAAGTTCAAAGGGAGAAAATCCTGTATGTTCATTGGGGACCTCTCTGTAAGCGAAGAGGGCCGCGGGTAAAACCCTGTACCAATCTTGAGGATGATCCTCAGTTATCTTCCCTAGTAAGTTTTTGAGTGCTCTATTTAGCCGTTCGACCATCCCATTGGACATAGGATGATAGATACTACCCAAAGATGGTATCTGATATTAGTTGGGTGCCATGGTCTGATAATATCTCTCCGGGGAATCCCAGACGAGAAAATATAAGCCAAAGAGCATCTGCAATGTCAGCAGTAGTAATGCTCTTCAGAGGAATAGCCTCTGGCCAACGTGTGCACATATCAACACACGTCAAGATAAACTGATGTCCTCTAGCAGATTTGATCTTAAATGGACCAATGATGTCTATCGCCATTTTTTGAAATGGTCGAATAGGGATGTCTGCAGCCTGAATAGGTGCAGCATGGCGTGGACCTTTGGATTTGACCTCTTGACATACTTTACAAGATCGACAATAAATCCGTATGTCCTTGTTCACAAAAGGCCAAAAGAAAGCCGCAAGAACTCTTGACTTTGTATGGGAAAAACCCATATGTCCAGCACACCGAGAGTCGTGAGCGTGCTGCAAAACTTTAACTCTCAAATTCTTGGGCACAAGAATCTGAGAATGACTTGACTTAGTGGAGTCTTGCACCATACGTACAAGTACGCCATTCTTTATTGTAATCCAAGATTTACGCTTTGTATCTTTATTCGGATCACCTTTTGTTGCAAGAGTGAAGAATTTCTTTAGAGTCGGATCATCTTCTTGCTGTTTTATAAACGAGTCACGAGAAATTACCAAGGGATCATCTTGGTTATGCACTTCATTATCTTCAGTAGATGAAGTTTGAGGCATATTAAGAGCTTGAGCTCTAGTGACTACAGCATTAGCAATTTGCATATTTTGTTTTTCCCAAACGGAAATTTGTTGTGGAGTGCATTCTTTGACTCCGTGAATACGACCGATGATAAGATCAGCGATCGGATTCGGCAGAAGACATGCGTGTACATCTCCTGTAAAGAAAGGAGTAGCAATCTTAATGATAGCAGTAGAGTATTTCTCTAAGGTGCCGCCACATGTTACACATTTGACTACTTTTCCTGTGGCACGAGAAGGATCTACAAGTGACTGCCTAACACCAATTGTGGTGCATCCAGAATCAAAAAGAACTGAGACTGGATTGTCATTTACTAAACCTTTATGTAAGACAAGAGAACCTCTTCCATCATGCGCGACTGACGCAGGAAGAGCGGGAAGAGGATGGCCACAACTTAAAGTGGACACCGTAGTTGGTTCAAATAATGTTTTGCATTGGGGGCACTGAGATGCTCTCCCAAAATCAAAAGCGGAACATGCCATATTATTAGCATCATTATTATCTTTAGTCTGCATATAGGCTTCATGTGACTCTTGCTGTGCAGAGTTTGCCTGATAATGTGATTTATGTTTTTTGTATTGTGATCTACCTCGATTATTATTGCCCATGTAATCATTATTGTTTCCTCTATTGTAACCCCTATTTGGGTTTGAGTCATAGTTCTCATGGTTACCATTATCATATTCATTATAATGAGTATCTCTATAACTATGGTCTTGTTGTCTCCATGATGGATGACTTGTATAGTTCCTATAATGACTTCCTCTGCGGAAATTCCTATAATTATGACCACCCCTGAATCGAGGGCTGTCGGCTCGTCTCCAGTACTTCGCAGAAGAACCCTGAAATGATTGGTTACCTTGGTTTTGATAACTATTATGGTTACCCTTTTTATCAAACCTGTTTTGTGGTCCCTGAAATTTGTGTGAATAATTAGGGTTGTATGGTGTTGCCGAAGCAACTGGCATGCCTTCCTTAACCTTAGCATTGCTAAAAGCTACGTCCGGATGTGCCCGACGTATTGAGTACAATATTCTTCCATTTCTTTTAGTGTCTTGGGTTTACGCTCATGTAGGAATTCAAGGAATTGTTTATTTACACTTGACATAATCTTGTCTCTCAGCAACAAGTCCATAAGGGCTTCATATGTCTTTTCTGTTTTGGATAACTCCATCCAACGATTAAATGTAAGACGTGTCCTTGCAATGAATTCTGATAATTCTACCCCTGATTCAGGTACCATTTTCTTAAACAAAAGACGGTAACCTTCCTCTGTTAATTGATATTTTTTTAACAAGGCTGCTCTGATAACATCATAATTATCCTGGTCAGCCTCTTCTACCAAGCTTAAACTAGTCAGAGTGTCACCTTTCAGTATCTCCGATAACTGATTAGCATATTGTGATCTATCCACATTATGATTTCGACAAGAACGTTCAAATCTATCTAGCCACACTGTTATGTCGTCACTGGATGGATTAAATGCTGGTAGCTTGATCTTGTAAATAAAAGGTTTAACATTACCACCAGATGACTGATTAACATTACCCATGTTTGTCAATTTCAACTTTTCTAACTCATAAGCTAAAAGTTTTTCCTGATGTTCATGTTCCATCTTTGTTTTTCTCTCCTCAGCTTCTCTCTCTAATCTCTTTTGTTCAGCTTCCGCTTCTCTTTCTAATCTTTTTTCTTCAGCTTTTTGTTTTTTCTCTTCCTCCTTCTGTGCTTTGGCATAATGAGACAGTGCAAACTCCTTTAACTCCTTAGGAGTCATCCCAAGGGCTCTCCCTTGCTCAATGAAGTAGTCTAAAGTTGCATAATATTTAATAATATGTGGCTATTATCACTGAAATAACAAATTTATTTCAACCAAACAGGAGCAAGTTGTTAACAAAAACTTGTATAATCAGTTCCCTATATCCCAATCTCTGTGGGAAACAAGCCTTTAAATAAGGTCTTGTATAATCCACTGTGTACCTCTAATAATAGCAATTAATCATCAGTTGATTCTTTCTCATAAGTTCACTACACAGCTAGTAGTGTATGATCAAATATATTTTATATAGCGTATGTCGATCAAGAACACAAACAAAACAATTATAAAAGACAACATGAAAACATTCGCAGAAATCAAATAAGTTAAATCGAAAAACAGAAGAAAATAATCACAGAACCTGTGATGATAACTGCGCCGTAGTAAACAAAACAAATAACGCTACAGTGTATAAATGTAAAGATGTTTAGAACTGGATGACAGGAAAGATGAGACCTACAAATACAAACAAATTAAAACAAAACCAAAGAACAGAAAAATATTACAAAAACAACGATAAGCACAGTCGTCACAGCTAACAAAAAATAGCAACAGATGTTGCATGCAAATTTTCAATTAAGAAAATTGCCCCCCTACAGACCACTAATATAAGCCCTATGTTACTTGGGAAATCTTATATTAGTCACCTCACCAACCGCCCACGACATAGACACACAAATAATATGTAAACATTTACACATAAATTCATAAATATTATATAAATGGAATGTGTTGTAGCGAAGGTTCAGCTGTTATCTAATGCAAAGTTTCTAATGTAAAGAAAATAAACTGGCTCTTTAATAAATACTAAATTTTGAACTAAACTATTACAATGTTCAATATATAGAGCAGTTCAAGAAGTTCCAACGTTGATGGTTCCAATAACTAACACACGTAGCATTTTTCCCAAAACAGTTAAACGTATGTTTGCAACTCGCTGTGATGTCCAACGAAAAAATGTCAATACGCGCCGACCTAGTTTCAGTATTCGCTTGATTGGTCACGTGAGGAACTGTTGACAAAGTGTAGACTCTCACTGCTGGTGTGTCGTATCAGACGTCATAGAAACGATCTGGTATGAGTAGCTGACTTCTATGTGGTGTCTACTGTGCAGGTTAAACCCAGAAAGCTGGCCTACCACATTGATAAGGTTCACATTGATAAGTGCTTTTCTGTGATATAGCTCGTCCAGTCACAATTTTCTTTAAATGGGTCACCACGTTAATAAAGCTGGTATTGGTGTAAATGGTCAACTCAAAACCGGTACAGTGTTGGGCATACAGGTCACCTTGTCTCAAAACGTAATGAGGCCCCGACAAGGATGTAATGTTGACCATGAGTGTTAATGTGAGTGTCAATACGCGAATGCATGGATTGTTCTGAAGAGTTGACTAGAAGATCAAACACTCACTCACACGTAGTTAGAAGTTAATGATGCAGACTACTGTGGTCGTTTCATACTGTTTAATTGGACGCACACACTTGGACAGTACGAGTATAGTTACAGGAAAACAGGTCGACATATATCATCATACTGTTGATCAATGGTCTACAATCTTAAGTTGGCATTCATGTTGAAGAACATTACAATGGAACGTCCGTAGACAAGCACTTAGATTTCCACTGTTTATAAATATAATCATCAGGCCTTACTGACCGATCATCTCAGTTAATAAATAACGTTCAAGCATGACTCCTAGACAGAACCTCTTTTCTAGCGAAGATTCCTTTAGGTAAAGTTCAGCAAATATTTCTGAAGACAATGTTAACCCACCAGTATTGGGTTTTCTTTATAACTGTGATCTCTTAATCATCACCTGATAATAAGGGCATCCCTGTTCTCTGATCGATGATCGACAAAAAAATAGGATCCAAAATGGCTTCTGGTTCCAATGAGCATTACTCACTATACAGATGCATAGTAAAGCTTCAATAAAGGCTTTGTTCATGAACACAAATGTTTCTACAAGAATCAGCATATTCTTTCATCATAACTGCTGCATACAATCATATTCAGTGCTGCTAGGTAACATGTCATCCCGACATATTGATATAGATAATCATCATGTAGACGTCTGCCCATCTAAGCCTAGCAAGGAAAAAGTTCAGCAAAAAGTTCTTTTACCTGGGCATGGGAAATACACTAGCAGAACACATACGCCCTCTCCTGGCGTTACAGAATAAACACTGGGGAACTCATAGACTTAATAATCACATCAGAAACTATCTTCTTGGCAAAAATAGATCACAGATATCAACAAACTTCGGACTGGTCTCCGACATGGCATTCACCAGGGTCCATCATCATTGTGGTAGAGTGGGATATTATAAATATTTATAGGGACTTAGTGTACTGACTGAGATCAGCTGTGAAGGTATCTGTATCTAATAAGTGTAGTGTATTACAGATGACCTTACTTGCTACCACATATTTATACCTCAGTCAGAATTATTCTGGAATATTGTGATGACTACGTTGAATGTCTAGGGTTTTGTAAATGATGAAGTGTAAGTCACAACAATAACAGACAGATAAACAATTTAATTTATTCCACCACACTTGACAACAGTTTGACACTCACATACATATAACACTCTATGAGACTATCTTAAATGAGTCACTGGTAAATTTTCAAATATCAATATGTATTAAGTACTTTTCATTAATATATATGTGTCCTGATTCAAATACAAAGTGAACCAGGAATCACAATCAATTTTAATTACAAGTTATATGTACAGAATTTATCAATATGAATCTTGTAGTGACATATTTTATTAATATTATCTTATGTGTGTCAGTTGTGTAGTGGTACTATGAGGTAATACTGGTTTTGTTTTTCAAGCTATGTTGGTATTTGTCATCATGACTTCAAGTGTTTGTTTCTGTTGGAACTAGTATTGGAGATGTTCTCAGTTCCTGGCATTAAAACAATTAATTTCCCCTCTTATTTTTATACAATGTCAGTTTAAGATGGGGTTACATAATGTTGAGCTCCGCTGGCCACATAGGCTTATCTTTCGTGATGTCGGCAGGAAAAGACTCCTCTGCTCGATTGCTCCCCTGTGTTCTGGAGACACCTCACTGTTTGCTATATGGACCAAGGAGTATGCTGTCCGCCTCTGGATTCAGCAAAGCTCTGACCAGGTGCTGCTTCAATAACTTTTGGACCACGGTCCCTGAAACAAGAAGGTTGTACCTCCTACTTCATAACTAGTTGGTAATCCATTTACAGACTGAACACAATACATAACAAACACTGAGTTCAGAGCGGTAGGCCAACTGTCAGCTTCATCTGAAATAATTTACACCAGTATTTTCCTCCCTAATGGTTACCACGCCAATGCAATTCCAGCATTATTTCTTTCTAGTCAATAAAATAGGTGTCAGTGTACTGTTTGGCAATTCCATGTAGTTTTACTTTCCTCCGACACCTTTTGTTCAGGTTGGAGCACTATATAGGCTTTACCTCATGTTCGCTACTGAACCACACATATATACAGACATAAATTATCAATTTACATTCAATTTTCATTAAAAAGATATCAAATATTTCAAGCTTACCACAATTCATGGAAATATTACAGAATTACGTTGACTGGCACTGAATATAGCACAATTTCGATCTGCCAATGTCCCAGGCTTTTATTTAGAAAAATATGCACTGGTGCTCAACGCACTGGTTCTGTAGTAAGTTTATTTGCAAATGTGGTGGTGACCTGACGCCTCTAATTGACTATATTGGCAGGTCTAACCAATCGTGCCATGTCTACCCAATCGTTTGAAAAAAAGTACTCCTACTCCCGTTTCCCCTGACAACGAAAGATAGTATTTATAGCCCGACTAATCGTGTTTAGCCTTACATTTATTGCGCTCCAATCAAATCGGATTTAACATGGAGACCCATTTCCCGTACAATGGTGGGGTGAAAATCTGCCACTGAGCGATTCTGATTTGGGTGTTGTCTGACATCCCTCACTATTTCTTTTGGCTATAATTTGGTAATTCCTAGACTATTTGCGTAACGTTTAACATATTCTTTGTCAGCAAGTCCTAAGGAACCCAAATATACAAATTTAAAGGAGCTAAGTGGCTGCGTTCAAAATATGCACTTTCTTCTACCTCCTGTTTACTTCGAATACGATGTGGTGTCTGGGTACTGTAATGTTTTCAAACGTAAACCAGTATAATGTCATATTTCCTAATAAGCGTTTTTCAGGATTTTAAAACCTAACTCTGGTATGGGTAGTGTTGTTTATCACTGTCGATTTGAAAAAAAGCTAGTGCTTGTGGCCTTACACGCGTGATGGTAGTAATTGTGTATCGCGCGACTGTGGTAGTATTGCCTGCGTCCCTGCTTTCAGCCCTCCCTTCTTTCTATCTTTAGTCCATCTGTCTTTCGTTTTAGGTAACGTAGTGTATAAAAAGACATGAATGGAATTTTAAATCTAGGTCAACCTGCGTATCTCAAGGTTTTTCTTAGAAATGCAGCACATGTTTTATCGTAGAAAGCGGGTATTGAAGCAGTAGGCTTTTACTATCAACGTGAAACGTTACAATTTGTAGACGAATGAGAAAACAAGGGGGATTTCGAGTACAGTCATTGTGACAGCACTGTTCTTTACCATTCTTCTTTCCTTTTATTGAATTTATGTGTTAGGCTTTACATTTACCTGATAATTTATATATGTGGATTAGAATATTTCACGACATCTCCCCTCTTAAAACAGACATCTTATGTCAGTCCTTTATTCTATATACACATAGATAAATGTAAGTCAACTTGACTTTACTCTGCTGTTGTGCTATCATGGTTTTATGTAGTTGGGTCCATTCAGAGTAGGCACTACTCTTGAAATCAGCCTCAGACCTCTACAACCAATAATATTTTTCGGTTATGTTACTGAACAGCCGCAAGTGTGACTGCTTGTCTTAATGCTGCTTCACAACCCGTATTCACCATTTCTCTTCTCTGAGTCTGCGCAATGACATGTCCAGAGAACATTAGATTTTCCTCAAAATGTACGTTATGAGGAGATAACATATACCTGGTGATAGCAGAGTTTTCGTAGTGGATCCCATAATCTTCTTATTAGCCTGTATGAATCATTCGGAATATCCTCAATCAAAGAGGCAACTCAGGGATTCATTACGTTCCTCCGAATTGTTTCCATCTAACAATTTTGTCTGATCTCAGGTTTTACTGGAATCTGATAGTAGCCTTTACTCAGATCCACCCTTGAGAAATATTTAGCTTTATTTAGCCTGGCAAACAACTGATTTGTATCCGGCAATGGATCCACCTGTCCTTCTGTAATAGCATTCAGTCTCCTGTAATCTATACAGAGTCTATGTTCTCCAGAGGGCTTCCTTAAGAGTACAACACCGGAACTATACGAAGATTCACTGTGTGAAATAATTCCTTCCTTCAACAAATAGTCTATCTCTTCCTTCAAAGCTTTCTCCTTAGCAAAAGGAATCGAATAGGGTTTCATACAGACAGGTGTGGGGTCTATCAGTTTCATATCATATTCCAATAAGTTTGTATGCCCAGGTCGGTCTGTTAACACCTCTGTATGAGTATCTAGAACCTGTTGCACTCTCTCTTTCTGAGTTTTCGTTAAATGTGTACTGATTTTCACCTGTGCCGCTGTCTCACAGGGGTGTAATGGATATTCAAATGATGAAAGTGGTTCCTTTTTCATCTCCATGGCGATAGACAAGGTCAACAAGTGTGTCTCTTCCTGATGTTCTCTTTCCAAATATTTCTTCAGGAGATTCACATGATAGATTTTTTCTTTCCCCTTCTTATCTATCTTATAATTGGTTCTAGACACCTTCTCTAGAACTGTATATGGACCTTGCCATCCAATTTGTAACTTATTCTGACTACCGGGGAGAAGAAGCAGTACCTTCTCTCCCACAGCCAAATCTCTGTCTTTAGCCTTCCTGTTATAATAGGCAGCATGTTTCTTCCTGGCTTGTTTCAAATTTTCATTGGCAAGTTTCCAGCCAGTTTTTAAACGAGTGGTCAGCTCATTCACATATTGGTATGAGGATGTAATATTTTCCTCTGCCTTTTCGTCAGTCCACGTTCTTAACAGCGTTACATGTGGAGCTTTAATTTTGTGGACCTATTTGTCCATGCACCGGTATGGTCTCTTCCACTAGAAGCGCTATAGTGATGATTTTTCTTCCCAGAATTATCATGCATAAAACGACCGCTACCAATTTTCCTCTTGGGGCTTTCTCCCCACTTAAAATTCTTGATGAGAGATTTCCTCTCTACATCTTCTTCCTCCAGTTTGTTTAAGTCCGATTGAGGGATTTTCGGCTTATCCTGGGGTAAGACATCTTTTTGCACTCTCCGCATAGTGGCCATTGTAAAACAGTTAAGTGAAGCTTGTCCGTGAAAAGGGGCTTCCCATTCCCTTTGGTCCACTTTATCAAATTTATTTTTCTTTTTATTATCAGGCCTAATTTTGCCCCGTGGCGTGTCCAGGTCCTGATCAATGTTCCCACTTGTGGGTGTTCCCTCATGTGCTATGCTACACCTTTCTACAAAATTCTCAATGTCCCACCTTGCCTTGGGCCAATAATAATTGTGAGCCACCTTTTGAATGATGGTACCTATTTTCTCATGGTCCCCATCTGGTTTCACATGTAGGCTCCTTATTAAGTCTGCCCTATATCTTTTAGGAAGTACCAGCTGTCCCTGACCTTTGGATCTAGCTCCAGTCTTCCTATACATCAATTTGTTTTTCATGTAAAAATCTCCCTTGCCTGGAGTTGTATGACAAGTTGACAATTTCCTGAAACAAGGCTTGAGGGTCTTATCCCCAGCCTGTGCCTTCCTCATCTCTTCTGGAGTGGTATTTAACATAATCTCCTCCTTTCTTGAGGTCGACCTGACCTGAAGGGTGGCCATATACACAGGTTTCCTTCTGCAACGGTCAGTGTCATGATTGTCCATCTGACAATTTTTACACCACCTTTTCCCTTGGTTGAAAGATTTTCTTTTATCATATTTCCTTTCATCGAATTGTGGGGTTTTATTTTTATTGTCATACCGTGGCCTATCAAATTGGTGCTTACCTTTGTTTTGATCTCTAGGATCAAATTTATTAAAGTCCTGTGGTGCCCTAAAATTTTCCAGCTGTTTCTTTTTATTACCTGATACCTCTGCCTGAGCTGCTTGATACCTTTCAGCAACATTTAACAACTCACCCAGCCTCTCTGCACCTTGTTCCATGAGAAACTTTCTCAGGTCTGGAGCCATGGACTCTCTTAATTGTTCTATAAGGACCATTTCCTTAAGATCTTGGGTTTTCCCCAGAGAAGTCCATTTCTCCAAGTATGTCTCTAACCTTGAGATAACTTTAAGCTCCATCTTTCTCTCTCTAACCCATATGTGGTAGCTAATAGTTCATATCTATTTAGATAGCTCTCAATATCATCGTCTTTCTCAACAAAATGATCTAAATGAAAGTTCATAGCTGAGGTTGAGGCTCCCTGGCTAGCAGTGGCATCAGAGGTAAAGGGACTGGCACCATTTTCAGGAGCATGGCTTTGAAACTCAAACTCCCTTAGTCGTAACTCATGTTCCCTTTGTAATCTCTTCTCCTCCTTTTCTGCTTCCCTCTCTGCAGCTAATCTCTTGTCTTCCCTTTCTGCAGCTAATCTTCTTTCTTCTGCTTCCAATTTCTTAGCCTCTTTGTCAGCCTCAATCTGCAACCTCTTAGCCTCAGCCTCAATCTGCAACCTCTTAGCCTCAGACTCAGCCTCAAATTGCATCTTCTTAATTTCCTTTTCAGCCTCTAACTTTCTTTTGGCCTCTTTTTCTAATCTTCTTTCTTCCCGTTCAATATATTTGTCACATTCAGCAGTGACAAAAGAAATCATAATTTGCCCGTCCATTCCTAACTCTTTCGCAGTCTGTACAGCAGCAGATCGAAATTTTGCCAAGTCGGCCATTGTCTAACATGTAAATGTAACAATTCAATCTATCAATAATTTTCTAAGGACACTACCGGCACTGAGAGCTCAACGTTATTTATTTTCACCCAAGGATACTTTTTAATTTCTATTATTCCCTGAAGTGAATTACCCCCAATATTTTTAATAGGAAAAAATTTCAAAATCCCGGACGAGCCCCCAATATATGTGGTAAAGTGGGATATCATAAATATTTATAGGGGACTTAGTGTACTGACTGAGATCAGCTGTGAAGGTATCTGTATCTAATAAGTGTAGTGTATTACAGATGACCTTACTTGCTACCACATATTTATACCTCAGTCAGAATTATTCTGGAATATTGTGATGACTACGTTGAATGTCTAGGGTTTTGTAAATGATGAAGTGTAAGTCACAACAATAACTGACAGATAAACAATTTAATTTATTCCACCACACTTGACAACAGTTTGACACTCACATACATATAACACTCTATGAGACTATCTTAAATGAGTCACTGGTAAATTTTCAAATATCAATATGTATTAAGTACTTTTCATTAATATATATGTGTCCTGATTCAAATACAAAGTGAACCAGGAATCACAATCAATTTTAATTACAAGTTATATGTACAGAATTTATCAATATGAACCTTGTAGTGACATATTTTATTAATATTATCTTATTTGTGTCAGTTGTGTAGTGGTACTATGAGGTAATACTGGTTTTGTTTTTCAAGCTATGTTGGTATTTGTCATCATGACTTCAAGTATTTGTTTCTGTTGGAACTAGTATTGGAGATGTTCTCAGTTCCTGGCATTAAAACAATTAATTTCCCCTCTTATTTTTATACAATGTCAGTTTAAGATGGGGTTACATAATGTTGAGCTCCGCTGGCCACATAGGCTTATCTTTCGTGATGTCGGCAGGAAAAGACTCCTCTGCTCGATTGCTCCCCTGTGTTCTGGAGACACCTCACTGTTTGCTATATGGACCAAGGAGTATGCTGTCCGCCTCTGGATTCAGCAAAGCTCTGACCAGGTGCTGCTTCAATAACTTTTGGACCACGGTCCCTGAAACAAGAAGGTTGTACCTCCTACTTCATAACTAGTTGGTAATCCATTTACAGACTGAACACAATACATAACAAACACTGAGTTCAGAGCGGTAGGCCAACTGTCAGCTTCATCTGAAATAATTTACACCAGTATTTTCCTCCCTAATGGTTACCACGCCAATGCAATTCCAGCATTATTTCTTTCTAGTCAATAAAATAGGTGTCAGTGTACTGTTTGGCAATTCCATGTAGTTTTACTTTCCTCCGACACCTTTTGTTCAGGTTGGAGCACTATATAGGCTTTACCTCATGTTCGCTACTGAACCACACATATATACAGACATAAATTATCAATTTACATTCAATTTTCATTAAAAGATATCAAATATTTCAAGCTTACCACAATTCAATCAAATTAATATAAGACATTCAATTTAAAAAATATCTATTTCAAGCACCACAATTCATGGAAATATTACAGAATTACGTTGACTGGCACTGAATATAGCACAATTTCTATCTGCCAATGTCCCAGGCTTTTATTTAGAAAAATATGCACTGGTGCTCAACGCACTGGTTCTGTAGTAAGTTTATTTGCAAATGTGGTGGTGACCTGACGCCTCTAATTGACTATATTGGCAGGTCTAACCAATCGTGCCATGTCTACCCAATCGTTTGAAAAAAAGTACTCCTACTCCCGTTTCCCCTGACAACGAAAGATAGTATTTATAGCCCGACTAATCGTGTTTAGCCTTACATTTATTGCGCTCCAATCAAATCGGATTTAACATGGAGACCCATTTCCCGTACAATGGTGGGGTGAAAATCTGCCACTGAGCGATTCTGATTTGGGTGTTGCCTGACATCCCTCACTATTCCTTTTGGCTATAATTTGGTAATTCCTAGACTATTTGCGTAACGTTTAACATATTCTTTGTCAGCAAGTCCTAAGGAACCCAAATATACAAATTTAAAGGAGCTAAGTGGCTGCGTTCAAAATATGCACTTTCTTCTACCTCCTGTTTACTTCGAATACGATGTGGTGTCTGGGTACTGTAATGTTTTCAAACGTAAACCAGTATAATGTCATATTTCCTAATAAGCGTTTTTCAGGATTTTAAAACCTAACTCTGGTATGGGTAGTGTTGTTTATCACTGTCGATTTGAAAAAAAGCTAGTGCTTGTGGCCTTACACGCGTGATGGTAGTAATTGTGTATCGCGCGACTGTGGTAGTATTGCCTGCGTCCCTGCTTTCAGCCCTCCCTTCTTTCTATCTTTAGTCCATCTGTCTTTCGTTTTAGGTAACGTAGTGTATAAAAAGACATGAATGGAATTTTAAATCTAGGTCAACCTGCGTATCTCAAGGTTTTTCTTAGAAATGCAGCACATGTTTTATCGTAGAAAGCGGGTATTGAAGCAGTAGGCTTTTACTATCAACGTGAAACGTTACAATTTGTAGACGAATGAGAAAACAAGGGGTATCAATCAATCATGGGTGATATATCTTTGGCCAGGAAAGCATCCTGATTCTAAAAACAAATACTTTCCCTCAGACAAATAAATATTATAATAACTACATACATTGCCACCAGTAATCTGTTGGTAACAACAATATTACGAGAAGCAGGTTGGTAAAATTCCCTTGTACCAAGCTTGGCCGCTACGGATTAACACGTACTTGCCCAGCGCTATCTGCCTAATCACCGGTAAGACGGGTGCGCGCATCACTAAAGCTTGGAATACGGGGAGACAACTGATGGGCAGACACCGATAAGAGATTACTTTCTGATAAAGTAATGAATTGTTACTTTTGACACACGTTGTTATATGAGGTTATCGACATGTTCGCGAGTCTATACACAAGGCATCGCATGTCTTATTGCCATATATGGTAATACGTGACCTTTTGCTGTACGCATCTTATTTTACGTGGAATATTTTGAAAGTACCACTCCCAACCCGCCTGTTTGAAAATGATTGGAGCGTTTATTTAACTCCATAACAAACAGATGCGTGGGAGACCGGGAATATAACCTGACACGTTTCAGTGTTATTTCACTGTGAAGATCGCTTGCCAAGATACCAGACCTTGCCAGAGTGAAGCCTAGAATTCAGAATTCCTTCTTAACATACCGGGCACCTTTTATTCGAGAATTTTGGACGGACTTTCATAGCCCAGGAAATCTCTTTCATATTAAATAAGGAAACCGGGACTGAGGAAACTAAAGGACCACACACGAAGTCAGAGAGGGAACTTATTAAATTAACGACACCCCAGACGCATGTAAGAGGCCGATTCAAGTCTCTTTTATTCATCTGAGCAAAAAGTCTGAGCCAGGAATGGCGTAAGTGGTCATTTTACATTCTATATTTCATTACTAACATGTGAACTAACATATATATGTATATTGCCATGTGAATTTTAATATGTTAAAATCGCTTGTGGGTGTCCAAGTCATTTGAGGCTGGCAACCTCAGCGTATAGAATGATGATTCATGAACCACCACTGCACAGGCTGGTGATTGCATTAGTGTTAGTTTCTTAAAGAGAACTAAAAGCATAATGTAGTCCCAGGTTCATATGGAGCAGTGAGGAAATGATGAAAGAAATGATGTACATTCTAAGAATAAATACTTACAGTTTCGAAGCAGTTTAAATGTCCATTCACTTTAAAATTAATGTAAGTCTTCAAGCTTTCAACCAGTGTAAATGTCTATGTGAAATTATTCATTTTAAAGTTAATGAAAGTTTAAGACTTTTCAAAGCAGTGTAAACATAAATGAAAACATATTCAATTTATATTATGAATAATTTTGAATCAGTGGAGATGTAAATATAAACAGACTCTATCTGTATTATTAACCTTTTCATTTAAATGTAATGTAAAGCTAAAGCTATTCAATTTAAATGTAAAGAAAGTTTTATCCCGAGGGATTAAATTTAATTCTCATCGAGGGTAAATTCTGAGATAACTGGGATGATAGAATAGAAAGAAAAAAAAATGGTGCGGGGGGGGGGGGGGGGGGCCACACATAACTATGTGTCGGAAAACGCCATACTCAGAAGAGCGTTTGTCTCCATTCTATTACAACAGTTATTGGTGGTACCAGCAGAAAGTGCTATCTCTGGAACCAAGGGAAGGTAGAAGTGGACTGACGTTGTGCGAGACTCCATCATAACAGCGTCTTATAGACAGAGGCAGAACCAGCTTGGCCGTTACTCCTTGACGTTCTAGGAACGTGCGGCGCCTTAACCTTGACCAGCGACGAGCGTGAGCAGTGTAAACAGAACCCATCAGCGGGAGCAGACACTACTATTGGCAGCTAAGTGAAAAATATACGCTGCCAAAGTGAATTTTATCTCATTATTTCTACTATAAATCAATGATGAATCTTTTCTTCTAAACTATTCAATTTATTTTCAAAACTGTTAAAACTTGAAGTGATTATTAAATTTTGTTTTTGTAATGTTACAAATTTAACTTCGATTTAATCATTTTAAAGTTACTGCATGTTTGTCTCAGTCAATTTACTACACATACTCTAAACAGAGCTATACCAGAATAATAAGAATTCCACTGAGTAAATCAGGGGTGGGGGCTTGAACGAGATGAAATTAATAAGTGCTTAATTCCTTCACAAAAGTTGCCGGCAGATTCTAGAATTAACGTGCTCAGCCAAAGCAGCATTGTTTCGCTTATCTGAATATATTGTGAAGACTCCCTTTGTAATAGAAGTGTCATTACCCTTCTATCTACATCTCTGCCAAGAGTAATCTTGTGCGAAGGTAGATACTTTTGAAGCCCATATTAGATACTCTTGAGTTTTGGCCACTGTTGGACTACTTCTGCAAAGCAGGGGAGGCAATACCGTCAGTCACAGCTTCCTAGGACCTAATGACTAGATTTTTTGGCTGTTCATGATATGTGCATCATTATTCTAAGATACCACAACATAGATTCTTCAAATAAGTTTTCCATTCGTTTCTTCGCTGTCCACGTTTCGCCTCCATAAAATATACGTCGTACACACATAAGGTTCACTCCATCCGCTATTGACTCTTTAATAGGTTAAACCTCGCAAGGTAGCAGAAAGTGTTAATAGAGTTTTCCTTGTCCTGTAATGAGTTACCACCTGGGGTGTCGTCGACACCAGGGGTTCTCAACTCTTTTTTTTTGCTCATGGCCCCCTTCTGAGCCTCGTTTACCTCTGTGGGCCCCCTTACAGTCGCTGCTAGCTGGGAAAAGGTACTTTACCATCTTACTGTGGCCTCCTAGAAATATAAATATGACATGGCCCTTATAGGAGGTCAAATGGCCCATGTTAAGAACCACTGGTCTACATGAAGTAGTCTGCTCAGAGGGAGCCAGAGACTCGCCTTCATCCCTTCTCCTCTGTAATTAGACAAAGTCCCGCCACGAGAAGGCCAAAAACTTGGCTTTTACTGTCAGAAACTAATCAAACGCAAGCTACATGGATGGATATACTCGAACTTACTTTAGCCTTATTACACTGTCGACTGGCCGGGTCTGTCGTTGCTGATGTCCGAGCGAATCTCGGGCCTTCCTCGTCGAATGCTAACCTGAAAATTACTACTGACAATCAAGTGAGATAAGGCAGTAGGAAAGTGTGTCGTGTTAATGGTTTGTTTGTAAATTAGATTTTAACGGATCAGACGTCTTCCACTAAAGTTATACTTTCTGTTGAGGACAGCGAGCAAACACTTTATGTTTGTTGTACAGATTTGTAAGGTTTTCAGATGTTTTCACTTGTGTTGTCATCTTTTGTACTTCCTCTGCGAAGTGTAAACGAAGAT
Organism: Oreohelix idahoensis; assembly: GCA_024509875.1. Lineage (NCBI taxonomy): Eukaryota > Metazoa > Mollusca > Gastropoda > Stylommatophora > Oreohelicidae > Oreohelix > Oreohelix idahoensis. The sequence goes on along the minus strand of JAMPIV010000737.1, from coordinate 183,629 downwards.
CGGGGGAACAGGACGCATAAATGTAATCTCATAATGAAGATAATTCCTCTTACTATCCGGGATGATGTCAATCTAGTTTGAGGTTGTAAACGCATGCATTTCTACTTTACCTTTTAGCTCCGTGTGTTACCGGGGCCTGGACGGGGCGCAAAGAATAGTAACACTGTACCCTACCAGGCATGTCGTAAAAAGCGACTAAGAAGGGTTGGGTATAGGACAGGTTACCCCTTCCTATTAAAAAAAAAAATCGTTACCCAAAAACTTCAACAAACAATATAGACAGGTCTAATAAGATAACAACAAAAACAACAAACAAAACAGTTACAAATATTCATCAATTGAATCTTGAGTAGAACTGAAGGGTTTAAATAAAATTAGAAGGTCAACAATGTGGAACTGATGACAAGAACCAGACAAGTTCCAGTGAAATGAGAGACGCGAAGAAGACGCTGGCGATGGGTAGGATTCACATGCAAGAAACCTGTTGATAGCATTACAAGGGAGTCCTTGTTCTGAAAACCCCTGGGTAAGAGAGACAGTGCTAGACCGAAAAAAATAAAACAACAAGGAGAAGAAAACTGGAGAGATAAGAAAAAATTATGTGGAAGACGTCAAAGAACTTAAGCTGGTGGCACGCGGCAGGAGGATTTTGCATGTGTTTATTGAAGGTCTATGTTCCTTGGGGAGTTAAAGGGTAATGGTTAATTGGTTGATTTTAGCTTCCCGTGGAGCACATGCCCTCACTAAATGCACGCCAAGCCTTCTTGTCTGGTGCTACTCGTTCAATACCTTGCCATATCTGCTCGGGGGTCTGGGTCGCAAAGATGTATGGCGTCCGCTTCTAATTCTAAAGATACCAGGTTCGTTGCCAGAACAAGGGATATAATTAATGGAAATGTTCTATCCTAATGATGTCATACTCCCCCCTCCTCCCTTCGAATCTCCTGGGCAGTGAGATCGAATGCCTAGCCTTCTCGGATAAGGGTAAACAAATAGGAAGTCCCGTGTGCAAGTTACGTACGTAAAAATCCCTCGGCAGTTGCAAATTGTAAAGATCAGGCTGGCCAAAAAAAAAATCTTTAATTAGGAAACCTTTCCCCACAAAAATATTTATGGAATGTGTGATTCCTATATACATCCCTTGGGATCCTCGCCGGTGCTACGGAGTTCGTGCACAGTACTGAGATCCTCCTTGTGTGATCAAATGAAGGAGATCGGAGCACTAGCGCAGGTGTCCGTGTACAGTGAATGTAACGACTGTTGTTTGTTTTTGTTTGTAGTGGGTCTCTTAATTTGAGTACACCGTACTGACAACACGAATGCATAAGGGCATTGTCACCACAGGACATGAAAAAACTGGCAGAAGAACATAAGTCGCCTGGTAATGGGTCCACGATACACGGAGTACAATATTTATTTAGTTCTTCACAAAATTCAAGCAAAGTCAAAAAATGGAGAATCTTGAATATCTCTCTCCTCAAATAAATGCATAGTCAGTCCATAAGTATGTAAGCATGCATGGTGATATATCATAAATATTCGTCTCATCTATTCAGTTCTAGCCGTTGTACTAGTAGGTATGTGTCAACCACGGACACCCAAGTAATGCGAACCCGAAACGTGAATTTGTATTTCTTGAATAAAATATTTCTCTATAAGGTGCGGAACTTCTTCATAAGTTCGGGACCATCTTAACGATCGTTGAAAAACAAGTGGCGGCCTTCGAAAATTTGTTAATGCCACATAAAGGTACCAAATTCCTCCACAACTCCGGGAGCTCGAAAAATACATCTTGCTTGGACGAATGAAGTATAAGAAAGGCGAGAATATTAGCCGTTAGAATAAATTAGTGCCACCGCATTACGTCATTGACAACCGATGACGTATCAAAGTATAAGGCGTTCAATACAAGTTAAAGATCGTGCAAAACATACAGTACCACAAATAGACATATCTTCTCAAATAACAATGGCTATATGTCTGCGTGTGGCAATATACCATGACATATTAACTTTATTCCTTAACAGTGAAGATGATCCTTAAAAAAAAAAATCCATATATTCTTTATCCACTTTATGACTGTGTCTAATTGCGCTCTCCGTGTATTTCTTCGCTTCCATTTTATCTCTTACCCAGTGGGTTCCAGAAAAAGGGGCTACCTCGTGATGCCATCAACAAGTGTTCTCAGTGTGCGTGCTATCCAAATCCAGCATCTTCTCCTTAAATCTTGTTCTAGTGGCATTGTCAAACGCATCCTCTAAAGATGACTAAGGCTCTGCGTACAGTCAGTAACAGGTAGTAACTGAAGTAAGTTACTCATCATAAGTAAGTACTCTTGATGAGTAAGTACTCATGATGAGTAAGTACTCATCATGAGTAAGTACTCATCATGAGTAAGTACGCATCATGAGTAAGTAATTATCATGAGTAAGTACTCATCATGAGTAAGTACGCATTATGAGTAAGTAATTATCATGAGTAAGTACTCATCATGAGTAAGTACTCATCTTCACTCTTCGCACTTCTTACGGAGCGTGGGATCGAACACTGTAGCTGGTCCCTTTCAGGAAACCTGCAGCAAGCCTCCACGTGCTCTTGCAGCTGTGGATTTGGTGAGCTATTTGTTTTACCTGATGAGGCAACTTATTGTTTATTTGTTATTGTGAAATGTGGCAACAAGTGTCGTAGAAGAAGAAACAGTGCTCGATCTTGTGCTAGGCACGTTGCTCTAATCAGCGTCAATCCACATCAAAGGATGTTTGACATAGGACCACATTAGTATCATGTCTCGTATATCAGGATTTTCAAAAGTAACAATACAAGTTAGAATCGAGAGCTTGGTGCAAACTTATGCCAAGCAACAGATCTGAAAAAAAAAACAAAAAAAACAACTAGGAACACATTATTTTGAAACTGACCTTGAGTAAACAGTAAACAGTAGCAGCTACATTTAAATTATTTTTGCATGACACAACTCGCTTTGGACAACAACAAAATTTGACTGTGAGTGTGACAAAACGTCTGAACATGCTCTTTTGTGTGATCTCTCACGCCTTCAGCCCTCCGGCAGTATCCTTTCTTTTTCTTCAGTTTTCTCACTCATCGCTTTTATTTGGCATAAATAATGCCTTTTCATTTGTATTTTCACTATTTTGCTCTATGCTGGACATAGCATGGTGAAGTCTCTAACATGCCACTCCCCTATGGCAGTATTTGCTACGGGAGTAATTCTTATCTTATTGTATTGCATTTATGCTTCACGAAGACGTGTTAAGTTACGCCAGGTTATTTGACGGTCCGCGACAGTATTTTATCACAATATCGCTCTGACCATCTTTTCAAGCGACAATGAGTGTTGAATAGAACCAGATTTGTTTGTCTGGCGAAACACATGATAACCCATGCACGAGGCGGAACTTATGACATAAGCGCTTCCGGGTCATCCTTGCTACACCAACATTACCGTCTGTGTGACACCTGTGGGCAGACAAGAGTGATATAATCGCGTCCGGTAACTTGTTAAAAAGTAATTATGGATTTATTACATTTTAGACAATATGAGTCTACAAATGTGTTGGTGAGAGTGTATGCAAGACATAATATTACCATATATGGGAGACGTGACCTTTGGCAAAATTTTCCGTGTAGGAAATATTTGGAAAGTGCCACATCCGGCCTGTTTGAAATGATTGGATCTTTCTGATTAGATTCATAACATCATTGGAGGGAATATAGGCTGACAATTTCACAGTTTTATTTCTGTGATTTGCACGCTCGCCAAGACAACATCAGACCTTCGCCAGAGTGAAGAACTAGATTCATAATTCCTATTTGTTAATTGGACCTTTTATTGGAGAACAAGATAAGACTTATAAAGCACAGGAAATCTCTTTCAAATTTTAATAAGGAACACTGGAACTAGGAAACTGAAGAAACGCGGAGTCAGAAGGGGCAATCCATTATAAAATTAAAAGAAATCCCAGACACGTGCAAGAGAAAGATTCGTCTCTTTTATTCATCTGTGCCACAATTCTGTAGCCAGGATTGGCTTATTGGTGGTACCAGCAAAAAGGACCATTTCTGGCACAAGCAGGGACAAGTGGTTTACGCATTAAGACGGCAGACCAGCTTTGAAGACTCTCCTAGACTTTCCTGGGAAACGAGCTTCACCCTACAAACTTTGACCAGAGACGAGCGAGAGCACAGTGAAAGGAACTGACCCAGCAGAAGAAGAAACTACCATTGGCAGCTAAGTGCAAATATCCGCTGCCAAAAGTGACCTCCTTCATTCAGTTAAATCCCAATCAAGTGATGAAACTTTTTCATAACTATTCAAATTATTTTCCAACTGTTAAAACCTAAAGTGATTATTAAATTTTGTTATTTGTAATGTTACAAATTTAACTTCGATTTAATCCTTTACTACATGTTTGTCTCAGTCAAAGTTGCTAAACTTACTTACTTAGTCGTTCCCCTTCTACCGTGAGGTGTAGAGGTTTGGAAGAGAGAGCGCCAGACCATTCTATTAGCTGTCTTCTTCCTGGCCTGGTTCCATTCTAGTCCTCGGTCCTTCAAAGATTGTCTAATGTTGTCCTCCCAGCGGACTCTGGGTCGTCCTGGAGGTCTGGATCCCTGGCTCTTTGTTTCCCATGCTTGTCGTGGTAGCCGATCTTCTCCCATTCTGCAGACATGGCCAAAAACATCTTAGTTGGGACTGTTCTATTTGGGTCTGCAGCGGATGGGATTTTAGGCCTTGACGGATCGTCTGGTTGCGGACCATGTCTCTTCTTGTTACTTCAACCACTTTCCTCAGATACCTCATTTCTGAGGTTTGGATCTGGCTTTTGTGGGTTGTAGTCATTGCCCACGACTCGCATCCATATGTCAAGACTGGGACATAGGTGGAGCGGTATACAGCCATCTTCGTTTTCTTACCAACCTCTTTCTTGCTGAGGAATCCACGATTTATGGCCTGAAAAAGTCTCCCAGCCGCTGCTTTTCGAGTGGCCAACTCTTCTTTGATGCCTCCCTTTCGGTCTGTAATAGCTCCGAGATATTTAAAGTGGTCGACCTGCTCCAGGACCTGTTCTCCTAACTTAATCTGATGTTTTCTTTCTTCTCGTGATATCACCATGGATTTTGTTTTAGAGCTGCTTATGACCATCCCTCTCTTCTCCAGCTCTTCCTTCCAGACTTGCAGGTTGGATTGGAGATGTGCCTCTGATTTAGCAATCAGGGCAACATCATCAGCAAATGCCAGCTCCGAAATATAGACCTGTCTCATCTTCCAGTACCCCACTGAATACTTTCTTGTTCTCTCCTTACATGCCTTGATGACATCGTCCATAAGGAGTATGAAGAGGTAAGGTGATATCCTATCACCTTGTCTTACACCAGTGGTGGTCCTGAACTCTTCTGACTTATGGTTTGCTGTCCTCACATAATTTCTGCAAGACTTGTAGAAGCTCTGTATAGCATGAATCAGAGGTGCTGAAATATTCTTCCTTGCCAAACAGTCCCAAAGTTTGCTCCAGGGGACCCTGTCAAACGCCTTTTCCAGATCTATGAAACAAAGATGGATCTCACTCTTATACTCAAGGGCCTTTTCACTCAGCTGTCTGAGTGTGAAGATTAGGTCTTGAGTACTTCGGTTTGCTCGGAATCCGCACTGGACCTCATCCAATTGTGGCTCAGCTAGGCGTCGGAGTCTCTGCTCTAGGATTCTAGAGTATATTTTACCAGGGACACTGAGAAGGGATATGCCTCTATGGTTTCCACATTGTCGATTGTCACCCTTTTTGAAAATTGGTGATATGATGGCAATCTCCCAATCCTTTGGTATGGTCTTGTTGCACCATGCTGCCTGTAGGACCTTTAAGAGTAATAGGTCGCCTGATGCTCCCATGTACTTAACCATTTCTGGTGTTATACCATCATGCCCTGCTGCTTTGCCCATCTTGATTTTCTCCAGTGCTGCCCTCAGTTCTTCCATCTTTATGTCATCTTCACCATCATTGGTTTTCTCTTCTGTGCTAGTGTTTATTATTTCTGATGCTTCATCATGCTCACCATCCAGGAGTTCTGAGAAATATTCTTTCCATCTTTCTATTACTTCCTTCGGGGCAGTAAACAATTTGCCTTGCTTGTCCTTTATACATTTGAGAGGGCATTGTTTTTCTTTCCTCATGTTCTTTAGGGTCTTATAGAACAATTTCTGGTTTTCTTGTGCATCTTTTTCTAGCTTTTCTCCAAATTCTTCCCAGGACTTCTGTTTTGCTGCTAGCACTTTGTTCTTTGCTTCTGTTCTGAGTGTCACATATTCTCTATATTTTTCCATTTGTCCTGTTATGTTTTTAGCTCCTAAGTATTGTTTCCATGCCATTTTCTTCTCTCTTATTTTCTCTTTGACTTCCTCTGTCCACCAAGGTGTCCTCTTTCTCTGGTTCCCAAGTCGGACTTCACCGCATGCTTCTGCAGCAGCTGTCTTTATGATATCCTTGAATTTATTCCAGAGGGTTTCCAAGTCATCAGGTCGTTCTTCTGTGTTGCTCACTGCTGTAGCAATAAGCCCTGATATCTGGTCTTAATTTTCTGGCTCTCTCAGCTTGTAGGTCCTAATGCTCATTTCTCCTGCTCGTTTACTTGGTTTCTTGCGTGATGTTGGGCAGTTCCTAGGCTGAGCAACTCTTTCAGTTGTTCGTTTGATTGTTAGCAGGTAGTGACAAAGTTGCTAAACACACACTCTAAACAGAGCTATATATACATTATAATAATAAATTCCACTGATTAACTCAGCGGGGGGTGGGGGGGGGGGGGGGGAAGCTTAACGAGCTAGAATAACCATTGCTAAATTCTTCATAAAATTGTCGGCAGATTATAGAATTAACGTGCTTAGCGACAGTCAGCATTGTTTTCGCTTATATGAATATCTTATGAAGACTCCGATGTGATAGAAGCTTTACCACTCTTCTATCGACATTTCTGCCAAGAGAAATCTTGTGTAAAGATAGACTCCATTGAAGCCTATAATAGATACTCTTGAGTTTTGGCCACTGGTGGACCACTACTGCAAAGCAGGGGAGGCAATACCGTCACAGTGATTTTTTCTTTATTTTTTTTCTATCACGAGGTAAAATGTGCTAGTCTCAAGCTCGTTGTGGTCCAAAGTTAACCACATATAACTTTGTTTAATATTCAGCAATTTAACGTTTATATGTCCAGTTTTTGTTTTTTCATGTGCAACTATGGACATTCCGCAGTTGTCTGAGAGCCGCTACGTCATGTTAAGTCTGCAGTTTCCTATAATGGTGCTAGATAAACTAAATTTGCTGTTTTCAGAGTTCATATATGCCAGTTTAGTTTTGTTGTTTGCTGTGTGCCTCTATGTTCATTTTATAGTTTTAAGGATGCGACATCATTGTTTATATTACATTTTTATTATTTTACAGTTTTTGTATGCAACTAATGACTTGGAAACCCTCTGGCTTAAATTCAAGGACATCATAAAGACAGCTGCTGCAGAAGCATGTGGTGAAGTCCGACTTGGGAACAAGAGAAAGAGGACACCGTGGTGGACAGAGGAAGTCAAAGAGAAAATAAGAGAGAAGAAAATGGCATGGAAACAATACTTAGGAGCTAAAAACACAGCAGGACAAATAGAGAAATATAGAGAATATGTGATACTCTGAGCAGAAGCAAAGAACAAGTTGCTAGCAGCAAAACAGAAGTCCTGGGAAGAATTTGGAGAAAAGCTAGGAAAAGATGCGCAAGAAAACCAGAAATTGTTCTATAAGACCCTAAAGAACATGAAGAAGGAAAAACAACGCCCTCTCAAATGTATAAAGGACAAGCAAGGCAAATTGCTTACTGCCCCGAAGGAAGTAATGGAAAGATGGAAAGAATATTTCTCTGAACTCCTGAATGGTGAGCATGGTGAATCATCAGAAATGATAACCACTAGCACAGAAGAGAAAACCAATGATGGTGAAGATGACATAAAGATGGAAGAACTGAAGACAGCACTGGAGAAATTCAAGATGGGCAAAGCAGCAGGGCATGATGGTATAACACCAGAAATGGTTAACACCAATTTTCAAAAAGGGTGACAATCGACAGTGTGGAAACCATAGAGGCATATCCCTTCTCAGTGTCCCAGGTAAAATCTATTCTAGAATCCTAGAGCAGAGACTCCGACGCCTAGCTGAGCCACAATTGGATGAGGTCCAGTGCGGATTCTGAGCTAACCGAAGTACTCAAGACCTAATCTTCATACTCAGACAGCTGAGGGAATAGGTCCTTGAGTATAAGAGTGAGATCCATAGATCTGGAAAAGGCGTTTGACAGGGTCCCTTGGAGCAAACTTTGGGACTGTTTGGCAAGAAAGAACATTCCAGCACCTCTGATTCATGCTATACAGAGCTTCTACAAGTCTTGCAGAAATTATGTGAGGACAGCAAACCGTAAGACAGAAGAGTTCAGGACCACCACTGGTGTAAGACAAGGTGATATCCTGTCACCTTATCTTTTCATACTCCTCATTGACGATGTCATTAAGGCATGTAAGGAGAGAACTAGAACGTATTCAGTGGGGTGCTGGAAGATGAGACAGGTCTATATTTCAGAGCTGGCATTTGCTGATGATGTTGCTCTGATTGCTAAATCAGAGGCACATCTCCTATCCAACCTGCAAGTCTGGAAGGAAGAGCTGGAGAAGAGAGGGATGGTCATAAGCAGCTCTAAAACAAAATCCATGGTGATATCACGAGAATAAAGAAGACATCAGATTAAGCTGGGAGAACAGGTCCTGGAGCAGGTCGACCACTTTAAATACCTCGGAGCTATTATAGACCGAAATGGAGGCATCAAAGAAGAGTTGGCCACTCGAAAAGCAGCAGCTAGGAGATTTTTTCAGGCCATAAATCGAGGATTCCTCTGCCAGAGAGAGGTTGGAAAGAAAACGAAGATGGCTGTGTACCGCTCCACCTATGTCCCAGTCTTGACATATGGATGCGAGTCATGGGCAATGATTTCAACCCACAAAAGCCAGATCCAAACCTCAGAAATTATGTATCTTAGGAAGGTGGTTGAAGTAACAAGAAGAGACATGGTCCGCAACCAGACGATACGTCAGGGCCTAAAATCCTACCCCCTGCAGACCCGAGTAGAACAGTGCCAACTAAGATGGTTTGGCCATGTCTGCAGAATGGGAGAAGATCGGCTACCACGACAAGCATGGGAAACAAAGAGCCAGGGATCCAGACCCCCAGGACGACATAGAGTCCGCTGGGAGGACAACATTAGACAATCTTTGAAGAACCGAGGACTAGAATGGAACCAGGCCAGGAGGAAGACAGCCGATACGATAGTCTGGCGCTCTCTCTTCCAAACCTCTACACCTCACGGTAGAAGGGGAACGACTAAGTAAGTAAGTAAGAATGCAACTATATTCATTTAATTTTGGATGTATTCTGTTTGGAGCTATGGTGTGTTAATTTTCGATTCCTGTATGCAGCTGTGTTAATTTAGAAACTTTCTATTTGTGCCTGTACTAATGCAACTTTGCAGTTTTCCATGTGCATGGATGTGGACAATTTATTGAATCGCGAAGAAAGAAGAAGAAGATTAGAAAAGAGGCGAAACGAAAGAAAGTAGAGCTGAGACTAAATTTGCAGGAGAGATAACTATAAGCCTGGACAAAGAGAGGCTAAAATCCGATTTGCAGATAAGGGAAGAGAGGAAATTAAGCTGCAAGAAGAATAAAAGATGACAAGGGAAACAGTGTGTCACGACTACTAAGTGATTTTGAGTTTCACTGCTCCTGAAAATGGTGCCAATCCCCTTGCCTTCTACTGTTAATCAAATATTTGTAATTGTGTTTTTCCTGTGTTTTTCAGAGCCGTTAAATAAAGTACGGTACGGTAAGTTAATTTAGCATTTGTTCTTTTCGCTTTAACACTATGATGGCTCCCACGAGGACAAAGAGGATAGTTTGCTAAATGTTGGAGAAAGGTAGAAAGCTACAAGTGCGTTAACTTTTTGGGCACCAAGAAACTTTAATAGTAGCGCGATAACACAAATGGTAAGCACCAGTATTCAGGTCGAACTTTATCTCATGGCTTTTTTTCAAACTATACGGGACCTTACCCACTCCCAGAAGTTAGATGGGAAAAAACAGTAGTTTCATTTATTAAAAAAGATAACCTTTGATGTATAGGAAGACTTTAGAGCCTTACTGAGGTTTTAAAAAAACGTTAATTTTAAGAAAAGTAAAACAGACGTGCTTATGACAAATATTTTTAAGAGGAAATCTTTTAAGAGGGGAGGAAAAGCCCCAAAATAAAAATTAGTGGCCGGTCGTTTGTGGAGCAATAAAAATAAAACCGACTAGGCTGGTTGAACGGGACGCGCCTCCCCACAACGAGGCATAATTTATATATATACCAATATCCACAACGACTAATGAAAAAAATGTTATAAAACTGGCAACCAAATTGTAAATTAAAGCAGGAAAAACATGCTGCCACCTGGTCTGTTCAATTAGTGCTGTGAAAATATAAAGAGATCAATTGAGGACACGCATAATAATAATTATAAAAAAAAAAACTAACACACCATTTTTTTAAAAAGTGAACCACATGTTTAAAAAAATTATTTAAAAAAAAAAAGCAACTGCTAACGACTCTGTATGTAATGGAAAAACAATGAAGTAATACAAACAACACGACACGTGAAAACAACAAATTCTAATATAAATTGACACCACCAACCGCAATAGACTGCAAATGACAATAGGTATTTGAATATAACACAAAATTGAAAATAAAATACTGTAACCGACAATTTGGTTGAACAGGGTATACCAAGATGGTGGATGAGCGGAGGCAAATGAAGATCATCTGATGTTAGCCCTCTTTCCTCCCTCTACCTCATTGTGACAGAGTATGTAAATATATTTACATGTATCATCCCGTTTTTGCTTCCACCCGGTTCCCACTTATCTTTATGGTTTTTTATATGCACGTTCAGTTTACGTAAAAGCTTCCTACTCTTAGATATCTGTCTCTTTCTTAATTTAGCCACGTCTATTCTGTTCTTTCGTTTCTCTATGTCTTATTAGCACTAGCATTGTTTACAAAATAACAGACCTGTAATTATAACGCCAGCGATTTGGAAAATCGTTGAAATAGTGTACAGAGAGAGGACGGGTCGTATATTTGTGGAATCAGGGCTAATGAAGTTAAGACATACTTTGATAGTTTCATTTCTCAGGTTGAGACAATCTGAAAGAAAGGGGAGATAATTTACAATTACCTCCCCCTGTCCGTTGGTTTCGTGAAAACGCAGTAGCCATGCGCTTCGACAAGGGCAATAAATCTTGACGCATTTTTGTAATTACTTTGGTCAGGGGGAGTTAAGAAATTGAGTTAATCAACGAGTTACCCACCCCTTGTCCATTCGTTCGTGTAGGTAATTAAGCTTCAGATGAGTCGAGATCAAAAGACCAGAGTCTTTGCCAGTTCGTTGCCAGAGTCTGCAAGCGGTGAGAAGGTGGCAAAATTTCCTTTCATACAGAATTTGAACGAAGATTTTCCCAAAGGTGTTATAAATCGCAAGAGCGAGCGATTTTCTATCTAATTCTTACATATACTGAATCCTCCAAACTCAGTTATCCAGTACCCACAGATTTCTTCAGACGTCTAGCGTCGATTTCTAGATCCATTATATCAGTGGAATTTCTTAGTTTTCGATTTGGAGACAGTCATATTTCTGTGTTTGCGGTAAATATTATACTAGAATTTTGAGTGATTTAATTGTTAAGTCCGGCATTATATTTCACTAAGATTTCTGTGTTGAGTGATTTAGTGGTTAAAAGTCGTCATATATATTTCTCTAGGATTACTGTGTTAAATGGACTAGCAGAATTAAAATAATCTATAGCAGAATTGTTCCGGCTATAGCGGTAATCTAACTAACTGATATTAACCAGTAAGAGATATTTTAATCTGCTAGTAAATGCACTATTCATTATGAGTACTGACGAAATATATATTTATTTCTAATTCACGATGATTTAATTTTGTAAATGACTAAAATTTATTTCACGGGTTTTTTTTTAATGATAAGACAAGCTCTAAGCTTGTAGTTTCTAATTTAAGCTAAATAACTGTAGTGGATAATAATATATCATATTACGCGGGGTAGGATAGGATTGAGAATACTATATTGTGGTTAAGTATTTTGTGTTTTTCTTCATCTAGTACTGGGTCACATACCCAAAACCTACCAGCGGCTTCCATATGAATCTGAGAATAACGGTCTTAAGTCCAACAGTACAAAAGAACATTCTGAAATAAATATTGGGTTTTTTTCAAGGTGGACCGGTCTGGCCTCTTGTTTACACCCAGAAAGAGACAGAGTACCAACCCAAAGAATATTAAGAATAACTTTTAACTGGACGTATGGATATCCAGATTTCTTTTTCCCAATCTCATATACCTTCAGCCCGTTGTGGCGACATAATCAAACATTGACATTTCCCGATTTCCGACCACTGGTGTTGTGAAGAAATTTATCCACAACAGATTTACATACCTGACATTCCGTTAATTATTGAATAAACTTCAAGCTAATGACACTGTGAACACTAGAACGCGTGAATATTTACCTATCTGGACAAATTGAGGTGAAACGAACAGATTCAATAAATTAGTAACAAAGCAAGGCGTTTTCCCCGAACCAGAGGATTAAATCAGTAAATCTGGGAAGAAAACTGGGCCTGTTTTGCCAAATAAAAGCAACACTGGATCTGTGGCGCTTACTCAGGAGTTCTGTTCCAGACATGTTAATCAACAAATTAGGTAAGCATGATTGAAAGGTGGCCACATGTCTGTCAGAGCGAGCGGAAGACGGAATGAATAATTCTTATATTGTATAACCCTTATACTAACTTTGTTTATGCCCTTTCTTTTCGTTTTTTCTAACACTGTTCATTTTTTTCTCAGAATAAAATAACGTGAAACACTGTTCTTTACAGTATAGAAAATCCTAAACCCTAGGGCTATTCTTTTGACCTTTTGGGGGTTAATTAACTTTTTTCTTTGTGGGATTTTGTCTCTACAGAGAGAGGTACACTTAGTGGGTCTACTTCTTTAATTAAGTCTGTAACCTTTGATTTTTGTAATTTTTGATATCTTTTAATAACTGTTGTGAAGTTTCTTTTAATGATAAATAAACATTGACTTAAAACTTAATTACCTGTGTTGGCCAGCTAGTCCCAATATCCCTACATCCATTACTATAGTTTTTTCACGTTTGTGCGTCTAATTATCGTCTTTTATCTGTGTGTGTATATGTGAGTGGTTGATATATCAATATATATTCATAGAAAACTGTCTGATCTAATAATCTCAGTCGTAAACGATAGGCTGGATTAGATTATCTTCTCAAATCAGGGACAGACTTTACCTTTCACCATTTCACTCGTGAAAAATCTATTTCTCTGCCTTATCTCCCACTGAGCTATCACCTGTTCTAGTTCTATTCAGACAGGACAATAATTGATCATAATTTCCTATCACAAAATCTACGACACTAATAAAAGATGAACAAGATGTTTGAATAGCTATAAATGAAACAGACTGACAGGAAATGATTGATACAATAGCGAGAGAAAGTAAACATTTACACCTTAGCCTGAATAGCAACAAAGACAAAAGTAATGGTCATCTCGAAGAAGAAACAGCTTCTCCACAATGCATTCATTCATCGACTTATTCATTCATTCATTCACTTATTCATTCATTCATTCATTCACTTATTCATTCATTCATTCACTTATTCATTCATTCATCACCATTCAGTTCCACAAAGTGGCATAGTCCTTCAAACAAATGTGTGCCGAGTCCTTCAGTTCTATTCTATCCGCTCAGTATACTTACATTTCTTCTTTATTCTTTCGTTTGTTTTTTTTCTCCAGTTCTCTTCTCCGTGTGTTTTCTGTTTCCCTCTACTTCTCATACCATGGAGAAAAGAAAACAAAGACTGCCTTGTAATTGTCGTGAAACGAGTGTGTATAAACCCACTTCTTAGTTAAATCCCTTTGTCGAGAGCCCAACCAATCAACGAGCAACGTTCACCAGTCTCTGAGACAGAATAAAATTAGGCTTAAGCCCTGTTTTTCGGATCTCGGTCGCGTCCATCTTGTCACCCAATATGGCGGAAAAACCAGAATAAAATTAGCCATAAGCCCTGTTTTGTTCAGGACTCGTCTAGGTCAAAGACGGTACGAGGCATGGTACAAAACTGCAGACAACCAATCAGCTTGCCCCGACAGGAACCAACCAAACGCTTTCCATAAGCAGTAGAAGTTACTTCACCTGCCTATATAATCTGGCGAGATTTTATGCAAAAACACGCAACACCGACACGAAGCCAGAGAGACGACCGACTGAAGAAGAGGAGCTGTCAACCTTGATTTATTGCTTACCTGAGTGCATTGACCTGGCAGACTGCTTCCCTAGTCGAGTCACTGGCCGGTTTAAATCTTGGAGGGTAAATATATAATTACTATAACTTGTAGGAAAATAGGCCTACAGCAGATATATAATGTTGGTATTGGTTGAGTGTCATTTATACTACCTACACCTGTATATATTTAATATAAATTGTTTCTATATGAACGTATCAGGTTACTGATTGTATCTTGGGGGAATTAGGTAATTGTATTTCCTGATATGACTAATAGGACTCATACTTCAATCTATTGTCTCATATAAAACCAATTGCAATATAACCAAAACAGTCCTTGTTATGACTCAATCTATTGTCTCCTATAACTCAATCTATTGTCTCCTATAACTTCAGTCTATTATCTCAGATAAAACCAACTGAAATATAACCAAAACAGTCCTTGTTAGGACTCAATCTATTGTCTCCTATAACTCAATCTATTGTCTCCTATAACTTCAGTCTATTATCTCAAATAAAACCTACTGAAATATAACCAAAACAGTCCTTGTTAGGACTCAATCTATTGTCTCATCTAACTCCAATCTATTGTCCCATATAACTCCAACCTGATATATCACCAAACAGTCCTCGTCTCATATACTCCTATCATCAGAACACAACAATATTGTTAGGATATATGGTACCATCACTTGTCAGAGAGGGCCTGGTATATTATAGGGGGAAGGACATTGTTGTTTCACACCTAGGTGTACATATTATTGGATGCATTTGTGGTGGATTTGATGTTAAGAAATGTTGTTGTTATGTACTCTTAGTGTACTGAATGAGGTCAGCTGTGAAGGTCCCTGAATATAACAAATTATTATGGTAAGTTTACAGAGTACCTTGCTGCTACCACCTTTATGATCTCATTCAGACTTATTCTTTGAATAGAATTTATGATGACTACGTTTGGTGTCTAGGGTTATGAATATGTAGTGTAATGTTGCATTAACCAACTGAGCAGATAAACAACTATTTTATTATCCAACACAACACAACACTACTACGACAATCACATACAAAGTACACTTTAAAAGACTATCTTAAGTAAGTCAGTGGTTGAATTTTGTGTAACGTTAATTTCTTTTCTGTTTATTTTGTCCTGACTCTATTTGTTTGAATCAGGACTGACAATCAAAGTGAAATCAAGGGAATTATTTACATTAATCAATTTACACAATGGATCTTCTGTCCATAATACAAATATTATTATAATAAAAGTGTGTAGGTGTAGTTTTCTAAATTAGATTAATACTGGTATATATATATAGTGGTAGGTTGTTGGTTAACATCCTTCCCTATAGTTCATTTGCTTTTCATTTGTCACAGGTGGAATTTTTTTATTAATATTTTCAGTCTTTATTTCTAAAAACTAGAGTGCATAGAGGTTGAGCTTCCTGGTGCCGAACAGGCACTTATCTTCGAAGGATAACACAAGTAGATCTTTTCCTAGGCTCGCTGGACAATCTGTTCCACTTATTGAAAGGCAATGGCATCCAGCACGTGCCCGAAATATGCAAACAGTGTTAGGAATCAATCAGTTCCCACGAGCTTGGTATTATGTTAATGACAGGGCCACAAAAAACCCTGAAATAAGAAGGTTATGCACCCTTCTTTATAACAAGCATACAATAATATTCCACAATTAGTTTACAGGTACAGTACAAACAAACGAATAGGGTCAGCTCTTGATGACAAACTATTTTACCATTATATTTTGACGTGACAATGTATACCAGTATTCCTCTCCACTAATGGTTACAACGCCTCTGCAATTCCAGCAGTAATCTTTTTCCATACAATAGGATAGGTGTTATGCTCCTTGATAACAATCATATATAATCTTGTAGTACTACACCTCTCTGATAGTCTATCATATGATGGATCAATCTCTAGGCTCTGCCTAAGTCTGCCATGGACCCACTTACTTACTGTCGTATTGCAGTATCTCACATTCAAACTTTATTTTAAATAAAAGGTTAATAAAATCAATCTTACCACAAATTTCAATGAAATATACACAAGCGAACGATGACTGGCAAACAATTTATGGCATACTTTATATCTGCCTTGTCCAGACTGTTTTCTATAGGTTTGAAAAGCACCAGCCTGCTCTCATCGCTCCTTGTTTATCAAAGATTCTTCTCAAAATGGCAACGAGCAGTCTACGTTTTTCGATAATATGTAATGCATTAGCCAATCGGACCATGCACATCTGAATCAAACTTTAAAAAAAAAACTCCCAACTGCTATGTTTACTCATGCAAATATATTTTTAGTTTTAGGTCAACCAATCCTAACTAGTCTTTCTTTAAACTACGGCCAATCAAATTATAGGTACCTTTTAGTCCTCATTTCCCCAAAAGTTTTTTTTTTAAAACGTGCTATGAAAAAATAAGCAGGCATGATCTTTTTTCTCGTCAGTCCGTCTTATAATACATAATATTATTGCCATTATCTTGGTTATTTTTGTACTAGTGGGTAACTGACACCATATTATTGCTCAGGAGATCCTAAGGCAACCGAATATATAATTTTTATGGCCCTATGTATTATAGTTCATAATTCCATATTTTGTTCTATGTTAGTCGTTCAAATCTAGAATCTACCACCTGTTCACTTCTTTTTCTAACTATTTTCAAACTAAATACGAGACTTGTCCGTAGTACGTTAGAATTACGTCATTCCTTATAAGAGCTAAGGTTGTTTACATGATCCAATTGACGAACATTTTTTAGTTTTGTATCGTAATTTGAGAATCGCCCAAGGCTATGTCGCGCGAGTTGGCTTTTGTGCAATCAACGCTAGACGGCGTCCCTATGTTCTGTCTTTCTATCCCTCCCCTCCTTTTCTTTTATTCTATCACTCTATCGTCTTGAACTTGCACAAGTGTTACATTTAATCGCAAGGACGAATTTCGAAAAGACAGTATCTTTCATTCGGCTATAAGGCTTATCAAAATCCGCATACCGGCTGGCATGGGGACAAAGAAGCTGGACTCAATTTTTATTTTCTATCGTAATTTTGACTTTATGCACTATAATATTCTCTAATTTAGCTATTGTATTTAGAATATCGTCACAGTATTCACGTATTGAATTTATATTACTGGATGTATTCATTTATTGAATTTATATTATTGGATGTATTCATGTATTGAATTTATATTATTGGATATATTCATGTATTAATCAGACACATGAGACACGCTCATATCATATACAATAGAAATAGGTGGGCTTGAGGACAGAAATTAGCCCCTATTTTTCCTTGTTACAGGTTTTATTCGTGTCATCAAACCTGAGGTCGTATGTCGTGTCAATCCAGCTGCCTGGAACGTCGTAGGAGCACAGTGATTGCACAGGATCAACCTCTTTAGTCCCCCTCAGTCTTGGGTGGGCTAACGAAACGACCATCAGCGGGTGTTGTGTGCAAGAAATTACGGACCGGACTATTCCAAGAGATGAGTTCACATTAGTACCATTTCTGTCAGCATTGTGAGCAAAGTAACTGTCAGTGACGAGAAAGCGAGTTAGCATAGCAAGAGACAAAAATAACAGCATAGCTGATAAATTTTATATACTCAATTAACAGCACAGGTGATACATTTACTATAAGTGATTAACAGCGCAGCTGATATAAATTTGTTTCCTATAATTGGAAGACTTGTAATATATATAATATAAATATATGTGAATCATTTGTAAACTTACAAATCCATTACATTCCATTGTTTCAACGTCCACCCTTCAGCACAAGAGTAGATAGTGTATATACTAAATAAATAATACGGAAATTGTATTTGAAGACTTGTCAATTTTATCATTGTTAAGTAAAATCTGTTTCCTTGTCTTAATATCACAGTTAGTTACACAGCGGAGGTGGCAATTTATGTCGGTCTCTTCTCTACTAATTTTTCGAGATCAGATCATTCACAGCCGTAACTATTTTGTGATACCAGTAGTTCTCTCAGACACTGGGACTTCACCCTTTTCTGCAGAAATTCTATTTCTGTAATTGTCAGTACTACACTGATCCTAGAGCCAAATAAAACCTCACGCCACACTGGGGGCTCGTTCCTGGGATATTTCTGTATATCTTGAACCATACTTAGTCTATTCATCTATCTACACTCTATCTTGTGCCACCCATAGATAACATAAGGAATTTGCTTGTTTTGGAGAAAATCATAATAGGATTGTTTTTAAAATTGTTTTCTTAGGAGGAGTACCATTTAGTACTCAGTAAATAGTTGATGCTCACAAAGTTGCACGGAAATTATTTGTTCATTTAAATTAATTAAGTTTAATTACAAATATTTTGATATAGTAAAATTACATACCCTCTATTAGTAACGCCATGGCTGATCTAGTGAAGTTCAGAACTGCGATCATGCAGATGGGTAAGGAATTAAATATGACAGGTGATGCTCTTACTCAGTATGTCACAACAGAAGTGGACAAACACATGGATAGGGAAGAAAGAAAGTTGCAATTAGAGATTGAAGAAAAAAAATTAGAGGCTGATAGAGAAGCAAAGAAATTAGAGGCTGAAGAAAGGCGGTTGCAAACAGAAGCTAAAGAGAAGCCAAAAGACTGGAAGCTGAGAGAGAAGACAAAAGAATGGAAGCTGAGAGAGAAGACAAAAGACTGGAAGCTGAGAAAGGAAAGAAAAGGTTAGAAGCTGAGGAAAGGAAATTACAAGCAGAGAGAGACCATCAGTTGAGATTAAAAGAGCTTGAAATTCAGGCAACTACTGGCAATAATGGTGGTAGCTCACCTCACTCTGAGAGTAGCTCCAGCCAGAGCACCTCAAGTGGGGCCATGAATTTTCATCTGGACCCATTTGTTGAGAAAGAAGACGCCATTGAGTCGTACCTGGATAGATACGAAAGACTTACAACTACCTATGGCTTAGTGAAAGAAACGTGGAGTCTTAAACTATCTCAGGGATTGAGAGGTGTGGCCTACGATGTATATTTGAAGCTCTCAAGAGATGACCAGGAAGATTATAAAGGCTTGTAGCAGGCACTGCTTGTGAGATATGAAAAAAACTCAGAATCATATAGAAAGAAATTCCGAACAGCTAAACTTCTTCCAGGAGAAAACTATCACCAATTCTCTGCTAGGTTAGAAACCTATTTGGAAAAATGGAGCAGTTTAAGAAAGTGTAAGGATCTGAAAGAAATGATAATGATGGAGCAAGTGAAAGAGTCCATGCCTCAAGAAATGAGGAAGTTTATCATGGAACAAGGAGCAGAGAGATTGGAAGATATTGTAACTGTTGTCGAGAGATATCAAGCAGCTTAGGCAGAATTATTAGGAAATAAGAAGAAGCAGGGTGAAAATTTAAAATCATCACAAAACTATTCCAAATATGAACAAAAGGTCCATACCACAAGAAACAAACAAAGATTTGACCAAAAGGACAAAAACCCTCTAAGATCGGATAAGACACCTTACCGGAAGGAAGGAAAGTGGTGTAAAACTTGTCTAATGAGTAACCACAATACTGCAGACTGCAGAAGGAACAACCCTCCTTATTACGCTGCGTGTCTCACAACAGGGAACAAGGGAAGGAAGGAACTGGCAGTTAGTCAGAATGACCTCCATCATCCCCCTGTCTGTGAGGAAGTGACATGTAATGGCACTAAAATTCAGTGCTTATATGATTCAGGTTTGGAATTCGACTCAGTCGTGAGTGCAACCCTAGTGCACCCTGACCAACTTACCACAGAAACAGTGGACATACAAGGGGCAATGCAGGGAACCGGCACCATGACACTTCCCATAGCAAGGATCAAAGTGAGAACTCGCTATGTGGAAGGAGTGATATGAGCAGCAGTAAGTGATGATCCTATATACCCGCTGGTAATAGGATGTAAATATGTCTTTTGGGGTGACCCAATAAAACCTGTTGTCATGGCAGCAAACCATACCAGGTCGAGCACCAAAAAGGAGGAGGGAGATCCAATAAACATTCATCGTACAAAGATGAAAAAGGCTCAAACAGCAGACAGCACATTGAAGCCTTGTTTTGTCAAATTGCCAAAGGCCCATAACCCTCCAGAGAAAGGAGACTACTATATGGAAAATGGCCTACTCTACATACAAGCTGGAAAAGGACCTAAAGGGCATGGACAGCTGGTAGTGCCAAAATTCTACAGGGAGGAAATTATGAAGCAAGAGCATGCTACATCAGGCAGTGGTCACAGAGGAAAAGGGGCCACTGGTCAAAATATAGCATTGCGATATTACTGGCCAGGAATAATTGAAGACATAAGTCGGTATATGAAATCCTGTTCAGAATGTAACCAGGTAACCTCATTCAGAAGCGTAGACCAGTTACAGTACCTAGGGAAGCGTTGTTGCGGAAGTAGGCCCACAAAGAAAATACACAAGAGAAAACAACAGGTAGATGCAGTGATAAAGAGAAAACAAAATCACAACAAGTCTACTGTTACACCAGTAACCATGTCAACTCTCCGTTTTGTACAGAGAGGGGACGAGAGACATCCCACCCCGACTAGATATTTGTCGGAACACCATGGCCTGGATCTTTTGGAAAATTTGGTTAGTCAGCAACCAGTATTAAAAAAGCTGCAGAAATAAACCCGAACCATAGGAGGTAGGAACCAGGGCTGTACCAAACAATTGATGGAGACAGGCCCCCACTTCGGTATACTGCCCCTTACAATAGAAATAGGTGTGGGTCCGGCAACGTTGTTTGGCCGTCCCCATACACGGTTCACTGGAAGCATTGTTGCGGAAATGGACTGAACAATAGCAAGCCCAAGCACTAAGGGAGGAAGTTGATTATCTGTTGAAGGAGAAAATTATCTCGAAGTCTGAATCTCCCTATAGCTCAAGTGTGGTGCTATTAAGAAAACCGAGTGGTGAACACAGGTTATGTATTGACTACAGGAAGCTAAATGCTATCACAGAATCTCAGGTGGACCCATTACCTGACACCAACCAGCTGTTCTCTACACTGAGTAAGGCTAGGTATTTATCGAAGGTAGATCTAAGCAAGGGATACTACCAAATACCAGTGAAACCAAAAGTTAGGAAAATGCTGGCATTTAGTACATCAGACGGACACTACGAGTTTAATGTACTACCCTTTGGGCTGAAAAATGCTTCCAGTATCTTTTCAAGAATGATGAGGAAATTGTTGGAACCTCTACAAAATCCCCATATCACTAACTTTATGGATTACATTCTTGTTGCTACAAACACATTTGAAGAGCATATAGTAGCGCTCTCCATGTTGTTTGACAGACTGAGAGCCACTAGATTGACTGCACGTCCAACCAAGTGCTATATCGGTTGTAAGGAGTTGGAATTCCTAGGTCACACTATTTCTACAGGTCATATGTCTCCTGACCCAAAGATTATAGAGAAGTTAAAAAAGGCACCCAGACCTCAAACGAAGAAAGATGTGAGATCATTCGTGTCATTATGTGGGTTCTATCAAAAGTACATACCCCACTTTAACTCTCTGTGTGCACCATTAACTAACTTAACGAAGAAAGGACAGCCTGACAAAATCCAATGGAATGCTGATTGTGAAAAAGCTTACACAGAGCTAAAAGCAAAACTCACCAGCAAACCCATCCTTACGCTACCCGATATAACACAGGAATTTGTATTAAGGACGGACGCTAGCAGTGTAGGTATTGGTGCAACTCTCTTGCAGCCATCAAAAGTCCAGCCGGAGGAACTTTTACCCGTTGCCTACGCCAGTAGGAAGCTGAATGCAGCTGAGTTGAATTACTCGACCATAGAGAAAGAATGTTTGGCTCTAATTTGGTCCATCGACAAATTTTCACCTTACCTGTATGGGACACACTTCATTGTCCAAAGCGATCACCAGCCTTTAACATTCTTGGCTGCATCTAAAAAGTTAAATTCGAGATTGTTATGGTGGAGTCTGCTTCTGGCGCCTTATTCCTTTACAGTGAATTACATTCCGGGAGGAGACAATGTAGGAGCTGATTTTTTAAGTCGACACCCTATTACTCTGGAAGGACAGACGCAAAAGGATTAACTACAGCAGGGGTTTACACGTCAGCTATGACAGGTCACAGCTAGGAAAGGAGGGGGCTGTGTCGTGAAACGAGTGTGTATAAACCCACTTCTTAGTTAAATCCCTTTGTCGAGAGCCCAACCAATCAACGAGCAACGTTCACCAGTCTCTGAGACAGAATAAAATTAGGCTTAAGCCCTGTTTTTCGGATCTCGGTCGCGGCCATTCTTTCACCCAATATGGCGGGAAAAAACAGAATAAAATTAGCCATAAGCCCTGTTTTGTTCAGGACTCGTCTAGGTCAAAGACGGTACGAGGCATGGTACAAAACTGCAGACAACCAATCAGCTTGCCCCGCCAAGAACCAACCAAACGCTTTCCTTAAGCAGTAGAAGTTACTTCACCTGCCTATATAATCGGGCGAGATTTTATGCAAAAACACGCAACACCGACACGAAGCCAGAGAGACGACCGACTGAAGAAGAGGAGCTGTCAACCTTGATTTATTGCTTACCTGAGTGCATTGACCTGGCAGACTGCTTCCCTAGTCG
Organism: Oreohelix idahoensis; assembly: GCA_024509875.1. Taxonomy (NCBI): domain Eukaryota; kingdom Metazoa; phylum Mollusca; class Gastropoda; order Stylommatophora; family Oreohelicidae; genus Oreohelix; species Oreohelix idahoensis. Next base: position 160,539 of record JAMPIV010000737.1, on the reverse strand, counting down.
AGTCACTGGCCGGTTTAAATCTTGGAGGGTAAATATATAATTACTATAACTTGTAGGAAAATAGGCCTACAGCTGATATATATAATGTTGGTATTGGTTGTGTATCATTTATACTACCTACACCTGTATATATTTAATATAAATTGTTTCTATATGAACGTATCAGGTTACTGATTGTATCTTGGGGGAATTAGGTATAATGATTGTATTTCCTGATATGATTGAATAGACGAAGACTAATAGGACTCATACTTCAATCTATTGTCTCATATAAAACCAACTGCAATATAACCAAACAGTCCTTGTTAGGACTCAATCTATTGTCTCCTATAACTCAATCTATTGTCTCCTATAACTTCAGTCTATTATCTCAGATAAAACCAACTGAAATATAACCAACACAGTCCTTGTTAGCACTCAATCTATTGTCTCCTATAACTCAATCTATTGTCTCCTATAACTTCAGTCTATTATCTCAAATAAAACCTACTGAAATATAACCAAAACAGTCATTGTTAGGACTCAATCTATTGTCTCATCTAACTCCAATCTATTGTCCCATATAACTCCAACCTGATATATCACCAAACAGTCCTCGTCTCATATACTCCTATCATCAGAACACAACAATATTGTTAGGATATATGGTACTATCACTTGTCAGAGAGGGCCTGGTATATTATAGGGGGAAGGACATTGTTGTATCACACCTAGGTGTACATATTATTGGATGTATTCATGTATTGAATTTATATTATTGGATGAATTCATGTATTGAATTTATATTATTGGATGTATTCATGTATTGAATTTATATTATTGGATATATTCATGTATTAATTTATCAGAAAGAATGTTTTGCAAGTAGACACCTGTCTTGTCTCGCTATTGCTAAATCATACTGAGCCATGTTGTCATTCATCCTACATGCAGACACATGAGACACGCTCATATCATATACAATAGAAATAGGTGGGCTTGAGGACAGAAATTAGCCCCTATTTTTCCTTGTTACAGGTTTTATTCGTGTCATCAAACCTGAGGTCGTATGTCGTGTCAATCCAGCTGCCTGGAACGTCGTAGGAGCACAGTGATTGCACAGGATCAACCTCTTTAGTCCCCCTCAGTCTTGGGTGGGCTAACGAAACGACCATCAGCGGGTGTTGTGTGCAAGAAATTACGGACCGGACTATTCCAAGAGATGAGTTCACTTTAGTACCATTTCTGTTAGCATTGTGAGCAAAGTAACTGTCAGTGACGAGAAAGCGAGTTAGCATAGCAAGAGACAAAAATAACAGCATAGCTGATAAATTTTATATACTCAATTAACAGCACAGCTGATACATTTACTATAAGTGATTAACAGCGCAGCTGATATAAATTTGTTTCCTATAATTGGAAGACTTGTAATATATATAATATAAATATATGTGAATCATTTGTAAACTTACAAATCTATTACATTCCATTGTTTCAACATCCACCCTTCAGCACAAGAGTAGATAGTGTATATACTAAATAAATAATACGGAAATTGTATTTGAAGACTTGTCAATTTTATCATTGTTAAGTAAAATCTGTTTCCTTGTCTTAATATCACAGTTAGTTACACAGCGGAGGTGGCAATTTATGTCGGTCTCCTCTCTACTAATTTTTCGAGATCAGATCATTCACAGCCATAACTATTTTGTGATACCAGTAGTTCTCTCAGACACTGGGACTTCACCCTTTTCTGCAGAAATTCTATTTCTGTAATTGTCAGTACTACACTGATCCTAGAGCCAAATAAAACCTCACGCCACAGTAATGACGTGAACAGGTTTCCTCAGTGTGTCCCTTCCATTGCCAACGGCGTTTTCTCATTTCTTGTTCCACCTGCACCTGTTTGATTCCAGTCATAAGTTCTACGCGGTGACCTTGTTATACCATTTCCAGTCTTCTCCTGAAGGTTTTATCAAATTAAGTCAGTAGGTTCCAGTACCTGAACACATTAGTGACATTAGGTGAAAGATGTATCTCAGAAGTGAAGAAGAAAATAACCAAATCAATAAGAACGTTCAGTAAACTTAAAAATATCTTTTGCAAACAGAATCTTGTCAAGTAAAGAAAAAACAGAATTCTTCAGTGTTTTTTTAGAGTCCATCCTGACATATAGAAGTGGATCGTGGACATCTAGTAGATACACACGACATGCCTTGGAGCAGACATAGATGTGGTTTCACAGAAGTATGTTGAGAATTTCATTGACAGCTAAAGAGAATGAGCTTTCCCTGAAAGCCAGCACGCAAAGAAAGCATACAACACATATTAGAAGGAAGTACTTTCGTTGGCCAAATTATGCGACTATGTCGTGTGAAATTCTAATCCACATATATAAATTAAAAAGTAAATGTAAAGCCTAACGAATTAATTCAATAAAAGGAAAGAAGAATGGTAAAAGAACAGTGCGGTCACAATAGTGTACGCCTGTGTTATAGAACGTCATACTAGCTAAACAAGAAATCCCCTTTATCTACTTCGTCTGCATAATTGTAACGCTTTCACGTTTGCTAGTAAAGCCTACTGCATAAAATACACGCATTTCTAAAAATAAAACTGGTACTGTGTTTCTTAGAAAACCTTGAGATAGACACACTGCGTAATGACCTAGATTAATATTACATTAATGTCATTTTATGCACTACGTAAACGAAAAGACAGACGGGCTTAGAAGAGAGAGAGAGAGAGAGAGAGAGAGAGAGAGAGATGTACGGAGGAACGCATGCAATAATACCACGTCGTCTCGCGATATAAAATTAATGCCACCCCACGCGAAAGGCATGCAGGCTTGATTTTTTTTCAAATAAACAGTGACAAAAAACACTACCAATACGAGGTAAGGTTTTAAAAAAACATGTTTAATGCTTATTAGGAAACATGACTGTTGGAGTCCGTTTATGGTAATGGTATTGATTTTATCACGCGAATGGTTGAATACGAACAAAATGTCAATAAACTTCTTCAAACGAACATTCCAACAGGTATCGTTGCATTGGATGAACTGGGTAAATGTTGGCAGCACACAAGTCGGTTTATTTTATTGACGTGACACCAAACGACTTGTGATTAGGAAAAGTTGTTGTAGATTCAGTAACAGTTAAGTTTCTTACCACACTTAAGGATCACTTCCCTTTATATAACAGGACATGAAACGTCCATTGACCTTCTGAACGGCAAAACGGAGAATTCTCACGGAGCAATAATCTAATCATACTTGTAAGCATCCCAGACTTTGTTGTAAAAATTCTTGGTTAGCATATCAATCCCAAAAGGCAGATATAAACAATACAACCAAGTAGTGTTTCATCTTGGCTAACCTCTCGGTATCCATACCACGACTTTGGCATAGGTACCAACGGCATATTAAACATGTGAAGCATATATATCTATATTCATAAAACTTGATTCCACATTTATGGATTCTCCTCTACAAAAGATTCCAAAGGCTATCGACTCCGTGTGTCCAATTCTAGGAATGTCATCTCCGATGAATTCCCGCTAGACCATTAATAGGAGCGGCCTGACACTTAAATTTACATAATTAAACTTGTCATACGAAATGGGGCGACACTTACTTCAGACATCCACTATTGGCTTCGCCATGAAGACCAATAGGTACGAATACAACTGCTGGCTTCTACAAATCTGCCAGGAATCAAAATAATAACACTGCGGACATAAAATGTCGTCCGAGCTGCCCCTATCATGACGTCACAAACTACTCAACTAGGTTACACGTGCGTCCAAAGCAACTCACACAGCATTGTGCACGTCAGTGCGTGAATCAATCGAACGCACAAACAATATAACTACATAAAACTGGTGCGTACATTTGGCAGGACCGAAGACTACCCCCTTAGGTAATAAATGTACGTAACAATGACACAATACTGTTTTATGTCTGAAATCCTGACATTAGCCTGACAGTACAGAAGACATCCCATCGTATAGAAGTGAACGGGTGGTAGAAGAAAATACATATTTTGAACGAAGCCACTTGGCTCCATTAAACTTATATATTTGGGTGCCTTAGGACTTGCTGACAAAGAATATGTTAGGTGTTAAGCAAATAGTCTAATAATTAACAAATTATAGCCAAAATATTATAGTGGTGTTGTCTGACAACACAGGATCATATTTGCTCATAATGGCGTGTTTGGACACTGCTTTAGAGGAAATGAGGCCACCACGTTAGATCCGATTTGATTGGCTAGAATAATATGTAAGGCGAAACATGATTAGTCGACTGCAAATACTAGTTTTGGTTGTTAATGGAAACGATAGGAATGGTACTTTTTTTTCAAAGGCTTTTGTAAACATGGTCTCATTGGCTAGACCATTTAATATAGTCAATTAGGAGCGTCTGTTCAGTGCCCCTTTTTGAAAATAAACTTTGTAGAAGCAAGTGCGTTGAGAACCAGCTCATATTTTTCTAATAAAAGCCTGGGACAGAGGCAGATCGGAATTGTGCCATAACTCATCGCCAGTCAACGTACTTGTTTAATATTTCCTTGAATTGTGGTAAGCTAGACATATTTGATATCTTTTAGATGAAAATTGAATGTGAATTGATAATTTATGTCTGTATGTGTGTGGTTCAGTAGCAAACATGAGGCAAAGCCTAGATATTGCTCCACCATGAACAAAACTTGTCGGAGAGGAGTATAACTGCATGGGATTACCAAATAGTACTATGACACCTATCTTATTGAATAGAAGGAAATAATGCTGGAATTGCAGAGGCGTTGTAACCATTAGGGAGAGGAATACTGGTGTATATTGTTTCATGAGAAGCTAGCAGTTGGCCTATCGCGCTGAACTCTGTGTTTGTTATGTATTGTGCTTCAGTGTGGAAATAGATTATAAATTAGTTCTGAAGTAGGAGGTACAACCTTCTTGTTTCAGGGACCGTGGTACTAAAGTATTAAAGCAGCACCTGGTCTGAGTTTTGCTGAATCCAGAGGCTGGTAGCATACTCCTTGGTCAAGATATCGACCAGTGTTGTGTAGCGGGAGGTTATTTAAAATTATTTATTATGTAAAAGTATGCCAGTAAAGAGTTCTGGTCTTACAAGTAATACCCCAGTCTTAGAAATAAGCACTGGTGTATTGTTATCATAAAAATAGTCAGACTGTGAAAACCCTGGCCCAGTTGGTAAGAAGTAGTACCAGGATTTAAGGTGTCTCCTCCCTGTGACTATCTTATGATTACTTATTTTCTAGGGGATAATAAAATGAACATTCACTGAAACCACAAATGGAAAAAGTGAATAAATCCTCAGGTACAGTTAAAATAGTTTAATAATTACACTAATATTCTATTTCTACTAGTTGGAAAAGAGTATACACATATATATAAAAATATTCACACAATTACTATTATTGTCTGTTTAGACTTCAAGATCTTAAATAATAAAGTTACTGAAATCACTGTTATTAGTCCTTTGAATTTAAGGATAACTGTCATCAGTTGACTGAGTTTATGTATGGTTACTTATTGTTTTCAACTATTGGCTGTTTCACATGTATAGGTGGTCAGTGTCAAACAGGACACTTATCTTTCCAACTTGATACTGCTGAAACTGTCCTTTGCTGATATCAGACTTGGTAGGCCCAACAGTAGGGATGCCAATGACCAGTTGAAGTTCACTCTTTGGGGTCCTGCACTTTGGTGGGATTGCCTCGGATGAACTACACCGTCTTCTGATACTGACAGTCTGGTTTGAGTTATTTCATGGAACCTGCAACATATCAGCCTTGGCTAGTATCTGGCTAGACTTGTAGCTGACTAGCACAGATGTCAGACCAGTCAGTCATCAGATGTCACCGTTATACAATCATAGTAAGTAAGGACATCATTTCAGTGATATAGCATTAATATTAACATTTCAATTAAGTATAACTGACTAGCACATAAGTCAGACAAGTCAGTCATCAGGTGTCAGAGTTATACAGTCATAGCAAGTAACATCATTTCAATGATACAGAATTAATATTAACATATCAGTAATAAACATCATCTGGTTTAATCCGCTCCTATACATCCCTTCATATTCTATAACTTGATCCTTCCAAATCATATCAAGTACAAATTCAAATCTGATGCTATCTTAGCAACTACACAAAAGTAATACATAAATAAAGAAAGTGAGTGACCACGTGATCAGGTTGCTTTCTACTGAAACTGGCTATAGAACACTCCAGTTTACCAGCTGTAAATGGGTACAAAGTTGTGCGCTCGAACTAGGGAAGGCAAAGGCAGCGAGGAAGGGGACTAGTCACCTTAGCCTCGTAACTGGGATCTTCCATGATGAAGTTTCTAACACTTCATTTCCCTATGACAATCTCTGGTCATGGGACTGCCCTTATCTTCGTAAGCGATAATGCATTTAATATCGACGAGATACAGCATTAAATATAATAAATATTTTCTATTTGGCTGTGGGGCTAGTTTTGATACGTTTTTGTACAAGCAACCATCTTCCACTAAGCACATGAATAAATCATATTAAAATAATAATACGTTATATCAATGAATATTATACAGGCATATTTTGTGAATTCTAAATGAACCTGTAATACAAAATAAAAGAAATTATTATACAGGATAGCTATCGTAAATTCGCTTACCCTCAGACTCCAGACACTTAGACTGAAATTTTCTGGCGATCCGCTCACACTTCAGATGGATTTAGAGTCGTGGCGTTATCTGCCCTCAGTCTTGTCTCAACCTCTTGCGTTGTGTATCTCTCTCAGTTTACCGATCCGCTTTAAATACGTATAGCGCGGACGTATCGGAGAGTACCGACGTCACAGCTTAAACCTAACCTGAAAAAATCCTTCCCGAACCGTGATTTCAGCCGATCTGTGCGTCGACTGAAATTTTGCCTTTCTCATTCTCAGCATATATAATATCCATATTGTTCCATCTTATCTAGTTTTATTCAGCTGATAAAACTCTATCTTCCTATCCATGTAAATTCCCAAACTGTTATTTGTTGATTTTAATATTTAGAACAGAAGTGAGTTTACATGCTTTTAGCGTAACTGTGGGCAGCCGAAATACGCATATATCTCCGTAAATGAGAACTTCCTACCGTTCCATCTTATATGCAGTTATACACCATCCTTCCCTGTACTGAAATGTAAAATCCTTTTCATACGGATTCCCTTCGTTTTATTTTATCGTTGGCGATTTCCTCTGTCCGATACACATTTCGCTGATACGCCGCCATTTTGAAAGCGGTCACTCGATCGTAGATGGGTTTATAAATCTAACTGAACTCATTTGCAATGACTTGAAACCAATTTTGCGACATGTTGTTTCTCAAGAAAACGGTGAAGCAATCGAGCAGAGGAGACAGTTATCCTGCCGCCCACACAGAAGTTAAGATTTCGTTGGCCAGAGCAGCTCAATCTTGTGTATACCCCCCTCTAAAATTGACTGTACATTAAATCAAGAGGGACAATTATTTGTTTCAAATAAAAGAAACTGTGAACCTTTCCAATATTATTTCCACCAGAAACAAACACATGAAGTCATGATGACAAACAACAACCTAGCTTGAAAAGCCAGTATTACCTCATAAAGATCACTATTGTAATAATATATATGTCAATACAAAGATCCTACAAATTGTGATACAAATTGTGATTACATTTGATTGTGATTCCTGGTTCACTTTGTGGTTAAATCAGGATATCTATTATTGAAAGGAATTAATACATATTTTAAAAGTTAACACTTGACTTAGTAAGATAGTCTTATAGAGTGTTCTATGTATGTGAGTGTCACAGTGTTGTAAAGTATTGTGGATTAAATTAAATTGTTTATCTGTCTGTTGGTTGTTGTAAACATACACTTCATCACTATCATAACCCTAGACATTCAACGTAGTCATCACAATATTCCAGAATAAGTCTGACTGAGGTCTAAATGTGGTAGCAAAGTAAGGTCATCTGTAATACACCACACTTATTAGATACAGATACCTTCACAGCTGATCTCAGTCAGTACACTAAGTCCCCTATAAATATTTATATCATCCCACTTTACCACAGTCTACGAACACTGAAATATATTGTGCGTACAGGAAAGATTGACGGGAAAAGAGATAGAGGACAACAGAGAAAGATACTGAACAGTTTGACATCATGACATGGAAAGAAGCCAACAAAAGAATTGACAAACAGGAAATTGTGCATAGACATGATCATTCGTATATACCCATGTATTACTTATTCAGTAGCTTTTTATTTTTCATTTTTTACAAATCGTGTAATAACAAATTTACGCTTCAGTAAAAGCACTTTAAAACTGTGTTAAAATGTAAAACCACTTTCCATTGAAAACACAAGGGGAAAAAACACGAAAGAAAAATAAATCTTAACCAGTCGCATAAAAATTATAATTACAAAACTCTGCAGTCAGAATTTTTAAAATTTAAGAAAAACGTATTCATCAGTCCATTTTGAAATATTATACCACGATCTATTATTTACACTAGTCAAACATCAGACCCGGGGGGGGGAGGAGGGGGGGGGGGGGGGGGTTTCAATATACAAATAAAATGAGATCAAGGAAAACCGAGGGGTTAATGTGAACTTCACTGTTATGTTAATAATTAACTCAGTATTGTCTACCTTAATCCTCTAATCAACTTTCACAAGTTCTGAGCGTCAGACTGCAAGACCGTACACTGGTGGCGTTATTTGGTTTCCTGTTTAAAGCTAACACTTTCGCTGGCTATGTTCAATAAACCACACCATTAATAATCTAAGACCGACCGGTAGTATAGGACTAAACGAAGGACAGTGAACTCGACTCGCTTCAGGCATTTTACTAGTTTGTTGTCACTATTCAAAGACTCTAGTAATCTGTTGTGGATTTATGCGTTCGGTCACCTTGAAACCAAACAAGGGGTGGAGTATCCAAGTTTACCAAAGACAAAAACTACGTTGTTTTAGGACTCAACGTTACTGGAAATTCTTTTTTTTTTTTTCTTTGTGTAGTTTGGCAGGTTATATCAACATGGTGGGCATGCCATGCTCCGAAAGGCAAAGCTTGAGAAATGTAGAGAGAATCTCAAGACAAAGCAGCGATGTTCAGTCTTGAAATACGAGTACATCTTGCATGTAAATACATGTCCTATATATATTACAACTGGATCATGTTGTTGCCTGTGGTAAAGAAGACTTTATATCGGAATGAGACGTTATTTAACGAAACGTGCACTGAAATTTCCATAATTTTATGATTGTTTTCGTGAATGTTGAACTTTCGTTTTATTTCTCACCCCCTTGTGCCGTTAAGCATAGCGAGGAAAAACAGTTTTCATAACTGAGCGTGATATGCGACGTTAGCCAGTATAATACCGGGTTTGCTGGTTTGCTTTTGCAGAATTTCTTTAACGGCTATCTACCTGCTGCGTCTTTCATGCGTCCTCGTGTCGTGTAGCGAGACCCTCTGCTGATGACGACTTGTAATGGTTGTAGCTGATGATGTCAGCACGCTAAGAAAGAGTCAGTACCACTTTATTTTCGGTCTCTTTATGTAACTGGTGCAAGGTTGTGTTCCCGCCAACTTCCCAATCTCTTCGTTTCTGGTTCTATCATTACCGAGACAATAGCAATTATTCTCAACTATCTCATCTCACATGTTGAGATTTCCGCTACCGGTACTATGTTTAGTTATTGAGCCATGTTTGACAATGATAGCACAGAGTTGGTATGAACATACTTTGTATCAGCTGCCGCTTTGTCACCGTGGAGATGTATGGGTCCCTAAGCAGTTGAGTTAACTGGTAAGCCAACGAGTTAGGCTTATGCGTTTTTGTTATTATTTTCTCTGTCCATTATACCATTCACTGAGAACAAGTTACAGAAATTATGAAGTAGAAGTAGTAGTAGTTGTTGTTGTCACGGTTTGCCGCCCCTTGCTCTGCAGTAGGGGTCCAACAGTGGCCAAAACCTAGAGTATCTAATGTGGGTCTTCAAAGTTGTCTACCTTCGCACAAGATTACACTTGGCAGAGTTGTAGATAGAAGGGTAATGACGCTTCTATCTCAAGAGACTGTTCATAAGATTTTTCCGAAGTAAAGAACAATGCCGCATTGGCAGGGCAATTGTTAACTTTATATCGGTCCGCCGCCTTTTATGAAGAATTAAGCAATTATTAATTTTAGCTCGTCAAGCCCCCCCCCCCACCCTGATTTACTCAGTGGAATTCTTATTATTATGGTATAGCTCTGTTTAGAGTGTATTTAGTAAATTGACTGAGACAAACATGCAGTACATTTTTTTTTCCTTAACCAGCGGCACTTGGGCTTTCAGCCCTTCGACCCAATGACATGCCATTGCGAGGCTGGGGAGTCTGTGGACTTTCCTTCCAACCCGGTCAGGAGCTTCGCTCCTTCCCATCTACAGAGGGTTTATCTCAGGAGCCGTTCAGGTTATTCAGTCAAAATTCCGGTCGATGACAATCCTACAAATGCCCGCGCCCGAGCTTGAACCTTGAACACCTGATCACTAGCGCAGTGTGGTAACCATTACACCAGCGCGGTTCCCATGCAGTACATTTAAAATGATTAAATCAAAGTTAAATTTGTATAATTACAAATAACAAATTTAATAATCATTTAGGTTTAACAAGATTTTGGAAAATTTGAATAATGATTTAACAGAAAGTTGTCATCACTGTTGTGATGGGATGAAAGTTTATAAAGGAGTTCACGTGGCAGCGTATAGGTTTCACTTATCTGCCACTGGTAGGTTCAGCTCCCGCTGATAGTTTGATTCACTGCAGATAGGTCACTGATAACGCTCGTCGCTGGTCAAGGATGTAGGGCGTAGCACGTTACCGGAAGTGTCAGGGACAGAGCCGGATTAACGTAGTAGCAAAAGTAGCATATGCTACGGGCTCCGCGCTTTTAGGGGCCCCGCGCCAATAAATATGTACATAATTTTTTGGTCATCTTCTAATACGAGCGTTAAACCAATGATCTTGTGATTTATGCCATCTTTAGCGCCTTTTCATGTGGTGTCACGAAATTGTGAGAGAAAGAGCATAAGAGGGTGACTTAGTGTGACTCTTCATTATTTTTATCTTAACTGTTTGCGGATGGAAGCCATTTAAATGGCGTTGAAAAAATTTGGTCATGTTTGGACGAAAGCCACTTTTTTGGCTCTAGGCGACTGCCCCTCTAATTTTGTTTCGTTCTTTGTGAAATGAATTTGCCCTCTAATTTTGTTTCGTTCTTTGTGAAATGAATTTGCATTAATAATAAAAACTAGAATTTAGGAATCGGAAACTTCCTGTTTTAGTTGAGGTATACGGCGTGCTCGCACTCTCTTTCGATCTTGATTAAAATTTCTTGATTTGTAAGGTTAGAAAACTAAAAAATGAGCAGTAGACACAAAGATATTGGACGTAATTATGCTTCTGGAAGTGAAAAACGTAAAGCGAAGGAAGAAAAAGAAAGAAGAGATCAACTTGAGATATCAAAAACACGTAAGCTGACAGAATATTTTGATGTTCATGGTGGTGGTACTCTAACCGCTGAAGCTGGAAGTACAGGAACAACTAGTACTAATGCAGGCTGTGCAGCAGAAAACATACCGCAAAACCCAGTATACACTGAGTCTGAATGTGAAAGAATAAGTGAAACGAAGAAGTACTCTAAAATTGGTGACTGGCCGAACAATATAGATGACTGTGAGCGTGAATATTGGATATCCAAGAGAAATGAAAAATGTCAACATGTTGATAGTGCCTTCTCTTCATCCGTGCGATTGTATGACACTGAAAAGAAAACTCGATACTGTCAGAAGTCTTATTTTACACATATTCATAAACTTACAAACAAGCAACATGCAAGAAAATGGTTATGCTATTCAGATAGTAAAGGGCACCTATTCTGTTTCCCATGCAAGCTTATGAGTTCAGAATGTTCATCAAAGTTTACTGTGGAAGGGTTTAATGACTGGAAAAATGCAAGCAATCTATTGCGTCGACATGAAGAAAGCTCCTCACATAGACAAGCTTTAATGTTACTGTTGATGCGTAAAAACAAAGGTAAACGTGTCGATTCCCAACTTTTGAAACAAATGGACATTCAAGAAAAGTATTGGCACAAACTTCTAGAGCGAATAATTGAAGTTGTGAAGTTTTTAGCAGAACGAGGCCTTTCATTTCGTGGCAGTGATGAAATTGTTGGGTCCCCTTATAACGAGAATTACTTAGGGTTGTTAGAATTACTGGCCAAGTTTGACCCTTTTCTGGCATAGCATATAAGTACTCATGCAAACAAAGGATTTGGACATACATCATATCTATCTAAAACAACGTGTGAGGAATTCATCAATCTGATTGGATCCAGCATACTGGATCACATTCTCTGCGAAGTAAAGAAATACAAGTATTATTCCGTTTCATTGGATTCTACTCCAGATATATCTAATATGGACCAGCTGACTTTGACTCTGCGCTATCTTTTGCCATCTGGACCAGTTGAAAGATTTGTGACATTTTTGGATATGGAAGGTCATAGTGCTGAACAGCTTACTAAAAGTCTACTTAATTTTTTTAAAGGCAAATGACATTGATATTAAAGACTGCCGTGATCAAAGTTATGACAACGCCAGCAACATGAGTGGCAAGTTTATAGGATTACAAGCACGAATTAAAGAGATGAATAAGTTTGCGCATTACACTCCGTGTTTTGCACATTCACTAAATTTGGTTGGAAAATGTGCTGCTGAAGGTTGTCAAGAAGCAGTCATTTTCTTTGGATTTGTGTCGTAGATTTTTGATAGGAGAATTAAGACTTGGGTTGGTCCCTTCTGAATAGGTTGGAATGAGTGATAGTCACAGTGTGAGATAGAAATACAAAAATAGATTTCCACGAGTGAGGTGGTGGAATTGTGATAGAGGCTGTCTCTGAGAGCGAGAAATCTTCTCTCTCTCTCTCACCTATCTTCTACGACAGATCTAGAGTAGTCAGACAGTCTAACACATATACATTAAATATATATATATTTATCCACTCACGTGCACGCACATACAAGTGACGACAGGTAGACACACAGACGTGGGAGACTATAACAAATGATTATATAGATATTTAGAACGAGCTGACCAACATGCTGATTAATTTATTGTTAAGTTTATTTATCATTGTAAACTTACGTCACAACATGCAAAATTTCATCAAAAAGGCATATACACAAAGTCATAAACAAATCAAGGAATGCTACAAGAACTGGTAGACCCACAGTATTGATCTTCCCTCGATGGATAGCCCACAGTCCCGTTAGGAGAAAGATGATAGCACAAAGAGTCCCAGATACATATGATTGAATCTAAGAGTTTCCCCCGTTTAAGGTATGAACAGACCTGATACTATAATCTAGTTTAAGGGAAAATATTGTTAGCAAAACAAACTTGCACGAAGAAAGTTATGACAGCAAATAGGTGCCAAAATACAACGGTAAAATAACACTCAGACCTGCGTTCACTCTATTCATTCAGCCGTGGCCACGTGCGCACATTTATACTTACAGCTTTGATCGCTGCCTCTGGGAACATAATTTTCTTCTAGGACCTTCACACAGACCCGTAAATGCAGTATTGACCAAGAAATCCCCAGTTCCAAAAAGACGTACTGAATTCTCTGTCTCAGGGAACGATTCCTTGGGTGTTCTTATTTTTCGGATGTCTGTTTAAGTCACATAAAATTTGTCCAGGTACGAAAGTTAGCGGAGCACAGTGTCACTAGCGTAGGTTTCTAAAAAAAATGAGGAATGTCAGGTCGGGTGCCGTATCTCAGTATATGACTATATTTGGTCACCACACTACTAGTCAAAACTCTGTCGGATGTTACTGATATTTTGCTTGCCACAGCGGCTGATCTGTACTTAAGTGTTATTCTGGAAGAATTAATTCTGGCGCGATAGGCCTTTTACTTCATTTAACTGTTACAGTTCATGTAATGAAAGTGCTTAAGTTCTTCACAGATAATGTTCACGTACTAGAACGCTGGCAAAGTTTGGGTACCACAGTATTCACTGAATAAAGAAAAATACATATGAAATATTTTACATATTATGTACTCAATATAACTTACATTTTTTAAACTGCAAGCGTATAGCTTGTCTTATAGTTTAACTCTTCCCGTGGAATAAGTTATATTTTTAAAAAAATCATCAATCCTCATGAATTAGGGATACGTGCGTATTCCGTCAACACTCATGAGGCTTCTAGCATTTATAAGTTAGTTTAGAAAAATATGTTCTCGTCTGATTATTTAGCAGTAAAATTAAATTCATTATAGCTACATTGTTGTTTAAGCTAGAAATTATAATTTATTCTGCTTTCCACTGAAACACGTCACTGGAAAATAATACAGACTTGTGTATTAAGCGCTCTGCACCAAATCTAACTAGGGAAATAAAATAAGCGATTTAACACTTTAAACACTTCACGAAATACTAGATAATATGTATAATATTTTACCTCCACACAGAATTTACAGGCGATCGCACAAATTTGGAATTATATTCTTATATTTATTGGTAGTCTAGAAGTTCGGCAAAATTTTTGCCAAGAACAAACTAAGACTTCGCTATACAGCTTATTCTCTTTGCACGAAACGTCCTGTCTACTGCGAATTTAGGAGCGAGAATGAAAATCTAGTTTCAAACTCTGGTTATATCTATTACCAGACAAAGAGGTAAACTTTTATTTCGCCAAACCGAAATAATCCCCCTTTTCGTCTATAACACTTTACGTTTAACACCAAGAGGCTGTCGAAAACTGACACTCTGCGTCTCCGACGCCCCCGTCTAAGAAACGGCCGTAGCGCTAAGTGTCAGATGCAAATGTAGACAACTTGTCTGCAATGCAGGGGCAGTTTTGCACCTCACGCTGACCATGGCCCACAATGAGTGTCGTGTCAGGTGAAATTTCCAGACAAATGTCTCGAACTGCACCGTAGAGGTGTCAGTTATCGCGCTTTTCCTGAGCGCTCAGCTGAAGAAGCTGCGCCTGTCAGCTGAAAGTGCAGACATAGTCTGCTCGTATGTCTGAGATAAGCGAAAGTCACAGTTTCGTGTCCTGACATCTAATGCAATTAGAAATGCATTTTAACACTCTCCCGTCTCTGTAGAGACTGACACGTTACGTCATAACTGCGTTCTCAGTTTTGAGAAAAGAAATAGGTAAACGTTAGAATGGGAAAATAGTAATGTATATAGTCGCAAACGAACGAATGCGAAAAACACAGGAAAAAGGATAGAAATGATAATAAAATAGAGGATACGGGTGAAAGAAGAAGAAGAGGATAAAGGCAATTTATAGATCATAAATGTCTACGTGACAATTTGTTAAAAGCCTGTACACCTTCTTTTCTGCTTCTACCTACCGGTGGGGTGTCCTTTCTACTGCATTATGTGCTGGCGGTACTCATAGTAAGTCCCATTTTCCCTTTGTGAAAAGACTGTCAGATACCAGGTGGTCCGCTCGGGCAGATGCAACAAAAGCACTTTTACACAGCTTTTCTACAATAAAACAAGTCTTGGATGATATTTCAGATAACAATGATCAGAAGGCAGAGTGTCGTCAACAGGCTCGTGATCTACTTTCAACCATGATGAAGTTAGAAACAGGAATAATGATCATACTGTGGGATCAAGTATTACAGCGTTTTCAAATGACCAGTGCTTCTTTGCAATCTTCTGACCAAGATTTGAATACAGCTTGTGCACTCTATGAATCCCTTCGGGGGTATATTCAAGCTATGCGGTCTACTTTTTCAGACATAGAGCAAAAGGCCAAGGATCTGACTGAGTGTGAACATTATCAAGAACAAACTCGAAGAAAACACAAACGAAATCGAGAGTATGATGATTTCAGTGGTTCCAGCACACTTGATCCACTTGTTGAATCTCAAACGCCTTCTCAGCAGTTTAAAAGCCGAACATTTCTTGTCCTTATTGATAGCTTGCTCTCTGCGTTGTCAAAACGCCAGAAAGCTTATCAAAAGTTGAATGATTTATTTGGATTCCTTCGTCAGTTACAGTCGTTTACACCTGAAGAGGTGGTAACGAGATCATCGAATCTTATTAAATCATATCCGGAAGATCTGGAAGAAAGTCTTTGTGAAGAACTTGTGCAGTTTACAGAACTGTTGAAAACTGATCTTGCTTCTCATATTGGCACTACTCTAGACCTTGTAGAGTTACAGTTTTACCGTTTCATAATTGACAATTCTTTGGAGTCTTGTTTTCCAAATGTAGAAATCGCCTTGCGCATCTATTTATCACTAATGGTAACCAACTGCAGTGGAGAACGTCATTTTCAAAACTGAAACTTATTAAAAATGAACTAAGAAGCACCATGGGTCAAAAGAGATTGAACAATCTCACACTAATGAGCATTGAACATAAACGTCTGCGTGAAATTGATACATCCAATATCATCAACAAATTTGCTCATGCTAAATGTAGAAACATTAATATTTAAACAATAATATTGACTGTGTTGTTACTTTTGATAATAATAATTACTATGCAAATTAAAAATGTATGTGTTCAAATATATTTGTGTTGTTGTATTATTTTTTTTTTAAATATAGGGCCCCTTTCTTAATATATGCTACAGGCCCCGTACTAGCTTAATCCGGCCCTGGTCAGGGAGTGTCTACAAAGTTGGTCCCTCGTCTTTAAGCTCAGACCACTGTTCCCTTCTTGTTCCAGAGATAGTAACTTCAACTGGTACCACCAACAACTATGGTAAAAGAATAGAAACGAAACGATCTCCTGAGTATTGCGTTTCCCGAAAAATACTTACGTGTCCCCTTCTCTCTATTCCACCAGCCCATCTACCTCAGAATTCACCCTCGATAAGAATTACTTAATCCCTCGATAGAAAACTTTCTTTACATTTAAATTGAATAGCTTTATCTTTATTTTACATTTAGATGAAAAGGTTAATAGTACAGATAGAATATGTTTACATTTACATCTCCACTGATTGAAAAGTGTTCACAATATAAATTGAATATGTTTTCATTTATATCTACACTTGTTGAACAATTTGAAACTTTCATTAATTTAAAAGTGAATATGTTTACATAGACAATTACACTGGTTTGAAAATGTAAATATTATACTTAGAATGTACGAGTACATCATTTCTTTCATCTTTCCCTCCCTGCTCCATATGGAACTTGGGACTACTTACGCTTTTAGTTCTCTGTAAGAAACTAGCAATAAAGCAGTCACCAGCACTTGCAGTGGTGGTTCATTAAATCATCATTTTATACGCTGAGGTTGTCAGCTTCAAATGACTTGTACATCCACTAGCGATTTTCACATATTACTATTCACATGGCAATATATACATATTTGTTCACATGTTAGTAATGAAAAAATATAAAATGTACAACTTATGCCAATCCTGGCTCACATACTTTTTGCTCAGATGAATAATGGCACTTGACTTTGCCGCTTACACGTGTTCTTTGGGGGTCGTTACTTTTAACATTAATTCCCACTATGACTCCGTGTGTTTCAGTTTCCTCAGATTCCGGCTCCTTATGAAAATGGTTTTCCTGGGCTCTGTCAGTCCTTCAAGATATTCTAACAAAAGTCCGGTTTGATAAATGGAATTCTGAATTCTAACGTCTGGCAAGGTCTGGTTGAAGTCTCGGCAAGCGATTTCTCACAGTGAACTAGACTTGCGAAAAATTGTCAGATTATATTGCAAGTCTGCCCCCGCATTAGGTTTGTTACGAGGCAAAGAAAGCGCCAATTGTTTTCAAACATGTGTGTCTTGTGGGGAATTTCAAAATACTTCCGACATAGGAAAATTATGTGCATGATGCAGAGATCACCTCTCCCATATATGGTAATAAAACATCCGATTGCATGGCAGCAATCTCACCAACACATCGGTAACCTCATACGGCAATATATGTCAGATGTAACAACTTATTACTTTCGTATAAAGTAATGTCTTCGTGATAGTCGGACAGGAAACGATTATGTTATTTATGTCTGTTCAAAATGTGTCGCCCAAACGAGTAATCTTGTTAACTCTCGTTTGGGCACACAAAACCCGTCTCTTTACCACCTTGGCAACAGACACACCCTTGCCTTATCAGCGCTTAAACAAATACGCTGGGGCGATTTTAGTGTTAATCAGTCATGGCCAAAGTATGGTAAACAAGAATTTACCAACATGACTGCCGTTTCAATATTGCATCACCTGTCTACTAACTCAGCAGGGATGGGCAGGTAAACAGACAAGACGAATTATTACTAAAAGGAGTGTAAGAATAAAAATACAATTTAGCTGCTACATAGCAGAGAAAGAAAAATGTACTGACCATGGAAAAGCACGCAATTAGTCAGTCCAACAATTTAAAATGAGTACAGCCGGAGTTAAAGAGAGATCTAGAAGGGGTTGCCCAAAATCCATCCTGTGACATACTGTTTGAAAGGTGTTTCTTTTTTTTCAAAAACAAACAGAAAGCAGCTATACTGACTACAATAGCCCACTAAAACGACTGTTTTACTACTTTTCAAAATCAGCTGTCATTTCGTTAACGAAGTAACGTTACCTTTACATGTACGGCTGGTGATCTGAGTTGTTCTGAGCTGTATTTTTGCCATCCAACTCATCAGACGTTTCCAATCCTCTGAATAATCATTAAAACAGGAATCTACATCACTAGATGCATTGTAGTCATTTTCAGACTGCATTTTGTTTACGACCTGTTAAGTCGAGTTGATCGGAAAAAATCCAAAATGGCGGACGGACAAATTCGGTGTTTACGTTTTTCTGCGAGTAATTTCAAAGTCAAAAATAAGTGAAAGCTGTATATTTTTTAGCACAAATATAATTTTTAACATGTATTCTTAATATAAAACATAGATTTGAAGTCAAAATTAAAAAATAAATGTGCTTTTTTTACTTCAAAAGTCATCGTTCCTTTTGGATCGATTTTTTATATATCCGGTCTGAAGAGTGTTAAAAGCAACTGAGAAAATATATCGAATAACACATCCACCACGGGAACACAACCATGGCACGTCTCGTCAGGGCTGTTTACATTTTATCAATAGCACGGGAAACTGACCGCTCGGCTGCGCATGGGCAGACGATACATACGTCACGTTATATATTTATAGCTAATGCAGACAGCTGTATTTCAGCAAAGGATTGACATACGCCTGTGCGCAAAAGCCGTAAACAACAGATATATATATATCTGCGTGATGCTAACCACATCACCCCTAGTGTGCCGATTGTCAAGACAATATGGACCTAACATCATATTCCAAATATACCTCAATGGCTCAATGGGCGTGTAATGGGATCCTTTACCATAGTTGTTGGTGGTACCAGTTGAAGTTACTATCTCTGGAACAAGAAGGGAACAGTGGTCTGAGCTTAAAGACGAGGGACCAACTTTGTAGACACTCCCTGACCAGGGCCGGATTAAGCTAGTACGGGGCCTGTAGTATATATTAAGAAAGGGGCCCTATATTTAAAAAAAAATAATACAACAACACAAATATATTTGAACACATACATTTTTAATTTGCATAGTAATTATTATTATCAAAAGTAACAACACAGTCAATATTATTGTTTAAATATTAATGTTTCTACATTTAGCATGAGCAAATTTGTTGATGATATTGGATGTATCAATTTCACGCAGACGTTTATGTTCAATGCTCATTAGTGTGAGATTGTTCAATCTCTTTTGACCCATGGTGCTTCTTAGTTCATTTTTAATAAGTTTCAGTTTTGAAAATGACGTTCTCCACTGCAGTTGGTTACCATTAGTGACAAATAGATGCGCAAGGCGATTTCTACATTTGGAAAACAAGACTCCAAAGAATTGTCAATTATGAAACGGTAAAACTGTAACTCTACAAGGTCTAGAGTAGTGCCAATATGAGAAGCAAGATCAGTTTTCAACAGTTCTGTAAACTGCACAAGTTCTTCACAAAGACTTTCTTCCAGATCTTCCGGATATGATTTAATAAGATTCGATGATCTCGTTACCACCTCTTCAGGTGTAAACGACTGTAACTGACGAAGGAATCCAAATAAATCATTCAACTTTTGATAAGCTTTCTGGCGTTTTGACAACGCAGAGAGCAAGCTATCAATAAGGACAAGAAATGTTCGGCTTTTAAACTGCTGAGAAGGCGTTTGAGATTCAACAAGTGGATCAAGTGTGCTGGAACCACTGAAATCATCATACTCTCGATTTCGTTTGTGTTTTCTTCGAGTTTGTTCTTGATAATGTTCACACTCAGTCAGATCCTTGGCCTTTTGCTCTATGTCTGAAAAAGTAGACCGCATAGCTTGAATATACCCCCGAAGGGATTCATAGAGTGCACAAGCTGTATTCAAATCTTGGTCAGAAGATTGCAAAGAAGCACTGGTCATTTGAAAACGCTGTAATACTTGATCCCACAGTATGATCATTATTCCTGTTTCTAACTTCATCATGGTTGAAAGTAGATCACGAGCCTGTTGACGACACTCTGCCTTCTGATCATTGTTATCTGAAATATCATCCAAGACTTGTTTTATTGTAGAAAAGCTGTGTAAAAGTGCTTTTGTTGCATCTGCCCGAGCGGACCACCTGGTATCTGACAGTCTTTTCACAAAGGGAAAATGGGACTTACTATGAGTACCGCCAGCACATAATGCAGTAGAAAGGACACCCCACCGGTAGGTAGAAGCAGAAAAGAAGGTGTACAGGCTTTTAACAAATTGTCACGTAGACATTTATGATCTATAAATTGCCTTTATCCTCTTCTTCTTCTTTCACCCGTATCCTCTATTTTATTATCATTTCTATCCTTTTTCCTGTGTTTTTCGCATTCGTTCGTTTGCGACTATATACATTACTATTTTCCCATTCTAACGTTTACCTATTTCTTTTCTCAAAACTGAGAACGCAGTTATGACGTAACGTGTCAGTCTCTACAGAGACGGGAGAGTGTTAAAATGCATTTCTAATTGCATTAGATGTCAGGACACGAAACTGTGACTTTCGCTTATCTCAGACATACGAGCAGACTATGTCTGCACTTTCAGCTGACAGGCGCAGCTTCTTCAGCTGAGCGCTCAGGAAAAGCGCGATAACTGACACCTCTACGGTGCAGTTCGAGACATTTGTCTGGAAATTTCACCTGACACGACACTCATTGTGGGCCATGGTCAGCGTGAGGTGCAAAACTGCCCCTGCATTGCAGACAAGTTGTCTACATTTGCATCTGACACTTAGCGCTACGGCCGTTTCTTAGACGGGGGCGTCGGAGACGCAGAGTGTCAGTTTTCGACAGCCTCTTGGTGTTAAACGTAAAGTGTTATAGACGAAAAGGGGGATTATTTCGGTTTGGCGAAATAAAAGTTTACCTCTTTGTCTGGTAATAGATATAACCAGAGTTTGAAACTAGATTTTCATTCTCGCTCCTAAATTCGCAGTAGACAGGACGTTTCGTGCAAAGAGAATAAGCTGTATAGCGAAGTCTTAGTTTGTTCTTGGCAAAAAATTTTGCCGAACTTCTAGACTACCAATAAATATAAGAATATAATTCCAAATTTGTGCGATCGCCTGTAAATTCTGTGTGGAGGTAAAATATTATACATATTATCTAGTATTTCGTGAAGTGTTTAAAGTGTTAAATCGCTTATTTTATTTCCCTAGTTAGATTTGGTGCAGAGCGCTTAATACACAAGTCTGTATTATTTTCCAGTGACGTGTTTCAGTGGAAAGCAGAATAAATTATAATTTCTAGCTTAAACAACAATGTAGCTATAATGAATTTAATTTTACTGCTAAATAATCAGACGAGAACATATTTTTCTAAACTAACTTATAAATGCTAGAAGCCTCATGAGTGTTGACGGAATACGCACGTATCCCTAATTCATGAGGATTGATGATTTTTTTTAAAAATATAACTTATTCCACGGGAAGAGTTAAACTATAAGACAAGCTATACGCTTGCAGTTTAAAAATGTAAGTTATATTGAGTACATAATATGTAAAATATTTCATATGTATTTTTCTTTATTCAGTGAATACTGTGGTACCCAAACTTTGCCAGCGTTCTAGTACGTGAACATTATCTGTGAAGAACTTAAGCACTTTCATTACATGAACTGTAACAGTTAAATGAAGTAAAAGGCCTATCGCGCCAGAATTAATTCTTCCAGAATAACACTTAAGTACAGATCAGCCGCTGTGGCAAGCAAAATATCAGTAACATCCGACAGAGTTTTGACTAGTAGTGTGGTGACCAAATATAGTCATATACTGAGATACGGCACCCGACCTGACATTCCTCATTTTTTTTAGAAACCTACGCTAGTGACACTGTGCTCCGCTAACTTTCGTACCTGGACAAATTTTATGTGACTTAAACAGACATCCGAAAAATAAGAACACCCAAGGAATCGTTCCCTGAGACAGAGAATTCAGTACGTCTTTTTGGAACTGGGGATTTCTTGGTCAATACTGCATTTACGGGTCTGTGTGAAGGTCCTAGAAGAAAATTATGTTCCCAGAGGCAGCGATCAAAGCTGTAAGTATAAATGTGCGCACGTGGCCACGGCTGAATGAATAGAGTGAACGCAGGTCTGAGTGTTATTTTACCGTTGTATTTTGGCACCTATTTGCTGTCATAACTTTCTTCGTGCAAGTTTGTTTTGCTAACAATATTTTCCCTTAAACTAGATTATAGTATCAGGTCTGTTCATACCTTAAACGGGGGAAACTCTTAGATTCAATCATATGTATCTGGGACTCTTTGTGCTATCATCTTTCTCCTAACGGGACTGTGGGCTATCCATCGAGGGAAGATCAATACTGTGGGTCTACCAGTTCTTGTAGCATTCCTTGATTTGTTTATGACTTTGTGTATATGCCTTTTTGATGAAATTTTGCATGTTGTGACGTAAGTTTACAATGATAAATAAACTTAACAATAAATTAATCAGCATGTTGGTCAGCTCGTTCTAAATATCTATATAATCATTTGTTATAGTTTCCCACGTCTGTGTGTCTACCTGTCGTCACTTGTATGTGCGTGCACGTGAGTGGATAAATATATATATTTAATGTATATGTGTTAGACTGTCTGACTACTCTAGATCTGTCGTAGAAGATAGGTGAGAGAGAGAGAGAAGATTTCTCGCTCTCAGAGACAGCCTCTATCACAATTCCACCACCTCACTCGTGGAAATCTATTTTTGTATTTCTATCTCACACTGTGACTATCACTCATTCCAACCTATTCAGAAGGGACCAACCCAAGTCTTAATTCTCCTATCAAAAATCTACGACACAAATCCAAAGAAAATGACTGCTTCTTGACAACCTTCAGCAGCACATTTTCCAACCAAATTTAGTGAATGTGCAAAACACGGAGTGTAATGCGCAAACTTATTCATCTCTTTAATTCGTGCTTGTAATCCTATAAACTTGCCACTCATGTTGCTGGCGTTGTCATAACTTTGATCACGGCAGTCTTTAATATCAATGTCATTTGCCTTTAAAAAAATTAAGTAGACTTTTAGTAAGCTGTTCAGCACTATGACCTTCCATATCCAAAAATGTCACAAATCTTTCAACTGGTCCAGATGGCAAAAGATAGCGCAGAGTCAAAGTCAGCTGGTCCATATTAGATATATCTGGAGTAGAATCCAATGAAACGGAATAATACTTGTATTTCTTTACTTCGCAGAGAATGTGATCCAGTATGCTGGATCCAATCAGATTGATGAATTCCTCACACGTTGTTTTAGATAGATATGATGTATGTCCAAATCCTTTGTTTGCATGAGTACTTATATGCTATGCCAGAAAAGGGTCAAACTTGGCCAGTAATTCTAACAACCCTAAGTAATTCTCGTTATAAGGGGACCCAACAATTTCATCACTGCCACGAAATGAAAGGCCTCGTTCTGCTAAAAACTTCACAACTTCAATTATTCGCTCTAGAAGTTTGTGCCAATACTTTTCTTGAATGTCCATTTGTTTCAAAAGTTGGGAATCGACACGTTTACCTTTGTTTTTACGCATCAACAGTAACATTAAAGCTTGTCTATGTGAGGAGCTTTCTTCATGTCGACGCAATAGATTGCTTGCATTTTTCCAGTCATTAAACCCTTCCACAGTAAACTTTGATGAACATTCTGAACTCATAAGCTTGCATGGGAAACAGAATAGGTGCCCTTTACTATCTGAATAGCATAACCATTTTCTTGCATGTTGCTTGTTTGTAAGTTTATGAATATGTGTAAAATAAGACTTCTGACAGTATCGAGTTTTCTTTTCAGTGTCATACAATCGCACGGATGAAGAGAAGGCACTATCAACATGTTGACATTTTTCATTTCTCTTGGATATCCAATATTCACGCTCACAGTCATCTATATTGTTCGGCCAGTCACCAATTTTAGAGTACTTCTTCGTTTCACTTATTCTTTCACATTCAGACTCAGTGTATACTGGGTTTTGCGGTATGTTTTCTGCTGCACAGCCTGCATTAGTACTAGTTGTTCCTGTACTTCCAGCTTCAGCGGTTAGAGTACCACCACCATGAACATCAAAATATTCTGTCAGCTTACGTGTTTTTGATATCTCAAGTTGATCTCTTCTTTCTTTTTCTTCCTTCGCTTTACGTTTTTCACTTCCAGAAGCATAATTACGTCCAATATCTTTGTGTCTACTGCTCATTTTTTGAGTTTTCTAACCTTACAAATCAAGAAATTTTAATCAAGATCGAAAGAGAGTGCGAGCACGCCGTATACCTCAACTAAAACAGGAAGTTTCCGATTCCTAAATTCTAGTTTTTATTATTAATGCAAATTCATTTCACAAAGAACGAAACAAAATTAGAGGGGCAGTCGCCTAGAGCCAAAAAAGTGGCTTTCGTCCAAACATGACCAAATTTTTTCAACGCCATTTAAATGGCTTCCATCCGCAAACAGTTAAGATAAAAATAATGAAGAGTCACACTAAGTCACCCTCTTATGCTCTTTCTCTCACAATTTCGTGACACCACATGAAAAGGCGCTAAAGATGGCATAAATCACAAGATCATTGGTTTAACGCTCGTATTAGAAGATGACCAAAAAATTATGTACATATTTATTGGCGCGGGGCCCCTAAAAGCGCGGAGCCCGTAGCATATGCTACTTTTGCTACTACGTTAATCCGGCTCTTCCCTGACACTTCCGGTAACGTGCTACGCCCTACATCCTTGACCAGCGACGAGCGTTATCAGTGACCTATCTGCAGTGAATCAAACTATCAGCGGGAGCAGAACCTACCAGTGGCAGATAAGTGAAACCTATACGCTGCCACGTGAACTCCTTTATAAACTTTCATCCCATCACAACAGTGATGACAACTTTCTGTTAAATCATTATTCAAATTTTCCAAAATCTTGTTAAACCTAAATGATTATTAAATTTGTTATTTGTAATTATACAAATTTAACTTTGATTTAATCATTTTAAATGTACTGCATGGGAACCGCGCTGGTGTAATGGTTACCACACTGCGCTAGTGATCAGGTGTTCAAGGTTCAAGCCCGGGCGCGGGCATTTGTAGGATTGTCATCGACCGGAATTTTGACTGAATAACCTGAACGGCTCCTGAGATAAACCCTCTGTAGATGGGAAGGAGCGAAGCTCCTGACCGGGTTGGAAGGAAAGTCCACAGACTCCCCAGCCTCGCAATGGCATGTCATTGGGTCGAAGGGCTGAAAGCCCAAGTGCCGCTGGTTAAGGAAAAAAAAAATGTACTGCATGTTTGTCTCAGTCAATTTACTAAATACACTCTAAACAGAGCTATACCATAATAATAAGAATTCCACTGAGTAAATCAGGGTTGGGGGGGGGGGGCGGGGGGGGGGGGGGGGGGGGGGGGGGGCTTGACGAGCTAAAATTAATAATTGCTTAATTCTTCATAAAAGGCGGCGGACCGATATAAAGTTAACAATTGCCCTGCCAATGCGGCATTGTTCGTTACTTCGTAAAAATCTTATGAACAGTCTCTTGAGATAGAAGCGTCATTACCCTTCTATCTACAACTCTGCCAAGTGTAATCTTGTGCGAAGGTAGACAACTTTGAAGACCCACATTAGATACTCTAGGTTTTGGCCACTGTTGGACCCCTACTGCAGAGCAAGGGGCGGCAAACCGTGACAACAACAACTACTACTACTTCTACTTCATAATTTCTGTAACTTGTTCTCAGTGAATGGTATAATGGACAGAGAAAATAATAACAAAAACGCATAAGCCTAACTCGTTGGCTTACCAGTTAACTCAACTGCTTAGGGACCCATACATCTCCACGGTGACAAAGCGGCAGCTGATACAAAGTATGTTCATACCAACTCTGTGCTATCATTGTCAAACATGGCTCAATAACTAAACATAGTACCGGTAGCGGAAATCTCAACATGTGAGATGAGATAGTTGAGAATAATTGCTATTGTCTCGGTAATGATAGAACCAGAAACGAAGAGATTGGGAAGTTGGCGGGAACACAACCTTGCACCAGTTACATAAAGAGACCGAAAATAAAGTGGTACTGACTCTTTCTTAGCGTGCTGACATCATCAGCTACAACCATTACAAGTCGTCATCAGCAGAGGGTCTCGCTACACGACACGAGGACGCATGAAAGACGCAGCAGGTAGATAGCCGTTAAAGAAATTCTGCAAAAGCAAACCAGCAAACCCGGTATTATACTGGCTAACGTCGCATATCACGCTCAGTTATGAAAACTGTTTTTCCTCGCTATGCTTAACGGCACAAGGGGGTGAGAAATAAAACGAAAGTTCAACATTCACGAAAACAATCATAAAATTATGGAAATTTCAGTGCACGTTTCGTTAAATAACGTCTCATTCCGATATAAAGTCTTCTTTACCACAGGCAACAACATGATCCAGTTGTAATATATATAGGACATGTATTTACATGCAAGATGTACTCGTATTTCAAGACTGAACATCGCTGCTTTGTCTTGAGATTCTCTCTACATTTCTCAAGCTTTGCCTTTCGGAGCATGGCATGCCCACCATGTTGATATAACCTGCCAAACTACACAAAGAAAAAAAAAAAAAAGAATTTCCAGTAACGTTGAGTCCTAAAACAACGTAGTTTTTGTCTTTGGTAAACTTGGATACTCCACCCCTTGTTTGGTTTCAAGGTGACCGAACGCATAAATCCACAACAGATTACTAGAGTCTTTGAATAGTGACAACAAACTAGTAAAATGCCTGAAGCGAGTCGAGTTCACTGTCCTTCGTTTAGTCCTATACTACCGGTCGGTCTTAGATTATTAATGGTGTGGTTTATTGAACATAGCCAGCGAAAGTGTTAGCTTTAAACAGGAAACCAAATAACGCCACCAGTGTACGGTCTTGCAGTCTGACGCTCAGAACTTGTGAAAGTTGATTAGAGGATTAAGGTAGACAATACTGAGTTAATTATTAACATAACAGTGAAGTTCACATTAACCCCTCGGTTTTCCTTGATCTCATTTTATTTGTATATTGAATTCCCCCCCTCCCCCCCCCCCCCCCCCCCGGGTCTGATGTTTGACTAGTGTAAATAATAGATCGTGGTATAATATTTCAAAATGGACTGATGAATACGTTTTTCTTAAATTTTAAAAATTCTGACTGCAGAGTTTTGTAATTATAATTTTTATGCGACTGGTTAAGATTTATTTTTCTTTCGTGTTTTTTCCCCTTGTGTTTTCAATGGAAAGTGGTTTTACATTTTAACACAGTTTTAAAGTGCTTTTACTGAAGCGTAAATTTGTTATTACACGATTTGTAAAAAATGAAAAATAAAAAGCTACTGAAAAAAAAAAACAAAAAAAAAATTGTGTTAAAAAAAAAAAAAAAAACACGATTTGTAAAAAATAAAAAATAAAAAAAAAAAGTAATAAAAAATCCTTAAGATTAAAAATTTAATTTTAAAAAGTAGGAAATAAAAAAAAAATTAAAAAACAAATAAATAAGTAAACATGAAAAAATAAAGCTGTGAAATATAATAAAAAATAAAAAAAAAAAATCATGTCTAAAAAAATACAATTTCCTGTTTGTCAATTCTTTTGTTGCATTCTTTCCGGGGTATGTCAAAATAATAAAAAAAAAAAAAAAATAAAAATAAAATGTAAAAAAATTAAAAAAAATAAAAAATCTCGAAAGCTAAACCTGTAATCTAATATCATGGTCTGTATACGTATTATCCTCTATTCCTGTTTGTCAATTTTTTGTTGGCGATCTTTCCATGTCTGATCTTTCTCGTTGTCCTCTATCTTCTTTCCTGTACGCACAATATATTTCAGTGTTCGTAGACTGTGGTAAAGTGGGATGATATAAATATTTATAGGGGACTTAGTGTACTGACTGAGATCAGCTGTGAAGGTATCTGTATCTAATAAGTGTGGTGTATTACAGATGACCTTACTTTGCTACCACATTTAGACCTCAGTCAGACTTATTCTGGAATATTGTGATGACTACGTTGAATGTCTAGGGTTATGATAGTGATGAAGTGTATGTTTACAACAACCAACAGACAGATAAACAATTTAATTTAATCCACAATACTTTACAACACTGTGACACTCACATACATAGAACACTCTATAAGACTATCTTACTAAGTCAAGTGTTAACTTTTAAAATATGTATTAATTCCTTTCAATAATAGATATCCTGATTCAACCACAAAGTGAACCAGGAATCACAATCAAATGTAATCACAATTTGTATGTACACAATTTATAGATAGGATCTTTGTATTGACATATATTATTATTACAATATGTGTGTAAGTTGTGATGTAGTACTATGAGGTAATACTGGCTTTTCAAGCTAGGTTGTTGTTTGTCATCATGACTTCATGTGTTTGTTTCTGGTGGAAATAATATTGGAAAGGTTCACAGTTTCTTTTATTTGAAACAAATAATTGTCCCTCTTGATTTAATGTACAGTCAATTTTAGAGGGGGGTATACACAAGATTGAGCTGCTCTGGCCAACGAAATCTTAACTTCTGTGTGGGCGGCAGGATAACTGTCTCCTCTGCTCGATTGCTTCACCGTTTTCTTGAGAAACAACACTGGTCGATATCTTGACCAAGGAGTATGCTACCAGCCTCTGGATTCAGCAAAACTCAGACCAGGTGCTGCTTTAATACTTTAGTACCACGGTCCCTGAAACAAGAAGGTTGTACCTCCTACTTCAGAACTAATTTATAATCTATTTCCACACTGAAGCACAATACATAACAAACACAGAGTTCAGCGCGATAGGCCAACTGCTAGCTTCTCATGAAACAATATACACCAGTATTCCTCTCCCTAATGGTTACAACGCCTCTGCAATTCCAGCATTATTTCCTTCTATTCAATAAGATAGGTGTCATAGTACTATTTGGTAATCCCATGCAGTTATACTCCTCTCCGACAAGTTTTGTTCATGGTGGAGCAATATCTAGGCTTTGCCTCATGTTTGCTACTGAACCACACACATACAGACATAAATTATCAATTCACATTCAATTTTCATCTAAAAGATATCAAATATGTCTAGCTTACCACAATTCAAGGAAATATTAAACAAGTACGTTGACTGGCGATGAGTTATGGCACAATTCCGATCTGCCTCTGTCCCAGGCTTTTATTAGAAAAATATGAGCTGGTTCTCAACGCACTTGCTTCTACAAAGTTTATTTTCAAAAAGGGGCACTGAACAGACGCTCCTAATTGACTATATTAAATGGTCTAGCCAATGAGACCATGTTTACAAAAGCCTTTGAAAAAAAAGTACCATTCCTATCGTTTCCATTAACAACCAAAACTAGTATTTGCAGTCGACTAATCATGTTTCGCCTTACATATTATTCTAGCCAATCAAATCGGATCTAACGTGGTGGCCTCATTTCCTCTAAAGCAGTGTCCAAACACGCCATTATGAGCAAATATGATCCTGTGTTGTCAGACAACACCACTATAATATTTTGGCTATAATTTGTTAATTATTAGACTATTTGCTTAACACCTAACATATTCTTTGTCAGCAAGTCCTAAGGCACCCAAATATATAAGTTTAATGGAGCCAAGTGGCTTCGTTCAAAATATGTATTTTCTTCTACCACCCGTTCACTTCTATACGATGGGATGTCTTCTGTACTGTCAGGCTAATGTCAGGATTTCAGACATAAAACAGTATTGTGTCATGTTTCCTAATAAGCATTAAACATGTTTTTTTAAAACCTTACCTCGTATTGGTAGTGTTTTTTGTCACTGTTTATTTGAAAAAAAATCAAGCCTGCATGCCTTTCGCGTGGGGTGGCATTAATTTTATATCGCGAGACGACGTGGTATTATTGCATGCGTTCCTCCGTACATCTCTCTCTCTCTCTCTCTCTCTCTCTCTCTCTTCTAAGCCCGTCTGTCTTTTCGTTTACGTAGTGCATAAAATGACATTAATGTAATATTAATCTAGGTCATTACGCAGTGTGTCTATCTCAAGGTTTTCTAAGAAACACAGTACCAGTTTTATTTTTAGAAATGCGTGTATTTTATGCAGTAGGCTTTACTAGCAAACGTGAAAGCGTTACAATTATGCAGACGAAGTAGATAAAGGGGATTTCTTGTTTAGCTAGTATGACGTTCTATAACACAGGCGTACACTATTGTGACCGCACTGTTCTTTTACCATTCTTCTTTCCTTTTATTGAATTAATTCGTTAGGCTTTACATTTACTTTTTAATTTATATATGTGGATTAGAATTTCACACGACATAGTCGCATAATTTGGCCAACGAAAGTACTTCCTTCTAATATGTGTTGTATGCTTTCTTTGCGTGCTGGCTTTCAGGGAAAGCTCATTCTCTTTAGCTGTCAATGAAATTCTCAACATACTTCTGTGAAACCACATCTATGTCTGCTCCAAGGCATGTCGTGTGTATCTACTAGATGTCCACGATCCACTTCTATATGTCAGGATGGACTCTAAAAAAACACTGAAGAATTCTGTTTTTTTCTTTACTTGACAAGATTCTGTTTGCAAAAGATATTTTTAAGTTTACTGAACGTTCTTATTGATTTGGTTATTTTCTTCTTCACTTCTGAGATACATCTTTCACCTAATGTCACTAATGTGTTCAGGTACTGGAACCTACTGACTTAATTTGATAAAACCTTCAGGAGAAGACTGGAAATGGTATAACAAGGTCACCGCGTAGAACTTATGACTGGAATCAAACAGGTGCAGGTGGAACAAGAAATGAGAAAACGCCGTTGGCAATGGAAGGGACACACTGAGGAAACCTGTTCACGTCATTACTGTGGCGTGAGGTTTTATTTGGCTCTAGGATCAGTGTAGTACTGACAATTACAGAAATAGAATTTCTGCAGAAAAGGGTGAAGTCCCAGTGTCTGAGAGAACTACTGGTATCACAAAATAGTTATGGCTGTGAATGATCTGATCTCGAAAAATTAGTAGAGAGGAGACCGACATAAATTGCCACCTCCGCTGTGTAACTAACTGTGATATTAAGACAAGGAAACAGATTTTACTTAACAATGATAAAATTGACAAGTCTTCAAATACAATTTCCGTATTATTTATTTAGTATATACACTATCTACTCTTGTGCTGAAGGGTGGATGTTGAAACAATGGAATGTAATAGATTTGTAAGTTTACAAATGATTCACATATATTTATATTATATATATTACAAGTCTTCCAATTATAGGAAACAAATTTATATCAGCTGCGCTGTTAATCACTTATAGTAAATGTATCAGCTGTGCTGTTAATTGAGTATATAAAATTTATCAGCTATGCTGTTATTTTTGTCTCTTGCTATGCTAACTCGCTTTCTCGTCACTGACAGTTACTTTGCTCACAATGCTAACAGAAATGGTACTAAAGTGAACTCATCTCTTGGAATAGTCCGGTCCGTAATTTCTTGCACACAACACCCGCTGATGGTCGTTTCGTTAGCCCACCCAAGACTGAGGGGGACTAAAGAGGTTGATCCTGTGCAATCACTGTGCTCCTACGACGTTCCAGGCAGCTGGATTGACACGACATACGACCTCAGGTTTGATGACACGAATAAAACCTGTAACAAGGAAAAATAGGGGCTAATTTCTGTCCTCAAGCCCACCTATTTCTATTGTATATGATATGAGCGTGTCTCATGTGTCTGCATGTAGGATGAATGACAACATGGCTCAGTATGATTTAGCAATAGCGAGACAAGACAGGTGTCTACTTGCAAAACATTCTTTCTGATAAATTAATACATGAATATATCCAATAATATAAATTCAATACATGAATACATCCAATAATATAAATTCAATACATGAATTCATCCAATAATATAAATTCAATACATGAATACATCCAATAATATGTACACCTAGGTGTGATACAACAATGTCCTTCCCCCTATAATATACCAGGCCCTCTCTGACAAGTGATAGTACCATATATCCTAACAATATTGTTGTGTTCTGATGATAGGAGTATATGAGACGAGGACTGTTTGGTGATATATCAGGTTGGAGTTATATGGGACAATAGATTGGAGTTAGATGAGACAATAGATTGAGTCCTAACAATGACTGTTTTGGTTATATTTCAGTAGGTTTTATTTGAGATAATAGACTGAAGTTATAGGAGACAATAGATTGAGTTATAGGAGACAATAGATTGAGTGCTAACAAGGACTGTGTTGGTTATATTTCAGTTGGTTTTATCTGAGATAATAGACTGAAGTTATAGGAGACAATAGATTGAGTTATAGGAGACAATAGATTGAGTCCTAACAAGGACTGTTTGGTTATATTGCAGTTGGTTTTATATGAGACAATAGATTGAAGTATGAGTCCTATTAGTCTTCGTCTATTCAATCATATCAGGAAATACAATCATTATACCTAATTCCCCCAAGATACAATCAGTAACCTGATACGTTCATATAGAAACAATTTATATTAAATATATACAGGTGTAGGTAGTATAAATGATACACAACCAATACCAACATTATATATATCAGCTGTAGGCCTATTTTCCTACAAGTTATAGTAATTATATATTTACCCTCCAAGATTTAAACCGGCCAGTGACTCGACTAGGGAAGCAGTCTGCCAGGTCAATGCACTCAGGTAAGCAATAAATCAAGGTTGACAGCTCCTCTTCTTCAGTCGGTCGTCTCTCTGGCTTCGTGTCGGTGTTGCGTGTTTTTGCATAAAATCTCGCCCGATTATATAGGCAGGTGAAGTAACTTCTACTGCTTAAGGAAAGCGTTTGGTTGGTTCTTGGCGGGGCAAGCTGATTGGTTGTCTGCAGTTTTGTACCATGCCTCGTACCGTCTTTGACCTAGACGAGTCCTGAACAAAACAGGGCTTATGGCTAATTTTATTCTGTTTTTTTCCCGCCATATTGGGTGAAAGAATGGCCGCGACCGAGATCCGAAAAACAGGGCTTAAGCCTAATTTTATTCTGTCTCAGAGACTGGTGAACGTTGCTCGTTGATTGGTTGGGCTCTCGACAAAGGGATTTAACTAAGAAGTGGGTTTATACACACTCGTTTCACGACACAGCCCCCTCCTTTCCTAGCTGTGACCTGTCATAGCTGACGTGTAAACCCCTTCTGTAGTTAATCCTTTGGCGTCTTTTCTTCCAGAGTAATAGGATGTCGACTTTAAAAAATCAGCTCCTACATTGTCTATTCCCGGAATGTAATTCACTGTAAAGGAATAAGGCACCAGAAGCAGACTCCACCATAACAATCTCGAATTTAACTTTTTAGATGCAGCCAAGAATGTTAAAGGCTGGTGATCGCTTTGGACAATGAAGTGTGTCCCATACAGGTAAGGTGAAAATTTGTCGATGGACCAAATTAGAGCCAAACATTCTTTCTCTATGGTCGAGTAATTCAACTCAGCTGCATTCAGCTTCCTACTGGCGTAGGCGACGGGTAAAAGTTCCTCCGGCTGGACTTTTGATGGCTGCAAGAGAGTTGCACCAATACCTACACTGCTAGCGTCCGTCCTTAATACAAATTCCTGTGTTATATCGGGTAGCGTAAGGATGGGTTTGCTGGTGAGTTTTGCTTTTAGCTCTGTGTAAGCTTTTTCACAATCAGCATTCCATTGGATTTTGTCAGGCTGTCCTTTCTTCGTTAAGTTAGTTAATGGTGCACACAGAGAGTTAAAGTGGGGTATGTACTTTTGATAGAACCCACATAATGACACGAATGATCTCACATCTTTCTTCGTTTGAGGTCTGGGTGCCTTTTTTAACTTCTCTATATTCTTTGGGTCAGGAGACATATGACCTGTAGAAATAGTGTGACCTAGGAATTCCAACTCCTTACAACCGATATAGCACTTGGTTGGGCGTGCAGTCAATCCAGTGGCTCTCAGTCTGTCAAACAACATGGAGAGCGCTACTATATGCTCTTCAAATGTGTTTGTAGCAACAAGAATGTCATCCATAAAGTTAGTGATATGGGGATTTTGTAGAGGTTCCAACAATTTCCTCATCATTCTTGAAAAGATACTGGAAGCATTTTTCAGCCCAAAGGGTAGTACATTAAACTCGTAGTGTCCGTCTGATGTACTAAATGCCAGCATTTTCCTAACTTTTGGTTTCACTGGTATTTGGTAGTATCCCTTGCTTAGATCTACCTTCGATAAATACCTAGCCTTACTCAGTGTAGAGAACAGCTGGTTGGTGTCAGGTAATGGGTCCACCTGAGATTCTGTGATAGCATTTAGCTTCCTGTAGTCAATACATAACCTGTGTTCACCACTCGGTTTTCTTAATAGCACCACACTTGAGCTATAGGGAGATTCAGACTTCGAGATAATTTTCTCCTTCAACAGATAATCAACTTCCTCCCTTAGTGCTTGGGCTTGCTATTGTTCAGTCCATGTCCGCAACAATGCTTCCAGTGGACCGTGTATGGGGACGGCCAAACAACGTTGCCGGGCCCACACCTATTTCTATTGTAAGGGGCAGTATACCGAAGTGGGGGCCTGTCTCCATCAATTGTTTGGTACAGCCCTGGTTCCTACCTCCTATGGTTCGGGTTTATTTCTGCAGCTTTTTTAATACTGGTTGCTGACTAACCAAATTTTCCAAAAGATCCAGGCCATGGTGTTCCGACAAATATCTAGTCGGGGTGGGATGTCTCTCGTCCTCTCTCTGTACAAAACGGAGAGTTGACATGGTTACTGGTGTAACAGTAGACTTGTTGTGATTTTGTTTTCTCTTTATCACTGCATCTACCTGTTGTTTTCTCTTGTGTATTTTCTTTGTGGGCCTACTTCCGCAACAACGCTTCCCTAGTACTGTAACTGGTCTACGCTTCTGAATGAGGTTACCTGGTTGAAATAGTGTACAGAGAGAGGACGGGTCGTATATTTGTGGAATCAGGGCTAATGAAGTTAAGACATACTTTGATAGTTTCATTTCTCAGGTTGAGACAATCTGAAAGAAAGGGGAGATAATTTACAATTACCTCCCCCTGTCCGTTGGTTTCGTGAAAACGCAGTAGCCATGCGCTTCGACAAGGGCAATAAATCTTGACGCATTTTTGTAATTACTTTGGTCAGGGTGAGTTAAGAAATTGAGTTAATCAACGAGTTACCCACCCCTTGTCCATTCGTTCGTGTAGGTAATTAAGCTTCAGATGAGTCGAGATCAAAAGACCAGAGTCTTTGCCAGTTCGTTGCCAGAGTCTGCAAGCGGTGAGAAGGTGGCAAAATTTCCTTTCATACAGAATTTGAACGAAGATTTTCCCAAAGGTGTTATAAATCGCAAGAGCGAGCGATTTTCTATCTAATTCTTATATATACTGAATCCTCCAAACTCAGTTATCCAGTACCCACAGATTTCTTCAGACGTCTAGCGTCGATTTCTAGATCCATTATATCAGTGGAATTTCTTAGTTTTCGATTTGGAGACAGTCATATTTCTGTGTTTGCGGTAAATATTATACTAGAATTTTGAGTGATTTAATTGTTAAGTCCGGCATTATATTTCACTAAGATTTCTGTGTTGAGTGATTTAGTGGTTAAAAGTCGTCATATATATTTCTCTAGGATTACTGTGTTAAATGGACTAGCAGAATTAAAATAATCTATAGCAGAATTGTTCCGGCTATAGCGGTAATCTAACTAACTGATATTAACCAGTAAGAGATATTTTAATCTGCTAGTAAATGCACTATTCATTATGAGTACTGACGAAATATATATTTATTTCTAATTCACGATGATTTAATTTTGTAAATGACTAAAATTTATTTCACGGGGTTTTTTTTAACGATAAGACAAG
This sequence comes from Oreohelix idahoensis, assembly GCA_024509875.1. Taxonomy (NCBI): domain Eukaryota; kingdom Metazoa; phylum Mollusca; class Gastropoda; order Stylommatophora; family Oreohelicidae; genus Oreohelix; species Oreohelix idahoensis. Next base: position 124,059 of record JAMPIV010000737.1, on the reverse strand, counting down.
CTCTAAGCTTGTAGTTTCTAATTTAAGCTAAATAACTGTAGTGGATAATAATATATCATATTACGCGGGGTAGGATAGGATTGAGAATACTATATTGTGGTTAAGTATTTTGTGTTTTTCTTCATCTAGTACTGGGTCACATACCCAAAACCTACCAGCGGCTTCCATATGAATCTGAGAATAACGGTCTTAAGTCCAACAGTACAAAAGAACATTCTGAAATAAATATTGGGTTTTTTTCAAGGTGGACCGGTCTGGCCTCTTGTTTACACCCAGAAAGAGACAGAGTACCAACCCAAAGAATATTAAGAATAACTTTTCTGGACGTATGGATATCCAGATTTCTTTTTCCCAATCTCATATACCTTCAGCCCGTTGTGGCGACATAATCAAACATTGACATTTCCCGATTTCCGACCACTGGTGTTGTGAAGAAATTTATCCACAACAGATTTACATACCTGACATTCCGTTAATTATTGAATAAACTTCAAGCTAATGACACTGTGAACACTAGAACGCGTGAATATTTACCTATCTGGACAAATTGAGGTGAAACGAACAGATTCAATAAATTAGTAACAAAGCAAGGCGTTTTCCCCGAACCAGAGGATTAAATCAGTAAATCTGGGAAGAAAACTGGGCCTGTTTTGCCAAATAAAAGCAACACTGGATCTGTGGCGCTTACTCAGGAGTTCTGTTCCAGACATGTTAATCAACAAATTAGGTAAGCATGATTGAAAGGTGGCCACATGTCTGTCAGAGCGAGCGGAAGACGGAATGAATAATTCTTATATTGTATAACCCTTATACTCACTTTGTTTATGCCCTTTCTTTTCGTTTTTTCTAACACTGTTCATTTGGTGCTAGAGTATATAAAAACCAGCCTCAAATGTTCTTTACAGTGTCAAATGCACGTGTTGACCTGAATTGCGTTCGTTTTTGTAATCGTTACAACGCAGTGGTCAATAGTGTTTATGACGCAATTTTTGACCACAGCTCATGTTGCGCGCACGGGAAAGCAACAAAACTTGGGGTGAACACTATTCACTGACTACGCAACTGAAACCCTATAAAAAGATAACGCTACACACACAAAATTCAGTTCATTTTCAAGCAGACATTTATGGCGTCTCTATCGATAAATTTAAGGAACATTGCTATTGGCCGACTGCATGCAGACGAAAGTCAAAGTCAGGTTGTCAGGCATCTAAACGTGCATCAGAGTACCATCAGTCGACTTTGGCACCGGTTCCAAGCCACTGGCTCAGTTGAAGACCGGCATCGCAGTGGACGACCCAGAGTGATAACAGCAGCGGAGGATCGCTGTATTCGGCTTCGTCACCTCAGAGACAGGTTTACAACAGCTTCCTCAACTGCCCAGTCATTGCCTGGAAACGTCATGTGTCTGATCAAACTGTCCGGAATAGACTGCATGACGCTGGACTTTGGGCACAACGACCTCACCGAGGACCTGTCCTTACGCGCTGCCATCGCCAAAATCGACTTCTTTGGGCCAACCAGCATCGTCCCTGGGCAGCTGACAATCAATGGAGACGTGTCTGGTTTAGTGACGAATCTTTCTTTTTGTTGCAGCGTCATGATAGACGGCGCAGGGTCTACGGTAGGCGAAATGAACGTTTTGCCCAAAATTGCGTTTATGAAGCTCCGCCGCACGGTGGTGGAGGTGCAATAGTGTGGTGAATGATCAGTTACAACGGAAGGAGTCAATTGGTGCACATTGAAGGAGGCTTGAATGCGCCACGATACGTCAATGAAATTCTTCGACCCCATGTCCTTCCACTTTTGGCTGCCCAAAGGTCTGTGTTTCAACAGGACAACGCCAGACCCCATTGTGCACGGTTGACCACGCAGTTCCTGACTGCCAACAACATTCTCATCCTTCCCTGGCCATCCCTGTCTCCAGACATGAGTCCGATTGAGCACCTGTAGGATGAGCTGCATAGACGTGTTTGTCGCAGAGACGTTGCTCCAGCCAATCGTCGTGATCTGTTCCAGGCACTCCAGGAAGAGTGGGCAGCCATCCCACAGGCCCACATCAGACGTCTGATTGCATCCGTGCTGTAGCGGGGGGTTATTAAAATTATTTATTTAGGTAAGAATAGGGTTGGTAGATGGATAACCAGGTATCTCATATGCTATCAGAATAGTATGCCAGTAAAGAGTTCTGGTCTTACAAGTAATACCACAGTCTTAGAAATAAGCACTGGTATATTGATATCATAGGAATAGTCAGACTGTGAAAACCCTGGCCAGTTGGTAAGAAGTTGTACCAGGATTTAAGGTGTCTCCTCCCTGTGACTATCTTATGATTACGAAATGTCTAGGGGATAAATAAAATGAACATTCACTTTAACCACAAATGTAAGAAGTGAATAATTCCTCAGGTACAGTTAAAATATTTTAATATGTACACTAATATTCTATTTCTGCTAGTTGGAAAGGAGCATTAAAATATATAAAAAATATTCACACAATTACTATTATTGTCTGTTTAGACTTCAAGATCTTGAATAATAAAGTTACTGAAAACTGGAATCACTTTTACTGTATCACTGTTCTTAGTCCTCTGACTTTACACGTTACTGTCATCATGTGACTGAAGTTTATAATGATTTGAATCCACTATCGCTGTTGTTTCATTATTATTGGTAGTCAGTGTCATAACTGGACACTTATCTGTGACTCGTGATCCTGCTGACACGGACTGTCTGTTGTATATATATCAGTATTGGTAGACCCAGCCTGGGGATGCCAATGACCAGTTGAAGTTCACTCGTTGGGGTCCTGCACTCTTGTGGGATTGCCTCTGATGAACAACACAGGCTTCTGATACTTGACAGTCTGGTTTGAGTTATTTCATGAAACCTGAAACATCATATCAGCCTTGGCTAGTATCTGGCTAGACTTGTAACTGACTAGCACAGATGTCAGACCAGTCAGTCATCAGATGTCACCGTTATACAATCATAGTAAGTAAGGACCTCATTTCAGTGATACAGAAGTATTAACATTTCAATTAATTGTAACTGACTAGCACATATGTCAGACTAGTCAGTCATCAGATGTCACAGTTATACAGTCATAGCAAATAACATCATTTCAATGATACAGGATTAGTATTTACATTCTCAGTAATAATTATCTGGTTTATTCCTCTCCTGTACATCCTGTAATTTTTTATAACTTGATCTTTCCAACTACATCAGGTACAAATTTAAATACTGATGCCACTCTTAGCATCTACACCAAATTAATACACAGCTAGATAAAGTGAGTGACCAACTGACCAAGCGATCAAGTTCCTTTCTTCGGTGGTACAATTACATAGTTTTGGAATTGAGACCTGGCTGTGGAACACTCCAGTTTACCAGCTGTAAATGGGCACTCAGTTGTGCGCTCGAACTAGGGAAGGAAAAGGCAGCGAGGAAGGAGACTGGTCACCTAACCTCGTAAAAGCGATATCTTCCATGATGAAGCTTTTAACACTTCATTTGCCTATGACAATCTCTGCCATGGGACTGCCTTTCTCTTCGTAAGAGATACAGCAATTAATATGATAGACGTTATCTACATTTGACTGTGGGGCTAGTTGTGATTAATTTTTGTATAAGCAACAATTATCCACAATGCACATGTTTAGATCATACTAAAATTAACATTACATATATCAATGAATATTCTACATGCATATATTTTGTGAAGTCTATACGAACCTGAAATAACAAAAAAAAAATTATTATACATGATAGTTTCATAATTTCGCTTACCCTCAGACTCCAGACACTTGACTGAAAAACTTCTGGCGATTCGCTCACAATTCAGATGGTATTAGCGTAGTGGCGATCTCTGCCGTCAGTATGTCTCAAACCTAATTTCAGTGTGCGTCCTTTCAGTTTACGATCCGCTCTTTATAAGACTCTGGCGGACGTATCGGAGAGCACTGACGTCACAGCCTATACTCCGGCTGAATTTTTTTTCCCGAGGCAGCGATTTCACATGATTTGTGCGTTGTCTGAAACTTTCCCTTTTTCATCCTCGGCTTATATATTATCCATACTGTTCCCTCCTATCTTGTTTTATACAGCCGATATATTTCTATCTTCCTATCCATGTACTTTCACAATCTGTTACTTGTTGATTTAAATATGTAGAACAGAAGTGTGTTTATAGGCTTTCAGCTTAACTGTGAACAGCCGAAATACGCATTGTTCTCCGTAACTGATAACTTCCTACAGTTTTTCTTACATACAGTTATGCCCAATCCTCTCCTGTAATAAAAGGTGAAATCCTTTTCATAATAATTCCGTTTAGCTCCTATTTATCATTGCCGATTGCCGAGGTCTCATCGACAGTTTGTCGATACACCGCCATTTTGTAAGCGGCCGGCCCCGTGATAAGCGTTCGGTGAATGGTCTGTAAAGCTATGCGAAGCCGCGTTTGCAATGTATTGAAACCAATTTTGTGACACTTGCCCAGGAGATGCCAGTCGCTGATCGATGCAAGAGAAAGCCACACACCATACTAACGGGAAAGCCCGTACGCCAAAAAACTCTCGTGGCCCAGATGCAAAAGAACTGTCAATTGATTGGTTGAGTCCTAAGGTATTCTTGTGTGCAATTTGAACAATTAACTCATTAAATTAAAAAAGTTATTGAATGTCAAAATTATGGCTATGTGTGTCCCTTCAGTAGCTATGCGTTTCTTTTTTTTTTTTTTTTTGAACAGTATATATATATATATATAAGCTGTCTTATGGGATTTAAAAGCAATCAGCATAATATATAAAGAAAATGAGCATCATCTTAGAGATTTAGTGAGATGCACAGGAAAATGGATGGCATTTTAGAGATTAAGCCAAAAATATGAAGCTAGATAGATGTTTTTAATTAATATGCACCACAGATACCCAAGGCGAGAAGAGGTCTTGATTTCGCGGTGACCAATGACAAGCGATGCAGGCCACTGCAGTCGAGCACTTTTGAGACACAACCCTAGGGTAAACAAAAGAAAATATGGAAATATAGACAGTGTGAGAGTGGCACATGGCTTGATGGTGAGTTGTTTTTTTTTTAACCTTGTCTTTTATCCCTTGATAACTCATACGTCTGATGTTATAGAAACGACTTAGTTGGTCAAGTGAAGTCATAGCAAACAAGACGCAAAGTGTTTCATCCTAGCGATATTAAGTCTTTCCAGATTTTAAAATCACCACAAACGAAGTGATGACTTGTGGAGCATTATTGGCGTATCTATATATTATATTAACTCACAGTTCCTGATAACAACACTATTTAGAAGAGCTTATAAAATTTTGGTTTTCATGTTGTTTCCATCTTTCAGAGTCATAAAATAGGACTGCCGCAACACGTCAGTCTAAAATTCTTCTTTATGTGATGGATTTATTCCTTTGATTTTCTTATATTTCCCATGCAGCGAAATCCCTTCTTGCTTTTTATATCATTATTTTGACACCGTTGTTCTTTCCTCCAACTTTACCGCCAATGAAATCTGGCTATCCTTTGTCACACTTATTCTCATGTCTTTTATCTTTCTTTATGGATGACCCAGTCGAGTTGCAAAACCATTACGTTCTTTCTACACGTAATACCGTGTCTGTTATTGACCATAGAAAGTCGGAGAAATGTATCAGGGGCTGAATATTTTCACCGTGTTTATTCTGCAAAATACAAGTAAATTTTGCAGACAATATAAAATAATGAAGCAGAAAGGAATGACTGCAGCGAGCAGAACTAATAATCAATTCACACGGATAATTATGATTCATAACCTCTGAAGAATCGTCTGAAGATGAAATATCTCAGTTAAGCTTTGTCATCATTTCATTATTTTAACGTACCTGTTAAACAGGCCTTTGTAGCAACTTTTCGCGAATCAGCTTTGAGCAAAATGCTACAGATACTCAAGTCAAAACATTTTCTTTTTTTTTTGGTAAAATTTGAACGCGCCGGTAATCACAACATTGAGCAAACTGGGCAAAGATGAGTGAACCTTGAGCGGATTAGCTCAGTGTCAACAGCCGGAAGACGACAGGAGAGTGGCCAATTTGGGAGTACAACAAGTAGCTTCCCTTACGCAGTATTAAATGTCGATAGAAGACCACGGTCGCCATTCATCTCAATTTTGTGATAAAGATTAATTGTCCTTACCCAAGGAAATCTGAAGTAGTTCTCTAGCCAAGTTGGGAATAAGATAAGATTATAGGAACTATTAGCCAAAACCAAAAACAGGATATTACTGTTTCAAGAAAACAGTTTTTCATTTTCAATCCGATACTTATGGGAAGACTAGTCCAGAGTTTTTTCTAGTGGGCAATCAATATCGTTGATGTGTTGACTTCGATATAGGAGCAACTAACATTGAACAGGAGAAATATCAGACATCTGCAACAAAACATCGTTACCTGTGACTAGAGGCTGCCAGAAGTAAAAGATTTTAAACATTACAGAACATTATGTGTCTAACTAGTTCTTGGCAACTTTTTTCAGCATAAAGTGAAGTGAACTCAAAACTTTCTATATTTTATTAAAACCCTCTTGCAAGCGTCATCCGAAATTGTTCGTCTTCATCTAGAATTGTATTTTCTTACCATCTGTTTTAGTTTTATTTAGTTGCCGTGTCCGCAACCAATACCATCGAGTATTATTCTTCATCATGAAGCAGTCGGTGACAGTGATCTTCATTTTGGCAATTTTCGCTATCAATGTCAAGGCTGAGGAAAACAATAATGAAGGTGGAGACTATTATTACGGAGAGTCCTGTGAAAATGAGAAATTCTACTGCGATTATGATGACCCGTCTTTATTCTACAGATGTATAGACGGCGTTTTCCACACTTTTCATTGTCCTGCTGGCCTGCACTTTAGGTGAGTGTTTATGAAAAAGAACATATTTTTCTCTATTATTATATGTTTCTCTCTCTCTGTCTGTCTTTCTCTCTCTCCTTCTCTCTAGTTCCAATTAGTGACTTATCAGTCTTATTTTCGGAATATGACGTAGTATGTGACCTCTAAAACATGCCCCCTTCCCCCCCACCATGGTTTTATTCTGGGTTGTCTAAGTCACATCATCACTACCTTCCTTTATGCTTCTTACGGAGCATAGAGCTACCAATGCAGCTGGTCCCCTTGCAGGAAGCACAGTCACGTGCTCTTGCTGCGGTGGGATCTGTAGCACTATGTTTTACATGCTGAGGTTGCCAGCCCATGCACAACCTCATATTAGTCGTCTTACATAACGACTCCTGAGGGTGGAGTAATCCTATTCTTGCTGTGTCTCTTCAGAGACCCTGGAGAATTGCACGGGTCTTACTCACCTCATTCCAGGGTATCTTTCAATTGTTCCTCTGTTTATTTCGGCAGCTGTTTATGTGTGCCGTTGTAGAAGTGTCGCCTGGTGGTTTTAGTTGGTGAGCGTGTGTTCCAGTTAGCTACGCCAGAACTGTGATAACACACTTTGGGAGTATCCTCTTTAATGTGCATGCTTCCACTTCCAATCAACGAAATCTGCGGTTATCTTTCATAGATACCAATCTCTTGTTACCAATATTTACTACTTTCTTTCATGGCGTTATATTTATATTTGACGCTCTTTTTCTGTCCGGTGTAGGAGGCACCAAGGACTTAACCAGCAAAACGCACTGTACAGTGCTTCCTACCGTCAGGCAGGGAACACTGGACACGTTATTCCTGTTTTGGTAGCACTGTACAGTAATTCTTGTCTGAAAAAAAAAAATTGGTATATCGCACTGCGTGTAGTTATTATAATCCATTTGGCAGATATTTCCACCTTTCCTTCCTTTATATGGCAAAAGACTGGAGAGATAAAGAGTAACGATGTTTTTATGTTTGCTTCATATGTTATTCATTTATTGTGTGTAAACAAATTTTATGAAATTTTTCTAATTTCGTCTAAAATATTTGATGGGAAATTATTATTTCAATATTCATTCCAAACAAGTATCGGTATGGTGTGTATAGTGGGATCATAATTTCGACAATTGTGGCGAGTGTGCCGGAGAGGTATACAACTACGTGTACTCAGAGTGAGGTCAAGCTATGTAAGTCCCTGAGTCTAATTGTTGATGATGATGTGTTCTCAGGGTACCTATCCGCTACCTCCCTAAGATCTCACTCTGGAAAATATTTTAGGAGATTGTTATATGTTTTATGGCTACGTGTCTAGGGTAATGTAAGTATAGTGATAAGTGCACAAAAACCAACACAACTGTAACTCAATGAAATTGAATTAAGTAAGACTGTTGTTAAGTTTATAGATTATATTACAATTTTAATTTCCTGTCCCTCAAATCTTTTGGGGGCAGGAATGGTTAAAAACGAAGAGAACTGTATTTACATATAATAAATAAATAAGGAGGAATCTTTGTCCATAACTTGATAATAACCAAGTGTTACTGTAGGTGTAGAACACAGACTGATGTAATACTGTCTAAAAGTGATAGTCAATGGTGTGAGGGACTATTGTTGTCATCACGCCCACAATAATGAATGTTCAAGTGTGGAAATTTTTAATGAATGAGTTTTCAGAGCCCATGTAAAGGGACTTCACCTGATGTTTCTATCTGAAGTAGATTATAGTAGATCATAAAAATTCAGCATAAGAGTTGCCTTCAGGCTATCAAATGCAGCATACAGCTTTGCTGAGGCCTTCACTGTCCTCAAATTCTGTCTTCACCAGGTTTCCTGCCACCAACTGGTAATAGGCAATATAAATCTGAAAAAGAAGGACGTTCCCCTACTTTTATATGCTGGCTATAATAATTCCACAACTAATCAAAACTATCATTATTTGTGGTCAGTCTCGTGTGCAAAAATTTTGCACTAGCCCCTATTTTATTTGACTTCACTCCGTACTGTGTGTACATTCTTCTTCCATATGGCTGCAACGCCCCTGTCACTTTAAACGTTGATTTTCTTTCATAAAATCAGATAGTTTTCTTCTGGTAACCTGTTAATTCTTTTGTGCAATCATTCTAAGTATGTTTTCAGGCGTCATTTGAACACTGTGACACTGCAGAAGACTGCCAGTAGCTTTCTGGACTTACAGTTGTAATGTTTTTTATGGCAATATTCAATCACAATTTAATTTCGTTTCTCAATAATTCTGCTTAGGCATGCTTGCTAGGATGTCGTAATTCTTTTCCCACGGCAATGTCGTACAACACAAAATTTTGGCCCCCTATCTGGGTTGCCTCTACATATTAATAAAATTATTTATCTTACCGCAATCAATGAAATATTTCACACAAATGTAAGATTAACTAGCAATCAATGGCACAGGTGCAGATCGCTGTCGTCCTGACCGCAAAGGCATTGGTCACAAATGCTATGCAGCTGATCTTTATCTACTGTGTTGAAATATTTGTCTCAAGTGGCAGCTTATTCTAGCAAAGCGTTAGTTTTATCTCCCCTTCCTAAACTTTCATTAACCAATCAAAACAAGTCAATCAAATTTGACTGTTCAAAACGCGTCCCGAAAATGTAACTTCCGAAAACTTTCAAAATTGAGCAGTTCCTCAGTGTGTTTGTCTGTCTGTCTCAATTTTTATTTTCTACTATATCTCTGTTATTATTGGGTGGATTTCAATTTTTAAAAGTGATTCTTTAAACTGCCCTTTGGCCTCTATCATCCTATCTAGTTTTCATCTAACTCTTCTTCATCGTTTTCATCTATGTAATTTGTCTCTATATTTATTCTGAACAAAATACTTTTCTCTAAGGCAAGATAATTTATTATAGGGAATAGTATGGTATTTTTATAAACAATATCATCGCTATAATTCAAAACATCCATTTTATTTACCCTCTTTATAAGTTATCTAAGTTTCTCTCTTTCCCCCTCCTCTACGCACAAATTTGGTTTTAGTTTCATTTTCAAACGCATAAGTTAGGCTTGATTCTTTGTCTCTTTAATTCAGCGCCCCCCCCCCCCCTTCCCTCTCTCCCTTTCTCAAGACGAGGTAATAGGTTGCTTTTTCTGCCAACTTTCTGGCTTTCGTCATAAAATATTGGGAAGGGAAACGCGAGCTGCGTGTGTGTTTTGGGGATGGGACTCAATACGCTTGGTCTTTGCAAATTCAAATCTTGTGCCAATCGTGGACTGTTTGGATAGGCAATGGCCTTGGTGCAAAATTTCAAACATTGTAGTTATTTATAGTTACAACCTTCGCTAAATAATAGGGCGGGTGTGTATGCGGTTTTGGGGAAGGGTAACCTTTTTCAAACTATTGTAGTAGAAAAATCAAGTACTGTATTGTCCAATACTTAGCAGACGTTTGACCTTGCCCTTGGCAATTTTCAAATATAATAGTGGGGTTTATAGATTGTAATTTTTCCGTTACTAGATTTTTGAATCAGGGAAATTGAGCGGGGTGTTAAACGGAGTGATTTTATCACATATCTTTCCTGTTAAAAGCCTGCATCTCAATGCAGCTTTATAATCCGTTTTAACAATCCCGATCAAATTAACTCAACTAGGCTTTATGAGTATCCTGGGTTTCTGCAGGTGGGTGCCTACTCAAGAAATCTGCCACAACGTTCTGCGATCCCGGAATGTATTCAATGGTAAACGAGTAAGGTTGAATGAGAAGTGACCACCTTAACAAACGGGCATTACCATGTTTTGCCTGAGCAAGAAAAACTAGTGGCTGATGATCGCTTTGCACCACAAAATGTCTACCATACAGATAGATCTGGAATTTCTTGATCGCCCAGACTAAAGCCAAACATTCTTTTTCAATAATTGAGTAGTTTTGTTCCGCTCTGTTTAACTTGCGGCTGGCATAAGCACCTGGGTTCAATTCCCCGTCTGGTGAAGAGGACCGTTGTAACAATGTGGCTCCCAATCCCACATTACTAGCATCCGTTCTCATTACGAATTCCTGACTCAAATCAGGTAATTTCAATATAGGCTTACTAGTGAGTTTTTGCTTTAACTCAGTATATGCCAACTCGCATTCAGCCGACCATTCTATTTAATCTGATTTTCCTTTACGAGTTAAATCCGTCAGAGGAGCACACACAGAGTTAAAATTTTTAATGTGCTTTTGGTAACACCCCCAAAGTGAAACAAAGGATCTCACGTCCTTCTTAGTCTGTGGTCTAGGTGCTCTCTGCAATTTCTCCAGGTTCTTGGGGTCAGGGGTCATGCTACCCTGATGTACAGTATGTCCCAAGAATTCTAATTCCTTGCATCCAATACAACATTTTGTTGGTCTAGCAGTTAAGTTTGCCTCTCTGAGTCTATCAAATAGCATATTCAAAGAGTTAACGTGTTCTTCAAATGTTTCCGTAGCGATGAGGATATCATCCATGAAATTTGTAATACATGGGTTTCTCAGGGGATCCAATAGTTTTCTCATCATTCTGGAAAACACACTCGGAGCATTCTTCAAACCAAACGGCAACATATTGAACTCATAATGGCCTTCCGAGGTGCTAAACGCCAGATAAGGTCGAATCTCAGGTTTCACTGGAATCTGGTAATATCCCTTGCTGAGATCTACCTTGGAAAAATATTTTGCTTTATTCAGTCTGGCAAATAGTTGGTTAGTGACAGCATTCAGTTTCCTGTAATCTATGCACAGTCTATGTTCCCCAGAGGGTTTCCTCAACAACACCACACTGGAGCTATACGGAGATTCACTGTGAGAAATAAACCCTTCCTGTAACAGATAATCTATCTCCTCTTTTAAAGCTTTCTCTTTTGCGAATGGGATAGTATAGGCTCTCATACAGATGGGTGTTGGGTCTAGTAATTTCCTGTCATATTCCGACAAGTTTGTGTGCCCCGGTCTGTCCGTTAACACGTCTGTATGATTTTCCAGAACCTTTTGAATCTTCTCCCTCTGCCCTTTTGTCAAATGTTTACTGATCTTTACCTGTGCAGGGGTTTCACAGGGTTTCAGGGGGTATTCATAAGAGGTGAGAGGTTCATTCTTCATCTCAGTGGCTATGGCCAAGGTCATTAAATGTGTCCCTTCCAGGTTGTTTCTATCATGATATTTCTTAAGAAGGTTCACGTGATAGACTTTTTCCTTTCCTTTCTTATCTATCTTGTATTTAGTTCTAGATACCTTTTCTAAAACTGTGTATGGACCTTGCCATCCAATTTGAAGTTTGTTGCTGCTGCCGGGTAATAGAAGAAGCACCTTCTCCCCCACAGCAAGCTCCCTATCCTTCGCTTTCTTATTGTAATATGCAGCACGTTTCTTCCTGGCTTGTCTTAGGTTATCATTTGCGAGTTTCCAGCGAGTTTTTAAGCGAGTGATCAGCTCGTTCACATACTGATATGATGAGGTTACGGTCTCTTCTGATTTTTCATCTGTCCACGTCCTCAATAAGGCTTCCAATGGACCCTTGATTGATCGATGTTATATTCGGTTATATGGGATATCTGTTCTTGTGTCACAATCTGGCGTATGAATACTAGATTTACGTCATTCTGCGTCTGGTATGGCCAGAAACAGATTGGTCTTGCTTAAAATGTTTATGGCCCGAATTTATATTTATTCCTTGACTATTTAAGGTGATTCGGTCTTATATCTTTGTATCTTTGTATTTCTATGTCGGTCTATTTTTTGAGCTGAACTCTGGGGTCAAAGGCATTTTCTGCGCATGCGTCGATTTGGGGTGTCGACAGAGAAGGCTGCTGTCATGTCGTCGCTGCTATGGGCTGGTCGACTAGAATGTCTGAAGATCGATCTCTGTGATTTATTCTAGGAAGGAGATTGTTTCTCTGTATGACTGTAGTATCAGAGATTCTCCTAATGTTGATTATTAACGCCAAGAAATGGCGTGCGTTATTCGCTTGTGTGTGTTTTCCTAAAGCCAGGTAAAACCAAAACCTTTTTGCTGAACTTTTTTGCTAAGCCTAGATGGGAGACGTATTATCGTACATCTAGGATTGTTGACTACAGATGAAGATGACGTGTTATCTAGCAGCACTAGATTACTTGATGTAACCAGCCTTATTGATAGTAGAATGTATAGAAGCCCAATGAGGACATTTATGGATGAATAACGAATTAATTCTGCTTCATAATTTCTCATCCTGGGTGAGCGAAGCTCACGGAGGAGAGCCATTTTGGATCCCGCCTTTTCTAAGCGGATCATCGTCGGAGAACAGAAAAGGTCCTATTATCTGATGATGGTACAGAGATCTATATATTATGGAAACCCACTACTGTGGTTTAAGATTGTTACTATAAACATTTGATGAATTTACGGCTTGAGAAACTTAGCCAGGAGAAGGTTCTGACAGTGAACCATTGTTGATGATTATGTATCCACCTTAACTGACGCGATTAGTCAGTTGAAGCATGAGACGATAGACAACCAGAATATTGAGTGCTTGCCTACTATCGTTCCATTATATTTACATGCCACATAAATGTACATCTGATATTGTCACCCATTTTTCAAGTATACGATTATTTTTTGCCAACCTGTTCAAGTGACTGTAATCGTGATGTCGAAGTGTACGTCCATTATTAAATGTATGAAACGTCATCAGCAGTCTACCCTTTATTGACTTCTAACTATGATTGAGTGAGTGACTTGTCAACTCGACAGAACTGCACACACATTCGCGTCCTTTACATCTACATTCTCACTCGATGTCAGCATTGTGTCGGAACGAGTTGACCATTCATTTATGTGTCCAGTATAACCTTATGAAAGCAGTAACATCACAAAAAAACAGTTTATCAATGTGGTAGGCCAGATTTCTGGGTCTAACCTGCACAGTGGACATTGCCAGGAGTCAGCTACTGATGACAGATCGTTTCATGTGGCCGCATACGACACACATAAATACCAGCATTATAAGTCTACAGTCGATGTCAGCTAGTCAGCAGTTTCGTTACGTGACCTGACCTGTCAAGCAGAGGCAGTAACTAGGTCAGCGCTTGTTGACATTTGTGTTAGAACAGACATCATTGCACAGCAGGGTAGCAAGTATTAACTGTGTTAGCGAGAAGTGCTTATATTTCAACGGTGGATCTTCTGGTGTTCTGCTCTATATTGAACATTGTAATAGTTTAGGCCAGAAGTATTAATTTATTAAAGTGGCAATTTATTAGTTAGTTGATAATAAGAAACTATACCATTATGTTGTAAAACTGAACCTCCTTTGCAACACATGTTATTCACATGCTATTTGATTACATTATATGACATATATGTATTTATATTTAAGTGTTTACATGTTATAGTGTTGTGTATATGTCTGTGGGCGGTTGGGTAAGGTGGCTAATATAAGATTTCCCACGTCATAGTGGGCTTATATTAGTGTTCTGTAGGCGCAAATTTTCTTAATTGAAAATTTGCTAGCGACAATTTGTTGCTATTGTTGTTAGTTGTGACGACGTGTTGTTTTTTCTTCGTTGTTTTTGTAATATTTGTTCTGTTCTTTAGTTTTGTTTTGATTTGTTTGTATTTGTAAGTCTCATCTTTCTTGTCATTTAGTTCTATACAACTTTATATTTATACACTGTGACGTCATTTGTGTTGTTTATTTCCTCGCGGTTGTCATCACAGGTTCTGTGATTATTTTCTTCAGTTTTCCTATTTAACTTATTTGATTTCTGCGAATGTTTCCATGTTGTCTTTCTTGATTGTCCTTTGTTTATGTTGTTGGTTGACATATGCTATAAGGTATATTTGATCATACACTATATGAAGTGCACTTGTGGTATAGAATAAACTGGTAGTTTATTACTATTATTATTATTATTATTATACAAGTGAGTATACAAGACCTTATTAAAGGCTTGTCTCCCACAGAGGTTGGGATAAAGGGAGCTGATTATTCAAGTTTATTAAAACTTGCTCTCATTTACGGTGGAATGAATTTCATTGACTTTTTCAGGTAACTAGTCACATATTGTTAGACATTATGTTGACTTTAGATTACTTTATTGAGCAAGGGAAATCCCTTGGGAAGTCTGGTAAAGAATTAGAAGAATTCGCGACTGCTCTATTAGCCATGGTACGAAAGTCAGAAGAAAGGAGACAAAAAGACAAAAATAAATTGAAAGCAGAAGCTGAACAAAAGAAAATAGATGCTGAGAATTTAAGGTTGCAAATGCAAGCTGATGAAAGAAAATTCCAGATGGAAATGGAAAAACAAAAAGCTGAGGAGAAAAGATGGGAAAGAGAGGCTCAAGAAAAAAGATTACAAAGAGAAGCTGAGGCTGAAAATAAAAGATTTGAAGCTGAATCTCAAGAAAAAAGATTTCAAAGAGAAGCTGAAGCTGAGGAGAGAAAAATAAAGATGGAACATGAACATAAGGAAAAACTTTTAGCATTTGAGTTAGAAAAATTGAAATTGACAAACATGAGTAATGTTAATCAGTCATCTGGTGGTAATGGTAAACCTTTTATTTACAAGATCAAGCTACCAGCATTGAATCCATCCAGTGACGATATAACAGTTTGGCTAGATAGGTTTGAACGTTCTTGTCGAAATCATAATGTGGATAGATCACAATATGCTAATCAGTTATCAGAGATACTGAAAGGTGACACTCTGACTAGTTTAAGCTTGGTAGAAGAAGCTGACCAAGATAATTATGATGTTATTAGAGCAGCCTTATTAAAAAAATATCAATTGACAGAGGAAGGTTACCGTCTTTTGTTTAAGAGAATGGTACCTGAAACAGGGGTAGAATTCTCAGAATTCATTGCAAGGACACGTCTTACATTTAATCGTTGGATTGAGCTGTCCAAAACAGAAAAGACATATGAAGCCCTTATGGACTTGTTGCTCAGAGACAAGATTATGTCAAGTGTAAATAAACCATTCCTTGAATTCCTACATGAGCGTAAACCCAAGACACTAAAAGAAATGGAACAATATTGTACACAATACGTCACTGCACATCCGGACGTAGCTATTAGCAACGCTAAGGTTAAGGAAAGTATGCCAGTTGCTTCAGCAACACCATACAACCCTAATTACTCACACAAATTTCAATGACCACAAAACAGGTTTGATAAAAAGAGTAACTCGAATAATTATCAAAATCAAGGTAATCAATCATTTCAAGGTTCTTCTTCGAAGAACTGGAGACGAGCTGACAGCCCTCGATACAGGGGTTGCCACAATTATAGGAATTTCCGCATAATAATAGCCCCTTCAGTCATAACTGACTATGGGAATGCGCCCCTGAGGTGACAGCCCTCAGCTGCTTATTTTCCTGGTGCTCCTTTCGACGTTTTCTCCTCACCTCTGCTTCTTGTGTGAGCCTCTCTTCGCCCAATCTGAGGTGGTGCCGTAAATAGCATCGCCACTTAGTGCGATCGGCAGCTTTATCCTCCCATGTTGCTGGATCCATGTCCAGTGCCCTCATATCTCTCTTGCACACATCTTTGAACCTCAGCTGTGGTCGCCCAACTGTTCTCTTGCCCTCTGCTAATTGTCCGTAGAAGATATCTTTTGGGATGCGACCATCATCCATGCGGCGAACATGGCCAAGCCAGCGAAGTCTGCGCTGTCTAAGAAGCGTATACATACTTTGAAGGCCAGCACGTGACAACACCTCGACATTTGTCACTTTATCTTTCCACGAGATGCCGAGGATGCGGCGTAGACACCGCAAATGGAAGGTATTGAGCCTTCTTTCTTGCTTAGCATAGGTCGTCCAGGTCTCGCTGCCATATAGGAGTGTGCTGGTGACGCAGGCATTATATACCGCAGCTTTGGTCTTCATTGTGAGTTTAGAGTTTCCCCAAACACGCGATGTGAGGCGGGCAAAGGTAGCTGCAGCTTTGCCAATGCGGCTGTCGATTTCTGTATCCAGTGAGAGTTTGTCATTGATGGTAGACCCTAGGTATGTGAAGTGGTGCACCACTGCCAATTCATAGTTATCGATAGTGATAACCGGTGCAGCACCCACATCCTGACTCAGCACATTCGTTTTCTTTAGACTTATTGTGAGGCCAAAGTCCTTGCATGCTTTAGTGAAGCGATTCATCAAGCTCTGAAGCTCCTGTTGGCTTTGAGTGATGACTGCAGCATCATCAGCGAACAACAAGTCTCTTATAGTGACCCTTCTGATTTTTGTTTTTGCCTTCAGCCTTGAAAGATTAAACAGACGGCCATCTGACCTAGTGTGAAGGCATATTCCTTCAGTTGCATCTCTGAATGCATGTTTCAAGAGTAAGGCAAAGAAGATTCCGAAGAGGGTCGGAGCCAGAACACAGCCTTGTTTAACGCCACTACGTATATCAAAGGGCTGTGACGTGCTTCCAGCATATTGGACTGTTCCCTTCATGCCGTCATGGAATGACTTTATCATTTCCAGCATTTTAGAAGGGCAGCCTATTTTCAGGAGGATTTTAAAGAGTCCATCCCTACTAACCAGGTCAAATGCTTTTGTGAGGTCTATAAAGGCGATATATAATGGTCTTTTCTGCTCTCTTGATTTTTCCTGAAGCTGGCGGAGAGAGAAGATCATGTCTGTTGTTGATCTGCCAGCTCGGAATCCACACTGTGACTCTGGATATATGCGCTCAGCTAACTTGTGTAGTCGCATTAAGATGACTTTGGCAAAAACCTTACCAACAATACTAAGAAGAGAGATGCCTCTGTAGTTATTGCAATCACTTCTGTCTCCTTTATTTTTATACAGTGTTACAATCTTGGTATCTCGCATGTCTTGAGGAATAGTTGTCTCTTCCCAGCACTGGCACAGCATCCTATGCAGGGGATGTAATAGCGTGCTCTTACAGCATTTGATTAAATCAGGAGGAATCCCATCACTGCCTGGTGCTTTGCCAGAGGCCAAGCTATCAATGGCCTTGCTGAGTTCCTCTAATGTTGGTTCGGCATCCAGCTCCTCCATAGTTGGCAGACTGTTGACACCATCAAGGGCTGCAGGCGTAACGGTATTGTCTCTAGCGTAAAGCTCAGAGTAGTGCTCGACCCACCTCTCCATCTGCTTACCCTTATCGGTTAGCTTCTCTCCGTTGATGGTTTTTAGCGGTGCCGTCTTACTTTTATGGGGGCCAAGTGCTTTCTTTATACCGTCATACATTTGTCTAATGTTGCCTGTTTGCGCTGCGATCTGGATGCTCTCACTGAGCTGGAGCCAGTAGTCATTTGCACAGCGTCGAGCAGTTTGTTGAACTTTGCTTCTCGTAGCCCTCAGGATCTGTAGGGTTCTGGCACTCGGTGAACGTTTGTATTCATTCATAGCACTGCGCTTAGCTTCAATGACAGGTGCCATCACATCTGATGAAGCATCAAACCAGTCATTTGACGTTGCTGTTTTCTTACCAAAGGTGGCAAGTGCAGTACTTTGAATGGTGTTCCGTAGATGCTCCCAGTTCTCTGTAATAGTATCACCATGCTGAGGGCTACTGAGCACTTTCTCGAAGGTCGCAGTGAATTGAGCGATCATGAAAGGGTCTGACATCTTGCTGGTATCAATGCGTGGTTTCCCTTCATGTCTGACACGATAGAGTTTTCTTGGTTGTGCTCTGATTTTGCAGCAAACCAAGGAGTGATCTGTATCACAGTCTGCACTATGGTACGAGCGCGTGGAGAGCACAGACCTGAGGAGTGGCCTTCTGACGAGAATCAGGTCAAGTTGGTGCCAGTGCTTGGATCGTGGGTGTCTCCATGACACCTTATGCTGGGGTTTTGTCTGAAAGTAGGTGTTGGTCACGCAGAGGTCATGGTGGACGCACAACTCTAAGAGCCGTTGTCCATTTTCATTCATCCTGCCAATACCAAACCTGCCCAGACATGAAGGCCATGAAACATTATCGGCACCCACTCTAGCGTTAAAGTCACCAAGGAGAACAAGCTGTTCTTGCCTAGGTATGCTTTTGATAATTGCTGTTAGATTCTCGTAGAACTCATCTTTAGCTTCTGAGGCAGAGTACAGAGTAGGAGCATACACACTGACAAGGGTGATGGGACCTGTGCTAGTTTGCAGGCGGAGCGTTAACAGGCGTTCTGATCCATTCTCGCCTCGTTCAACCATTTTAGTTAGCGATTTTTTGACCGCAAAACCTACTCCGTGTTCTCTAGCTTTATTAAGATCTTTCCCATGCCAATAAAATGTGTAGTCCTTCTCGCTCACCGTTCCAGAGCCCGCCAGGCGCGTTTCCTGAAGTGCAGCTATATCCACCTGAAGTCGTTTAAGCTCATCATTAATTATGGCTGTCTTCCTTACATCGTTTACATCCTGTAGGTTTTCGGATAGTCCAGTCAACATAGTCCGGACGTTCCAGCATCCCAATCTGAGAGTTTGCTTATTTCTATTTTTTCGATAATTGCTTGGTGCAAAATTTTCTGTCCACAGTTCGGGTTTGACCCTAATCCCCATGCACCCAATGGGGAAAGCAGACAGTGGCGGGACAACACCTTATTGACTGGGGGTTGCCCAGCTTGAAGCGGGCGGTAGCTGTCCAGTGAGATCCTGGAACCTCTCCCACTGTCGGAAGTAGCCCCTGGCGCCATGCCCTACGCCAATTGGGCAAAATGCTTATAACCGGTAACTGCTACTTCCCGTGTTTTGCCGACACCTATAGGGTGAAGCTGGAGTGTCCTCTCCAGGGCGCGAGCTTGGGCACAGTTATATGGAGATCAAGCTGTTGCCCATGCAGCATGTTCCCCCTCTCCACACAGCCGGTAGATCCAAAGGAACGGCAGTAGCCGATACAGTTTGGTACCAGCCATGTCGCAGGAGTTGCCAGAATAATGTCGAATCGACATTAGACTGCCTTAGGGACTCCGACTCCGGATTTATCCTCAGGGTTTACTCCCGAAGCCAATTCCATAAATGGATATTCCCGCAAGGCAGCGGTGGTTTGAATTCAGAGTTCCTTCTCTTAGATAAGCTACCAACCAAGGATCACGAGCCCTATCTGCCCGAAGCTGCTGGTTTTAAGGCGCCAGTCGCTCGCCTTTGCCCCTTCTCCCGTCAGTGGAAACAGTTCCGCCGGGCTCAAATTGAGCCACACATGAAGGCCGGGAGCTGGACTTGGTTGTCAGAGGCTGTTTGAGGCGCGTGCCATAGAAGTATTTTATCTGCAGTGAGAGCTTATCCTCACTACAACTCCCGGCAATAACAACCTTTGGAACCAAATTTTTGCAGAGGAAGTCATTATAGGAACTATCCAAGTCATCCGTCATGGAGACAACAAGACCATAATTACAGAGATACTCATTATAATGAACATAATAATTGTAACTATGAGAACTATGACTCAAACCCAAATAGGGGTTACAATAGAGGAAACAATAATAATTGGAGAGGCAATAATAATCGAGGTAGATCTCAATACAGAGGACATAAATCACATTATCAGGCAAACTCTGCGCAGCAAGAGTCCCATGAAGCCTGTAATCAGACTAATGATAATAAAAACTCTAATAATATGGCATGTTCTGCTTTTGATTTTGGTAGAGCATCTCAATGCTCCCAATGCAAAACATTATTCGAACCAACTACGGTGTCTACTTTAAGTTGTGGTCACCCTCTCCCTGCTCTTCCTGCGTCAGTCGCGCATGATGGAAGAGGATCTCTTGTCTTACATAAAGGTCTAGTAAATGATAGCCCAGTCTAAATTCTTTTTTTATTCTGGATGCACCACCATTGGTGTTAGGCAGTCACTCGTAGATCCTTCTCATGCCACAGGCAAAGTAGTCAAATGTGTAACATTTGGCGGCACTTTAGAGAAGTACTCTACTGCTATCATCAATATAGCTACTCCTTTCTTTACGGGAGATGTGCATGCATGTCTTCTACCGAATCCGATCGCTGATCTCATCATTGGTCGTATTCACGGAGTCAAAGAATGCACTAGACAACAAATTGCTGCTTGGGAAGATCAAAATATGCAAACTGCTAATGCAGTAGTCACAAGAGCACAAGCTCTATTTATGCCTCAAACTTCATCTACAGAAGATGCTGAAGTGCATAACCAAGATGATCCCTTGGTAATTTCTCGTGACTCATTTATAAAACAGCAAGAAGATGATCCCACTCTAAAGAAATTCTTCACTCTTGCAACAAAAGGTGATCCGAATAAAGATACAAATCGAAAATCTTGGATTACAATGAAAAATGGCGTACTTGTGCGTATGGTCCAAGACTCTACTACGTCCATGCATTCTCAGATTCTTGTTCCCAAGAATTTGAGAGTTAAAGTTTTGCAGCACGCTCATGACTCTCAGTGTGCTGGACATATGGGTTTCTCCCGTACTAAGTCAAGAGTTCTTGCGGCTTTCTTTTGGCCTTTCGTAAACAAAGACATACGGATTTATTGCCGATCTTGTAAGGTATGCCAAGAAGTCAAATCCAAAGGTCCACGCCATGCTGCACCTATTCAGGCTGCAGATATTCCTATTCGGCCGTTTCATAAAATGGCAATAGACATTATTGGTCCGTTTAAGATCAAATCTGCCAGAGGACATCAATTTATCTTAACGTGTGTTGACATGTGCACACGTTGGCCAGAGGCTATACCTCTGAAGAGCATTTCCACTGCCGATATTGCAGACGCTCTTTGGCTTATATTTTCTCGTCTGGGATTCCCCGGAGAAATATTATCGGATCATGGCACCCAATTGATATCGGATACCATGTCTCAAGTGATGTCTACTCTGAAGATAGATAGATCATTGAGTAGTATCTATCACCCCATGTCTAATGGGATGGTAGAACGTCTAAACAGAACCCTCAAAAACTTACTAGGGAAGATAACTGAGGATCATCCTCAAGATTGGGATAGGGTTTTGCCCGCGACCCTTTTTGCATATAGAGAGGTCCCCAATGAACATACAGGATTTTCTCCCTTTGAACTTGTCTTCGGCGTGCGACCGCGCGGCCCTATGTCTTTGCTTCATGATCTTATAACAGCTGATAATATTGATGATGACACAAAATCTTCTTACGAATATGTCATCGCGCTTAGACACAAGATTATCGAAGCATGCAGATTAGCAACTTCTTCTTCTGAATTTGCCAAACAGAAAGCAAGGCAATTTGCCAATAAGAAGAGAACCTTACGACAACTTTGTCCTGGGGACAAAGCATATGTTCTGCTACCTTGTAGGAAAAACAGACTTCTTATTTCATGGAAAGGTCCGTTCGATATAATCTCGAAAATTTCCGATGTTAACTATATTGTCGATATTGATGGGAAACATAAAACCTTCCACATCAACATGCTTACGGAATTCCATGAACGTCTTCGTATTTGCTGCCTATTTTCCAGGCAACGGACGATTCTCCAGTACCACATGGTCATTTCTCATCCTTGTCAGTAATACAGGATGAAGAAACAAGTTTCTCGGATGTAAATCTCCCTCTTCCAGTGATTCCACTTCATTCTAGTGAATCATGGAAAAACGTTACTGTTTCTCCTAATTTATCTCTAGAGGAACAGCGACAAGTTTCTTCTATGTTACAAACATTTCAGGATGTCCTTACTGACATTCCTGGACACACCAATGTCATTGAACATGACATTATTCAAACTGACCATAATCCTATTAGGGTCAGACCATATCCTATACCTATACATTTTCAGACACAGGTCGAGAAAGAGTTGGATGAGATGATAGAATTAAAAATAGTCGAACCATCCAGTTCTGCATATTCTTCGCCGATGGTTATTGTTCGAAAAAAAGACAAAAACATACGTCTTTGCGTTGATTATCGCAAATTGAATCAGGTTACGAAGTTCGATGCCGAACCTATGCCTTTACTAGAAGAGCTACTTACTAGGCTTTCTAAATCTCACTTCTTCACTAAACTTGATTTGTCAAAAGGATATTGGCAAGTCCCATTAAGTGAACGAGCCAAACCTCTTACTGCTTTTTCTACACCTAGGGGTTTGTTTCAATGGAATTTCATGCCTTTTGGCCTTATGAACGCCCCGGCTGCATTCGTACGCATGATGCGTCGAATCCTATCTCATCGTTCAGATGTCATTGCGTACTTAGACGACATCTGTCTTTTCAGTGATACTTGGGAAGATCACTATTTAGGGTTATATGAATTACTGTCTACCTTACACGAGCATAAGTTGACAGCGAAACCCTCTAAAGCATGTATTGGTTTTAGCGAAATTTCTTTTCTAGGTCACCGTGTCGGCCATGGTTTCCTAAAGACAGAGGACCATAATATCAGTAAAATACTTAACATCTCTATTCCTAAGACTAAGAAGCAAGTGAGAAGTCTATTAGGTCTTATACAATTTTATGGACGATTCATTCAGAATCTATCCTCTATCATGGCACCGCTTTCTTCGTTACTAAAGAAAGGGTCTCCTAATATGGTCCACTGGTCTCAGGAATGCCAATCATCTTTGGATAAGATTAAAACTTTGTTTTCAACATCACCTATTTTAGTGTTACCTACAACAGATAAGACATTTGTTCTTCGTAGTGACGCTTCATCCACTGGGATTGGAGCGGCACTAATGCAAGAGTACTCTGAAACTCTGCATCCTGTAATGTATATCTCACGAAAACTTAATGCGGCAGAGAGGAATTACTCGGTTTTAGACCGTGAACTTTTGGCTATGGTTTGGTCAATTCTCAAACTTCAAAGATTCCTTCTTGGTGCGCATTTCATAGTGGAAACTGACCAGAAAGCTCTTACGGCTATTCAAAGTAAAAACTTGAAGAGCTCGAGATCAACTCGATACGCCATTGCTCTTCAACCTTTTCATTTCTCGGTGCGAGCTATCCGTGGTTCAGAAAATGTGATGGCAGACATTCTGTCTGATGCCCACATGATTCCACCTAACTGTTAAATCTTGGACTTTTTAATGTGTCTAACTTTACAACAGTTATTTTTTCTATATCAAAATATGTACACATTTGTAATATATGATATAGTGATTGTATAAACATTTAGCGGTTCACTAATGTGTATTCACCGCTACTCTTTTTGATCATTTTTCTTTTGTCAATCATGAACTTATGGTACTTAATATGAAATTGTAATTGAAATTATTGTATACATTGTGTCA